>OY769904.1:27164532-27404532 GCA_963669185.1 Dyspetes luteomarginatus
TCGCTGGTCTCTGAATGGCAAGGCTGGGGCATTTCCGTAGACTTTTAGGTTTATGAGTGCGTTATGCATGTGCTAACAACTTCATTAGAATGCCGAATGAAAATAGAGAGCTGCGGGAGAAAAAATCTTGCAAAGAGCAGTTGTGTTCGCTTCAAGTATATAAATGGCGCCAGAAAGATCCTTCGCGTGCAGAAAATTCATAGCACCCTATCAATCGTCTACACTTGAAGGGTAGTTTGGGCAAATTAGAGCATTATTCTGGCCACCATTTTCATGGGCTGCAAATACTTCTTGTGCACCAATGAGGTGACACTTGCCTAATTGGAAGTAACCTCAGGGAAGGAATCGCTAGGGCGCAAATTTTTGGGCTTAAGGTATAACCCTGAACGAATTTTTATATGGATTGCAAATAATTCTCATACATTGATCAGATGACACTTTTCTAATTTGAGGTTAAGATGAACCGTTGCGATATTTCGGAATTGCGAGAAAATTTTACCACAATCGATTCGTACTTGTAATGATCCAACGATGCTTGATGGACAAGCTCAACTGTCCACATTGACGAGTTCATATTTGAACATTGTTATATGGAATCGTTGAAGAAATCCCCCACCTGACTCCTATATCTCGAAACTATATATATCCTTGACTCGTTTTGTTCCATTCGCGTCCCTGCGTCGTTTCAGTCGGATGATCATCGAGGGTCGAGAATCGTCATATGTGTATGAAGTTATACACGTGAGGCAAGAACCGTATCAAAGTACCCACCAATGGGTTGCTGAGGCCTCCGGGGCTCTGAGGTACCCACTCGACCTATCTTCGAGAGTGGAACGCGACTCGCTTGCAAACTCAACAGCCATACGAACTGGGTGGCTGCTAGAGAGAGTTGGTTCTGCTTGGCTTTGAGTTTCTGCGTTTCGGTGTCAGTGAGGTAGTCATGAAACCGTGCAACGACGACTCGGCAGGCCAATTTCGCAGAGTCATCTCTCGTTAACACAAGCCTCCGTCTCTCGGCAATGTGCAATGCCGACTTTCCTTCCTATCTCTCTCTCTCTCTCTCTCTCTGTCTCTCTTTTCTCTCTTTCATCGCTGGTACCTGACGTTAGATAAACGGAAAGCTTCCTGACCGGATTTTCCAGCAGCTCCACACATGCCGATCGACAGAAATCGGGACTGTACCAACACGAGACCCACTAACGATGACAAGCACCTCGGGGGAATGTCTTCTCAAGGCACTAGCACCGCTTATCGAGGAGAATACCGCGTTGGTTCAATTGTCGAACGAACGATTGTAGCTTCACCACATTATATATACTAAAGTACGAGTTCACGAGCTTGAAAAAATTGGACATTCCACTTATGTCGTTTTTTATTCGAACATCGATGGCCCAATCTACGATCAATTGTGGCAGCTCTGGTTTTCCCGTTCCACTCGTTATATCAACTATCGATTGGCCTTACGACACGTCGCTGGAGCTTTTTGATTTCGTCGGAGGATCATAGACAGACGAGCATCTCCTCTGAAATCCCCAAGGAATCCCCCTCGCTCTTGCTCGCTCTGTGGAAGCCCATGGCAACCGTCTGGAAGATCGCTCGTCGAATTTGTACGTGCGGAGCATCACACGACATCTCACTCCCGTTTGCAAACGATGACTTCACGACGTCTCTATCTTCTATTTAACATTTCCAATTCCTCGAGCCTCACCATCATCGTTGATCCCTCGTTGCGGTTGAAAATGGTCCATAACTTTGCTGACTAAGCTTTCCATATGGTCGATTTACATAGACGACCCATCTGGACGATCAGATTTAGGAGTTGTATGATGCCCAACTTGTGTTTTTAGGAATGATCCAAATATATCTTGAACTCCATAACCAATTTGCTCATTTAATGTATACTCGCAAGATTTTCAATCCTTAACAGGAGTTTAAACATCTGTGAGTTCAATAGAGACTAATTTTTTAAGCCAAACTCTTTTAAAAAACCGTATTATAGAATCGAACTGAATATGCGAGGCTGGATTTCATCAAATCGTTTTTAATGAAGTTTCGCTGTATGTTTTTTTCAGCTTACTTCGACCTTTACGCTTCACCCGAGAGCGTGAGGGAATCGAAAAATTATCTTGGAAAGAAAACTTTTATTGTGGACTTTCTTCAGCTTCCTTTTCACTCGACCGAACTAATACATACATCATGCATACCTGCCTACGTATCCACGAATAATTTCGTTGGTTCGAGTTCTAACTCAGCCATACTCGAGCTGTGCTCCACCCAATCTAATTAGTCTGGTGTCCCTTCGGTGAAATGAAGCGAGTGCGCTATTGTCACACAGCCACTAGACCTTCTCTTTCTCTCTCAGAATTCGCCTGTCTCACGCTGGTCGGGCGAGTAGCGGAGAACTATCGTTTCACGGAAAATCGTTGAGAAACTGCTCACCACCCCGTCCTGCACTCACCTCCATGATGCTCCGTGTCGATTAATCTTCCACGTGGAACAATTCAATGCGGTATAGAGCGTGTGCGACTCTCTTCATTCCGCATCTTCCTAGTTCTCGTTCCAATCCCCCCCCCGTCTCTCTCGCTCTCTCTACCCCTCTCATTCCCATACCTTCGATAAAATGTTAGCACACATATATATAGCCACATTGAAAGCTGCCTCAATGATGGATTTCCGTTCGATCTCGTCGCTTTTCTCTCGGTTCATTTCGCAGGCTCGCGAACGTACGTCCGCCCAGATGAAATGATAAAAAAATAAAAGAAAAAAAAAAGATAAGTCTCGTACGCGACGATAATACCACGTATGTGTCTGTGCTTATAACAGAGATTAATCTGCATTGAAAGAGAGCCGCGCGATATAGCACGCTGCGATTATATATACATGCAGCTCCTCGCTAATACTTTTTTTTTTTTTTTTTTCTCTTAACCGCACCGCATCCTTTCTATACCTGTATTCTACTCGATTGGAACAACGCGCGTGTGCCAACGTTGATTTATGAATTGTGCGACTCGTTTGCATACGCGAACAGCATCATTTGCTTGGTGAGCTCTCCCTCTGGCCACCCGCCACCCCTCTCTTTTCTCCATTCTACCACGATTTCCATATCGTCGCGTATGTACATACTAGCACACCATATACAATATGTCTATATATATATATATATATATATATATATATATATATGCGATACACGAGTGCTCCACCAGGCGCATTGTTCTCGTAATTTTTTATTTGTTGTTGCATCATACGCTGCGTGTATACCCGCACACAGCGTATTTCCTGTCTGGCCCTTTGCTTTTGCCGAGGTCCACCTTCTCCCCCGCCTATCATCGAGTCTATACATACACATATATATATATATATATATATATATACATTTTTCCGTTCTACTAACCCCCGCGTGCGCGACTAATCGTGCAGGGTTCATAATAATTCCATATTTCCGAGTAAATAACAAAACTCGACTGGTTTTCCATTGTTATCGGTAAAACCGCGGTCTCGGTATACGTGTGGAGGACAGTTTATTCATGTGAGTAGACTCTGCAATCAGCAATGGCGTATTGGGATCGCGAACGGAAACTACAATGCACTCTGCCGTTGACAAACCGGACAAATTTAATTATCAATAAACGAAGGAGAATATCAGGGAATATGGCCCACCATAATATTATATTTCTTTTTGTACATAATTTGCCATCGGAGTCTAAATCCAAATTTATAGGGGTGAATTTTCTTCGGAAAAGTTTACGTTCTTAAAGAATAGAATAGAAATATTTTTGGAATTTTTATTTACATTAATCTGTTGTTTTTGATTTGATAACACGTCGACGATAATATTCGAGGCTATCCAAAAGTCCCGAGAGAGGGTGAGAAGCCCCTTGAGACATTGAGGAAATTTATATTTTAGAATATGTGAGCTGGATAATGGATGACCAAATGAGCAAAACTTAATTGTAATTTGAAAAAAAAAAACTCTTGAACAAATAGCGAGGTATTTTGCCTCGCCTATCTCACTTTTGACACTGTCAAGTCCCAAGTCATACTTTTTCAACAGAGCATTCGTGTGAAAAAGGTCTGTTCCATTTTACCCCCAATTTTACCGTACTGTTAGTAGAGCTTTTTGCACCCACCGCGTACAATCTTAACTTTGCATGCAGATTCTGATGGCTATTTTCATTCGTATAGGGTGCCAAGGGGGTTTCACATACATGATGGCAGTTTCACTTTCGTTGCTGGGCGAGGACATTACCATCCACCGGATATTAAATTTTTTTGTCCGTGCGTACGAATATCACATGAATTACATATTTCCCTCATTCATTACTTTCTCTCGACGCCATGCCACATCCAGGCTTGATGAGAAAAATATCGTTTAATATTTGGCAATGATTTTTTTTTTGTTCTACTATTTTAACCCTCTGCCGCACATTTACGACGTCTGCCACCTTTCCAGGCGTGGCGTCCGCATACGCACTCCATTGTTGTCTAGCAAACGTGGAGAGGGACGGGCGAGGGTTTGTTGTTCGTTTGTATGGAAGAGAGTATAACCCCGTATACCATATCCCCGTGAGTTGCCAGGACGCGAGGCGCGGGGGAGAAAAGAAACGTTGGACGCGATCCTCTCTCTCTCCGTTGTTGCGCGGGTGCGCCATTATTAATATTTTTAATTAAAGCCCCATAAAGAATTTCGCTCGGCGCGGTCGCGCGTCATGCTGTGACCGCCCGCGCGAAATTCTTTATGGCGTACGCGACCCAGCGGCTCGTCCGGCACCCTCGAGATAAAGGTACCCGACGATTTTTTTTTTTTCTCATTCACCCTCGACCGACCGCCCAGGTTCAACACACAGGGCTTGATAACACGTTTTGTGAAGTAGTAACACACACAGACAGTACAGTTATGACGGCACAGAGATGACATGTCTATAAGGGTGTGCAATGTCACACACCCCTGGTAATTAGCGATCTCTTTCATTTCACGTCGATCACTAACTTTTCCATTGGTTCGGGTCCTCGGCCCTTTTGCACAGACGGGTCATATGGAAAACGCTGTGGAGAATTTGCACGATGGTCTTTCGAGATTTTATTTTTGTTGAGAGAAACTTTCTGAACATGACAACAATCGATGAAGCGTTTCAATACACCTGTGAGTCTCGTTCGGTGTTTCGCGATTGTTCCCTTTGATATATTAATTAGCAATTTTAATTATCTAATTATAATATGCATAGCAAAGAGGAAGTGAACATTCACGTGAAACGTTAACATGAACGGAGTAGGAAAACTTTTATAAACAAGTTATACGTGCCATGGTTAATGAAATGTATCGTTAATTAATTTTCTCTTTTACTCCCTCTATTCATGGGTGGCCGTGCCTTTGACCAATTTCTATAAAAAGATCAGCAGTGGCGAGAATACGTTTTGAATTGAATCGACTCGCGAAACGCGGCTGAGAAGAATGTCTTACATTTTTGTCGGTTCAAACTGAATGCAACAACTCAGAGGGGAAATATGAGCCACTTCGCGTTAATGGCTCAATATTGTATTATAGCCTCGTATTAGTTCGAGTTTTCCAGTAGACGATCTTTGAAATTTTCATCGTGTTGTGCGTTGGGTCTGCTCGCAATTATTATAAAAGCCGATACGATAGATGAAAAGCCCAAGTAACCGATAACGAAAAGGTTAATGACGCTTTTCATCCTGTTTTACATAGAGACTAGATAAGTTAAATCGCAGGTTTCAGTCATCGAAAAGGCACACAAATCCGCTTCGAAAAAATCATTACCAATGCATTGATCGCGATAAAATATGATTAATAAATTGATTCCACGAGTTCTATTACAATTTCATTGCTCGTATTGGTATTGCGACAATTTGGAAAATTTCCATTCACTCGCCATTGCCAAAAGAACGAATGGCGGTCAGTAGCAAATAGCCTGTGGGGATTTTCTCCCATTTGATTATTCCTTGAATAATCTCCATTAGGCTGCCGAAATGATAAAATCTCAGCCAATTCACCATTTATGTCCACTCGTTCTGTTGGCAATTAAAAATGAATGGCAATTTTTTAATGGTGATCAATGGAGATTTTTGCTACGAGCTGTGTTGCCACTAAAGCCGTGCTGATAGTAGGGCTATATTCATTATGACAGCGAAGGAAGAGAAAAGGGAAGGGCCGGGAAGAAACCAAAAAGGTCCCCTGGGCCTTGGCTTAAAATGACATTGTGATAATGCGAATAATGCCATAACGCACGATGGTAAATGCCTGGGATTATAACGGGTCAAGCGATTCTCGTCTCACTCTGACCAGTCTCAATCTGTGTTGACTATAATGAGGTGTGCGTGTCCGTCCGGTGGCTGGTCACGAGAGATAGCGAACCGTTGGCTCACTTAATTGACTTACCGTCAACCCTTTTCGGAGCTCCACAAACTCCCACTGCTTTTCCCTTCATAAATGCCGTGTGCTTCGACACGTTCTACGAGGGCGTATCAGGTGGTCGCACAACTTTAGCCCACTGTCATTCATATTTTATCACTTAGATGATGAATCATTATTCTCCCATGAGCAGTTCAATGTTAACTCAATTCACTTCTGTATATTGGATACATTTCCGCGTACACTTTTCTTACCATCCAAGAAAAAATAATGTATAAGGAATATCGACCGTCCAGAAAGGATTCCAAAGCCTTTCGCGATCACATCCCTTGAAGGGGCTGAACCCGGCGCTTCGCAGAGTCAGGAGAAGATGGACTACCATCGCCCACTTCACCATATATATACATAGGTCAAGCGTACTTGGGAGGAAAAAAGATGCGTCGAGACTACGAAAGGTCTGCGGTGACCTCAGAACGTCCGGTAGCTGGGGAGGCAACATCGGAATGCATGCATCTCTCTGGTTTTTTTTCGCCTGACTTACAAGCTTGGCAGGCCAGCCACGAACAAAAGGAAAAGCAGATCGAAAGAAGAGCTTCCAGCCCTCCCGGATAAAAAATAAAAAGTGTGAACATCCTATGTATATATCGAACTGTTGACCCGACGAGAAAAAGACGAAACCACGTTCCGGATTCTCGTATGCGTTGGAACTCCAACAAAAGCTACCCCTTCGCTCTACCTCCAGCCTCATGGTCGACCCATACACTCGGAATTTTCTTGCTTGACACCAAGTCACGTCGAAAGCTTGGACTCAATCTTTGCATACCACCGATACACTTCCGAGACTTTTTTTTTCCCGATTTTTAACATTTGACTATATTTATATAATTTCTACTTTACACTGAGAACGTTGTCGTTAAAATCGTATCCAACGTCCTAGATATTTTACTGTGTACGAGTTGGATATACTTTTTTGACAAAATTCAAATTAGATTTATCGATAAAAAATCTGTGCGACATCCATGTTATGTAAATATCACAGACACTCATGTATTTATGCCGCGACATACATACATAGTTCGAGGATGCGAAAGGCTCAGTTTAATCTTATCGAAGCTTCCACTTGGCGGGTGTGTAAAGGGTAGAGGTAAATCCACTTTGGGATTAAATTTATTCCTTGCTACGGATTGGTCCGTCTTGGTTCTGCTTTCCGGACTTGCGAGGGGAGGCAAATGCACGTTGTGCACCGACACGTATATATATATATGCATACTGTCTACCTCGCAACATTCACCGGCCAAGAAAGAGCAAGCTTTGACCTCGGTTTCCTTAGATTCCGGTTTCATTTTTGTCAAACGAGTTATCCCTGATTTAAAGGACGGGATGGTTGGATGCAGCACCGAGTCATTCGATTCTGGATGTAAATATGTTCCTACTCGTATTTTTTCCTCCCAGTCGTGAACCTTTTTTTCATAACAATTTTTTCGAACCTCTAAATCTTCTTCTTGACATTCTCTTCTTCTTCCAAACAATCTTCATTTTCCCGGGTGTTTTCGAACGTCTGATAAGTTTCCATAAAAATTGGCTCAGTAAAATGTTCACGGTAAGGTAAAAATGTAAACAAGGAAGTGAAATGTAAGCAGGAGCAGGAGAAATGTACGAGAGGGATGCAAACAACTCAGACCATTCCAATGAAAAATTTACCAAATGATTGTATAGAAAAACTCTTCCAGTCTAAAAACTGTCATCTGACTTACGTGAGAAGCCTGAACAGTTTAAAGTCTTTGGTCCATGCGTCAGTGATGTGAGCTAAAACAGTATAGATTCCCTCTATTCACCGTTCGTAGATGTGACTGTATAGATTTTCGCAGTGAGTGCAGCCTCTGTAATCGCTTTTAGGGGGTTGTTCTCATTGGATGAACACAGCGTCCCGCGGTTCTGCAAGGGCGGAAGAGAGTAGAGTAAGTGAGAGAGCGAGAGAGAGAGAGACAGATAGCCCGTCTGGCTGCGACAGAGTAACAGTGCCGATAAATCGTTCGAATTCGAGTTACAACCACTCGGGCAACGAGTCGTCATATAATTCAGGAGCTACGCGTTGTGCGCTACGACGGTGGCAACATTGGCGGAGCCCTCTCCTTCCGGGTGTGGCAATTCCATATGTATAAATATGTGCGAGTGTGTGTGTGTGTGTGTGTGTGTGCGTGTGTGTGCGTACTACCAACCTCCATGGTTCTCATCTCGTTTTCGTTCTATATGTCCGTGTGGCTTTCTCATTCTCGTTCGACCCTCCGTAAACTCTCGAGCCTCTGAATCACGTGTTCTGCGGGCGGATACGGAACAACCCTCTGCCCAAGTCGCCGGTCGCGCAGAGCCATCAGTTGCCACGTATATATGTATAGAATCGCACATACACGGAACTCACTTGATTAAATGACCCAGACTCGGAGACTATTAAAACTGTTCCGCCTGAGAATCGACCGATGGGCTGACTCTCTTGGTTTCCACGAAATACTTCATCCCCCTTCAACGTTTTCCTCTTCATTCCAAAACTAAATGTAGCATGCACGATAAAAAAAAAAGCAATGCGTCGAAATTGTCAAGCTTCGCACATTGAATTCTCAATAGACTGATGATAAAACGTTTTTCTTTCAGCATCAAGTGCTGAATTTGTCAACGTAACGATTAGTGACGCTGGTCAATGAGTATGGTGGGTTGGTAGGAGTCCGTTCGGTGGGAGGGAACGAGAGGTAAAGTAGCTGTGTTAGGAGAACGGGATGAGTGACAGGGAGTATGTAGGAATACTGTCAGGGTAGCGTTAGTAGGTGGGTTCGCCGCTGAGGGCTGGAAGGTGGTGGAATGTCGTCCACGGGGCAGGACTGTCCAGCCGCCGAGTGTGGGGCAGGATGACCAGCCGCCGAGTGTGGGGCAGGGTTGACCAGCCGCCGAGTGTGGGGCAGGATGACCAGCCACCGAGTGTGGGGCAGGTTGACCCAGCCGCCGTGTGTGGGGCAGGTTGATCCAGCCGCCGTGTGTGGGGCAGGTTGACCCAGCCGCCGTGTGTGGGGCAGGTTTGACCAGCCGCCGAGTGTGGGGCAGGATGACCAGCCACCGTGTTGGTGCAGTGTGCAAAAAAAATAACAGAGACAGGTATAGGCCTCGTGTTTTATTCCTCGTCGACCGAAGCCGAGAGTGTACTGAATTTCCATCGAATATTTGCTTATAGTTATTCATAATATATTGGTAAGCTATAAACGCGAAGGTCCCAGGACGAACGCCGCCCTGCGGCCAGTGAAGATACTTCGGGTGTGGAAATCGCCCGCAACGGCCCAAACCGATCAATAAGGTAAGTAACTACGGGTAATACGGGTCGGATCGATATTGTACGGTGTAATGCCTAGTAGTTGGCGCACAACAAGTACCCAGTACGGAATATAAGGTAAATGATAATAACTGCATTCTTATCGAGTAGTCTTAGTATCTAATTCTTATCTTTCTTACAGGTTAGTGGAACGGGCATTATTGCAAGCAGGTGGGAAAATACGCGTAGGTGGAAACTCGCGTGTAACAATTCCCCCCCCCCCCCCTGCTAAGATAATGTCCGTGAATAATATATAATAAACATGTTTCTTTAGTTGAACGTATTTAAGTAAGATTTTAACACTAATGTTAAAGCGAAAAACGGTAAGATATATGCAGTGATTATTTTGTATGGGGACCAAAGATATGATTTTTCTGAGATCGTAAGTAATATCGAGTTTTCTCTGGGGATTTTAGCGGCGTTTGTGCACGTCTTGACGTCCCTGGTGGTCGTCCACGAAGTCGTTTTGTCGTTCCGCTGGGAGGCTGAGACCCAGCCATCTCAGCTTCTTTCTCTGTTGCTGTTGGAGCCAGCCTTGGCTCTCGATGCTCTTCCTTCCTTCCAGGGTTCGTGGTACCCGTCGATGGGTCCGGGATGTTAGCCGTAAGGTTTGGCTTATTTCCCATGTTTTCTACTCCTTCAGGCGGAAGAATGGCTCGTTTCATTTGTCTTCCGTGAACCTTTACCAAACTCTTATATTTTTGAATGAGGTAGCTTTCACCCCCTAGTTGTCGCTGCACGCGGAACGGGCCTTCCCATTTAGGGGAGAAACCGGCGTGAATGCCCTCGATGGCATTGGACAGAGAGTGCGTTCTTGCATAGATGAGATCTCCCGTTTGAAATCTCGGTGTTTCAGTGACAGCGGCGGCATATCTTTTTTGGTATTTGTTTTGCGTTACTTGGATATTGCGAATCCTTTCCTCCCGCTCGTTCCCAGAGGCATTGGTTTGAGGGAATCTCCATTCGCCTGGGCGTTGGAGATTCGTACCGAGGAATGCCTCGCTGGGAGTGAGCCCTGTTGCGGCATTTTTTCGTGAGCGGAGGCTGAAAAGTATTTTCGGAAGGTGCTGGTCCCACTCACGGTGTTGCTTCCCTTGTAGGTGCAATCGAAGTCCTTTCTTGATCTCCTGGTTACGCCTTTCGGTTGGGTTTGCCCGTGGGTGATAAATCGGAGTCGTCCAGGGCTGGACTTGCCAATCCGTGCAGGCCTCCAGCCATTTTCCTCCCGTAAACTGTGGTCCGTTGTCCGAGAGGATGGCCTTCGGATAACCCCAACGTGAGAAGACTTCTCTTTCAATTGTTTTTATGATGACAGGTGCTTCAGAAGATCCCAATGGGAAGGCTTCTACCCATCGTGTGAAGAGGTCGGTGAGAACGAGGATGAATTTTTTCCCTCGGCCGGTTCGTGGGTAGGGGCCCATAAGGTCCACGGCAACCGTTTCCCATGGACGGCGCGGTTGACGTGGCTTAAGATAATCCCTCTGTTGTGTTTTAGTCGATTTGGTGCAAGCGCACAATCGACATTGTTGGACGTAATCTCGTACGTCTCTTTGTAATTTGGGCCAAGTAAAATGCTGTTGGATAGCCCGCAGTGTCTCATCCATTCCCGGGTGTCCAGATAACACGGAATCGTGATATTCGTAGAGCACCCTGAGTTTCATTGTTTCTGGTACTAATAACTGCAACTTCTGATCTCTCTGCTTCCAAATCGCTCCGTCCCTTAATTGGTAAGATGGATCGTTCAGCTCGTTATTTTGCCCGTTGGCGGTGATCTGTTTTCGTATGTAGGGATCATTTTGCTGCTCCTCGATTATCTCGTTTGCGAAATGTTCCCTCTGAATGCCGAAGAGATCCGGCCTACTGTCTGCTGACGGTTGAGTGGATCTTTTCGGTGGGACGAGCCTTTCCTGATCTTCTAGATTCTCAGCTTCGCAAGCCGTGGGCTGGCGGGATAAGGCGTCCGGCAGTTCATTAGCCCGGCCAGGGACGTGTTCAACCGTGAAGTTCAACTCCTCCAAGAGGATGGCCCACCGAGTTAATTTGTCTTTTTCATCCTTAATGCGGCGGAGCCATGTCAAGGCCTGATTGTCCGTCCGCAAAGTAAATGGTCGGTCTTCTAGGTAATGTTTATAGCGTTTTACCGCCCACACGATAGCAAGGCATTCTTGCTCGTTGCTACTATAGCGTGCCTGGGTGGCATCGAATTTCGCACTGGCATAGCTGACAATTCTTCTTTGGTCATCAGGTCCCAGCTGGTACAACACGGCTCCCATCCCGATTTTACTTGCGTCAGTTTGAAGAATGAAACGTAACGTCGGGTCCGGACGGCTGAGTTTCAGTGGTCCTGATATCCGTTGTTTTACCTCATGGAATGCGTGTTGTGCTGCTTTGGTCCATTTGAATTTCTTGTTCCCGGCTAGTAAATCCGTAAGCGGGGCAGTGGTTTCGGCGAAGTGCGGGACATATTCCCGAAGCCAGTTGCAGGTGCCGAGGAATTTCTGGAGAGCCTTTTTTGTTGTTGGCTCGGGCATGTTCACAATCCCTTGGATATGTTCACCTTTAGCTTCATTTCCTAAGTCCGTAACGTTATGACCCAAGTATTCCAGGTTAACCTTACCGAAGTGACATTTATCAACGGCACATGTAAGTTTATGCAGGCTTAATCTCTCGAGCACAAGCGTCAAGTGTCGCAAATGGTCCTCCCAGGTTTGGGAATAAATGATTATGTCATCCAGGTATACCGTGCAGATGACATTTAATAAACCAGTAAGTACTTCTTGACTCATAAAACCTTGAAAGGTGTTCGGTGCATTTTTCAACCCGAAGGGCATTACGCGAAATTGGTACGTTCCTCCATCGGGTGTGGAGAACGCCGTAACTTTTTTGGTGGCTGGGTCCATCGGGATCTGCCAGTAACCGCTTTTCAAATCCAGTGTGGAGAAAACCTTGGCCGTTCCGAGCCCCTTAAGAGCGTCGTGAATACGTGGCATAGGTTGGTTTGTATCTTCTGTGATAGAGTTAAGTCGACGGAAGTCGACGCAAAAACGTGGTCGGCCATCCTTCTTTTGTACGATGACGATCGGTGAACTGTAGGGAGAGTTACAAGGTTCTATGATACCCTCCGCTAACATCTCTCCGACTTGTTCCCTGATAATTTGCTTCTTTGCGTCCGAGTATTTATAACTCGCCAGGCGGAAAGGTTGGTCCGAAGTCAACCGGATGTCGTGTTTCGTAGTCTGCGTTTGAGTCAGTTTTCCGTTGGACTGGAAGACTTGCCCGAATCGCTGTATCAGACTTTGGAAACTTCCTCGTAGCTCCTCCGGAAAATTGTGTTTCAGATCGTTAAGCTCTGGTATTTGATACTCGACTTGAGGTACCGATGCATCAATGAGTCTGACTGAGAATCTGTCCCTTGACCCTAGGTGGAGGATCCCATCGTTGAAATTAAAAATGGTGCGCTGTTGAATCAACCATGGGTAACCGAGAATTAATGGTTCTCTTGATGTAGGTGCTACCCAGGCTTCAACGTGGATCGGATTTCCCAGAATCTGGATTTGGAACTTAGCCTTGCCTTCCAGTATCATCCTTGCTCCTTGTCCGGCAAGGTTGGCGCTTGATTTCGTCAGTTCAGTGTAGTCACCCCCTTTCAAATATCTCGGCTGAACGAAGCAATCGCTCGAGAAGCAGTCCACTGCCGCGTAGATTTCCACGTCATTAATGGTTACTAGGATGTGCGGTAGCTTTTTGTTTCCGGCGCTGCTATCAGTGAGACCTATTGTGGGTTGGCGGGCGGAGTGGGGTTGTCCGGCGGCCTTCTCCAGTTTCCCGGATTGGCGGCGCGGTCAGCATTACGTTGGGCCAACACCGGGCATTCCCGATGTAGGTGATGTCCTGGACAGTACCAACATTTCGGTGGTGGTTTTCCTTCTGGCCCAGGCTTACCAGCCCTTTCATTTTTGTCGCCCTTCGGCTCCTCTTTCCGGAATCTTGGAGGAGGCGTATAATCTCCTAAATCCGATTCCGCTTCGATAGCTTTGGATATAAGCGTGGAGAAGGTCTGGGGATTCGTCGGGCGAATCGCCAATCGGAGGCTCGGTCGCAGAAGCTCGAGCAGTGTCGCAACCTTTATTGTCTCTGGATCGTCTCCACGGATCCTTTGATACAAGAGATACTTTTGTTGTAGGAACACTCCGGCATTTTCTCTGTCGCCTTGTTTGCGAGAGAACAGTTGAGCGTTTAGTCTTGATATAATCGCAGGACTGTCGTATCTGCTAAGCAGTAGTTCCTGGAAGCGGTCCCAATCAAAATCCAAGGGTTTGTAGCATGACCACCATCTCTCGGCTTCTGCTGTGAGACCGGAAGCGGCGGTTTTCGTTCGGAGAGATTCCGGGGTCCGAGAGGCTGTGAAATATTCGACACAGCTGATGAGGAATTTTTTCGGATCTTCGTGATCGTGTCCGCTATAGTCTGGAAGTGGAATCCGTGGAACTTGATTCAGAGCTTGGAGTAGAGCTCCAAGGTTGTCAAATGCTCCTTGTAAATTTTGTAGTGGTGGTGGAGGCTGGTTTCCGGCTGGATGTTGATTTCCCCCTTGGGAATGATCCTCCGGTCGGCTAGAAGCCACTCCAGCTTGATTGATTTGGTTTCCTTCCGCCATGTTGTTGACTTCCGGAATGTGCAGTACGGACTTGGGCGCCACTGGGTTATTTTGCACTCCCAGAAGTGCGTAGTCAGGGTTTAAACCTCGTAAGCGAGCAGAGACACGTAGCGGACTATGTTTGACCGGCATTAGCGAGGAGAGCTGGGTAGTAGGTTGTTGACGCACTCTTTGCGTTCATGCCCCACGTTGGGCGCCAAATTGTCAACGTAACGATTAGTGACGCTGGTCAATGAGTATGGTGGGTTGGTAGGAGTCCGTTCGGTGGGAGGGAACGAGAGGTAAAGTAGCTGTGTTAGGAGAACGGGATGAGTGACAGGGAGTATGTAGGAATACTGTCAGGGTAGCGTTAGTAGGTGGGTTCGCCGCTGAGGGCTGGAAGGTGGTGGAATGTCGTCCACGGGGCAGGACTGTCCAGCCGCCGAGTGTGGGGCAGGATGACCAGCCGCCGAGTGTGGGGCAGGGTTGACCAGCCGCCGAGTGTGGGGCAGGATGACCAGCCACCGAGTGTGGGGCAGGTTGACCCAGCCGCCGTGTGTGGGGCAGGTTGATCCAGCCGCCGTGTGTGGGGCAGGTTGACCCAGCCGCCGTGTGTGGGGCAGGTTTGACCAGCCGCCGAGTGTGGGGCAGGATGACCAGCCACCGTGTTGGTGCAGTGTGCAAAAAAAATAACAGAGACAGGTATAGGCCTCGTGTTTTATTCCTCGTCGACCGAAGCCGAGAGTGTACTGAATTTCCATCGAATATTTGCTTATAGTTATTCATAATATATTGGTAAGCTATAAACGCGAAGGTCCCAGGACGAACGCCGCCCTGCGGCCAGTGAAGATACTTCGGGTGTGGAAATCGCCCGCAACGGCCCAAACCGATCAATAAGGTAAGTAACTACGGGTAATACGGGTCGGATCGATATTGTACGGTGTAATGCCTAGTAGTTGGCGCACAACAAGTACCCAGTACGGAATATAAGGTAAATGATAATAACTGCATTCTTATCGAGTAGTCTTAGTATCTAATTCTTATCTTTCTTACAGGTTAGTGGAACGGGCATTATTGCAAGCAGGTGGGAAAATACGCGTAGGTGGAAACTCGCGTGTAACAAATTGCATTCATGGCTTCTCGTATGCAAAACCTCAAGCCATTCCGAAAGGGAGAGAGAGAGATAGAGAGAGAGAGTTAGACGGCGAGTCGACCGGCACGACGCTCCGATGTGTTTCTCATTTGCTATTCAGTGGTGAAACTGTTTGCCACCCTCAAAGTCTGATGAAAAGGCTCCCCCGTATCTGCAGCCTTATTCATATCGAGATATATTTGTTACTCCTTCTCCGTCATCTTTGGTTTTGTACTTAATAATTATCAATAACATCAAATTACTCACACGTAATTTTTTTTTAAGTTTTGACACATCATTGTGACAAACTATTACATTTTTTTGATCAATTTATTTCACTTTAAGCGAAGAAAGTTTTTCAAAAATTGTTGTGCGCATATGTTCCTTTCTGAAAGAATGGCGTACTATAGCGATAAAATTCGTGGGAAAGCTTTAATCCTGCGTTATATGTAAAGTCCAGTTTCAATTTGGCGTCAGTTGCACCCTTGGGATCATGAATGCAATGTGTGATTGTGTGTGTGCAACGGATTTGGTATATATACATAGACGCGCGCCAGTTCCCGTGGCTGACCCAGCGAACGAACGTAGTACGAGCGAAGCGGGTTACGGACATTTCCGGGATCAGAATATATGGAATTGCCACGGTCAAACGATAGCGCCCCAGGGATCTGACGCGCATTTCTCAGGAAATCACGATACACACACGAAAGCACATATCACGTGTTGTACGAGATCACGTTTAGTTTGTGAGGATGAGAATCCGTGATAGTGACGATACCTCCGGCTTGAGAATGCCCAAACGTGAAAATATGTACGACGAAATGTGATTTTTGTTTGAACCAAAGTGGGTTGAAGCTGTTATTGAAAATTTCAATTCTCGTAATCTCCTTATCGATCTACGATATGTTATAGACAAACAGAGTCCGTTGTGATCGAAAAACTCGGTCACGTCTGCGGGAAGGGATTTTATTTCTAAGCTCCTCTGGTGAGTCGCCAGTCCGTGTTCACGTCCCTTCGGGCTTTACTTCGAGAAAAAGCTTTTCTTTACTACCAGCGCGAAGATGGCGTGCCCAACATTGTTGGCCGATCAACCGCGAATAAATTTCCGGTTTCGCCAAAATCCTCGCCCGCCGGTGATAAAAGGAAAATCACATTGTAGAAAACAAAATTATGAGAAAGGTGGCGTGTGATAATGGTGAGCGCAAACAGTGGAGACCCCTGGGGTTGGCGAGCGAGACGATGAGAGAAGGATTTGAAGTGAGTAGTTGAGGACGCCACCGCTAGGGGGCAGCTAAGTTACTCTCAATATGCAGCTTATACAACTAGCCCAGGAAACCGCGAATGAAGATTGGGTTGGAGAGTTTACGTGAATAAATATGCTGACAGTTCATCGTACAAACTATCAACAATTTATTCCTGCCAGTTTATTTATTTTCACTGCAGCGAATCATAATTCAAATGTCAGTAGTTTGAAATGCCATTTTGCCTTGCAATTAAGGCAGAATCCAATCCAAAGCCAGTCTCAAGAAATAACTCCGAAAACAGTTTTACCCCGTTGCATTGAAAGCAGGAAATGAAGGTGCTAGTGACAGATATTGGAAGGCAGCAAGGACACATGTTTGCTCGAAGAAGCGTCAAAGGATTCCCATGGGCCTCGTTGTTTTCCACTGTACGAGAAAGGAATGATGATTAACAGGAAGAGTATATAACGTTGTGGAGCTTCCAGGATCAACACGGCTGCTGCCTACATCATCAGTCTTGGATAAGATCAAAACTTTGCTTCAATTCGTTTCTGGCGTTTCTTTCATTGTACGCTGTTGGCCCACACGGGCTTTGCGAACCAAAGTTGTAACTTATTAATTAACTTTGACGGAGTCAACTGAGACTCATGCCACTTGAATTCCTTCGAAGAAAATATCCTTACGATTGTGTCTTATCAAGTCACACAAAACAGCCTCGTTTCGATTTTACTTCTAAAGTGAAAAGGATGATGCTTTTAGTCCTCAGTATATCGAACTGATAAAAGACTCGAGATTGTACATCTCACGACTTCGCGAATCTGTCTCGAAGCTATTGTTGAGATGCTTTTAAGAGGAAGATTGGAGAAACTGGTACTTCCGTTTCTTCGTTTCTCTCTGCCAGTCTCTTTTCATCACAATTTCCGTGGCTCATTCTCCGAGTAGAGCTTACCACGTCGACTACAGTCACTCGTTCACCTTGTTCGCCGACAGCGTGGCTGCTGGTGGAGTTCTATTTTCAGTGCGATGATGCTTTAGCTTTTCCCTCGGCTTTACGGCTGCGGCTTGTCTTTTCAAAGAGCCACAGAACCTTTTCTCAAGAACCGGAAGAACGCACCGTCTCTTGCGTTTATGCTGCTGCTAATTGCAATTTCATTAAGCTCCCTTCTTTGTTACTTTCTTGCACTCTCTCTCTCTCTCTCCGTCGTTCTTAGCCTGCTGAGATCTCGCGACTGCATGTCGACGGCTTCTCTCATGACGAAAGCCCTTTTGTGTATATTCTTTATCCACTCGAATCGTGTAAGATAGTCGTTGAGTCATTATTCATTAATTTACAGACAAAAATTCTACAATCCCCCATCCTCGGAATTTTTTCAGTTGAACTTTTAATAGCCAGAGGAGAAAATCTTCAATCACTTGCTCAGAGAAAGAAAAAGAAGTTAAAAAAGTTGTACAAGTCGAAGGTGGGGTTGTTCGAGCTTTATAAACTATCAGCAACCGTTCACCGTGAATCGAGAGTATAGTAGGCTCGCTGCTCGTCTTTGTCATTCCTCTCGGGGCGTTTTTTTTTTTCATCTTGCCACAGAGCTTTCCCTAAACAGGAAAACATTACTTGACTCTGCGAGCGATGGTAATATCCCCTATAGCTACCAACGATCAGACCAGTTTGGGGCTGGGGGACAAGAGCAGAGGGTAGTAACGGTACTGAAACCGCGAAGGGTGATCGCCTGTATATACTCACGAGAGACGCGCGTTACCATAAAGTTTTTGAATCAGCGGTTTTCCCCGCTTGTAACTCGTGCCCTCTCTTGTATCGTTCCACATTTTACGCAGAACTCGAGTACTTTTCGTGCCTGCGTGTGCGTCAGTGCAAAGAAAAAATTGAGAAGGGACGAAAAATGGTGATCCAGCGAACTTGAGTGACGAGCAAAAAGGACTGATCGATAACGAAATCGTTCACCCTTGCGTTTTTTAAACCCTTAACACATTTCATCTATTGAGTAGTATTGAGTAGTAACTTTAGAAGCGGAAAAATACATGTTAAACTATCATAAAATCCCATGCTCATGCCAAATATATTAGAAACGAATAAATTACTAATGTAGACACAAAAATACTTGTCGTCGGTCACGAAAAAACATTCAAATAGTTATTTCTATGAGAAAACATAAGAAGTTTAATGTTACACTTCAAACTTTAGATAGAATGAAGAAATTTAAAAGCAAATTCCACGGATCACCATCAATTAAAAAAATAGCAAGATAATGAACTTTAACCAAAAATCTCCGATTCAGTCGGAAGAGGCCAAAACTCACAATTTATTTGTTATTTTCAGTATGCAGTTCATGCCGTTCCACCAATCAAATCGGAGATTTTTTATCGAGTTTATTATTTTATAATTGTCGTAATCATGGGGTTTTCGGTGGAGAGTTGTTTTTAAAATTTTGCTTTTTTTATTTTATACTTTTTAAAGTGTCAACGTACTGATGAAAAATTCTTTTGGGTTTAAAAATTGAATTTTAATATCGTTTTCGTACACAGTTTTTTCGCAAACGAAGCAAGATTTCATTTCCAATGCCATGAACACTAGGATTTTGTTTCAACTGATAGTGAACTTCTTTTTTTTTTCGAAACCCGATAGAAGGCGAATGAGACTGACATGGAAGAATGCGAGTGGCAATTACTTCTATTGCTGAGTCAACAAACGCGAATAAATTTCCGGTCTCGCCGAAATTCCCTTCCATCAGAGATAAGAGGAAAACGATTTATTCTAGTATCGAGTACGCTTAATTATTTCCATTTGAGGAGTCTCATTTGAAAATATGATTTACAAATGATATTCTGCCACTTACAGCATTGGATACATGCACGATACGGTGAGAGCAGCATTATCAAAAAATAAAAGAAAAGAAAACTCGAGGGAAAGAGAAACGGAAAGTGACATACAATACCGATATAGTACATAAGACCGTTTCTTGGTATAGAGAATGGTATATATAGTGATGGTACGATGATGGTACGATGGTGTATAAAGAGGATGAGTATGGGGAAAACAAGAAAGAGATATACCAGGAGGAAAGGGCTGTTGACAGACAGTGACGGGCAGCACTTTATACGCGACACGGTTCTGCGCTTACCGCAAGCCACCCCGTTCACCATCATCGTGGCCTCTGCAACAAAACCTATTCAAGCTCACCCTATACCAAGCGACCACGAGCTATCTGATCCGATCCGATCCTATACTCGATCCGATCTCGTACATACTATATCCATATCCATCTCACTCTTCCACATGTCAGTTCATCCCTCGCTACTGCGAGTTTGAGTCATCCATCGTCTCCCTCAGCCCACCAACACCCACCGCGTCGTGACTCTTTCATTTCTTTTCCGAGCCTCTTCCAAGCGGCGCCATCACCTATTCCTCCTCCCTTCATTCATTCACTCTTCACTCTTTTCGCTCTTTATCCTTGTACCTCTTGCATTCTCCACCCTTATCCTCTTTTCTTACTACTTTGACTACGAAAAAACAGTTATCAAATTCCAACACATTCGGAGCAGTTTTTTGCTGAAATTGGTCAAACACACCTTGTTGCGAGATGGACGAAGCAAATATTTTTGAATAAGATCCAACACTGCCAGCTTTTGATTAAAAATTATTCAATCAATAATTGTCGTATATCCAAACTAAATATTATTTTCTCGGTTATTCCTTTCCAACGATGGAATTTTTGGACTTTTGAGAAGGAAATATTTTATCAAGATCCTTTATGCCCCAAACTAGAATGCATTAATGTCCTTTTCATGGGACTTCGAGTAGCAACATTTTTGAGTTGAATGTCCATGAAATTTTCGTTGAGCAATTGAAGAATGCATTTTATGGCGTTCGCTGCGCGACTTTTGAGGATTAATCAAGAAGGCCTTTGGTTCGTGTAGACATTCCACAATGATCCATTTCCATGCTACAACTTTAACCTCAACGCGTTGCTAGGATGGACTTTTTTTTTCTTCGTCGGCCTGGAAATCCTTGAGCGCGTTGCACCTCTTGCTTTTGCTTCTCACTCGCGCCACTCTCTTACCCTCTCATTCTCTCTTTCTCTTACTCTCATTCTCTTACTCTCTCTCTCCCTCTCTCTCTCTCTTTCATTCCATCCACACCCCGTGTAAACAATAATCATTCCCTGTAAACAGCTTGATAACGAGAAGAGTCTACTGGAGAACGAGAGTCGGGTATTCCCGGTTCCTTCATCCTCGTATTTTCGCTAGGGCTTCAAAAGCTCTTCTCTGCCTCTCTCAATCTCTCTCTCTCTCTCTCTCTCTCTCTCTCTCTCTCTCTCTCTCTCTCTCTCTCTCTCTCCCACCTTCTCGTTTAACATTACTCTTCCTTTTCCAAAGTCACGATCCGGATTCCAACGTCAGAGTTTTGCGGCTCGTTCACTCCCACCCCCACCCCTTCTCCTCGTGGAACGCTTTATTTTAAAAACATCGGTTATGTAAAGCGATGCAAATGGCACGCTCTCGTATTTGGAGTGTCAACAGCGAAGGCGTCTCGACCACGGCTAATGACGTTCACCCTCAAGCTTTCCAGGATGTGTTCTGCTCTCTATCTCCCCCCTCTCTAGCCCCCCCCCCCCCCGCCCTTTTCGGTCTCTCTCTCTCTCTCTCTCTGTCTTCCCGGCTTACAACTATCAGCACTGAGAGCAAGAACATTGCAGAGACGATACGCACAAAAGATACGCAACATTGAAGCCTTTCATACAGATATGAGGAATATCTTTAGTGTATGCATGAGCGCTTTACTCTATAGATGAGAGATAAGATGAAATGGGAAATGATAAATTGTGGAAATTTTCGTGTATTTTGGAATATATTATTGTTATAAACATTATGATTATTTTTGGCTCAAGATTTCCAAAGATACGAAGATGTGTTCAAGTTCTCGAAATCTCGAAGCTTTTCCTATACAGTATGTTTATTCGCATTTAGAAAGTTTGTGCGTGAGCGAGCGTGGAAATATGAGAGCTTGTCTGAAGGAAATTTGTCGTCTGCACGGTTCGCTGATCTTTCCCACAGTAACGAGGGAAGCAGAGAGAGAGAGAGAGAGAGAGATTGCTCTCTACACCCTTAGTTTTGTACGAAATCATCGCTGTCGTGGATACATATAAGAAGAAATGCTTGTAAGGGAAATGGGGGCAAAATGGGCACCGAGGCTAAAAATGATAATTTTGTCGATTTTTTTTTTTTTTTTAGTTTTGTTGAACCAACAATACATCCGAGAAATCAGCAATGAGAAAAAAAAAGATTTTCGTGGAAGAAAAAAATGATCGTGCGAAATATTTTTCACTGATTTGTCGCGTGACTTTTATCGCTTAAAGAATCTCGAAAACTTCAAAAAGCCGATTTTATTGAAGATAAGATTTTCTCTAAGGTTTTGTTCCCTGTCCGTTTTGCCCCCATTTCCTCTAATATCCCTTCGAGACTCGCTGCTTGTTGGTGGAAAATGTGTCTTTATCCCTGACTGATTTTGTCCTCCTTGATGCCTCTCTGCTTTTCCACGCACATCGAACGATGGAAATGAGTTATAAAATTTCACGAGTGTGCACAAATAGAGATCTCGACAGCTGCTGACAAGGACACACATAACTCTCAGGTTTCTAAGGTTATATAAAAAAAAATCGTTGCTTGGGAAAACAAAATGGTTTCTTTAGGCTAATGAATGATACATTTAAGACCAAAGAGGGGAAAACTTCTGGTCAGTAAATATATAATATCGTATATAAATATGATATATAATATCCTATATACTCTTGAGAACAGAATGAGATACTTGAAGGACCAAGAAGTTTTTTACTCATAATGCGATGAGAACGAGGAGCCAGCCCTCCATTATCTCCTTGATCGAGCCTTCTGAGAGGATTAAGCTATAAAATATTGAAACCCGAAGAAAAATATGAGATGTGTGTTGTATCGAACAAAGAAAAACCAAAAGAACGGAAAAAGAAGGAGCCAATGAAAAAAGTGCGATTTGGATAGCTCGCTCAGTGGGGGATCCTTAATCGTGGATGTGGAAGGAGAGGCTTTTAGTCCAATTTGTAACTTCTGGAGTGAGATGAACGGAAAAGAGAGAGAGAGGGAAAAAGGTTGGTCGACTATACTTTCTTAAATAACACCGAGCGCGAACCACCGGACAAACCAGCCTCGGCAGAGTTCCTGTCTGCGAGTTCTTAACCCCCTTTGCAGGCACGAGTCTGGGAAAAGAGAGAGAATGGCAGAGAGAGAGAGAGAGAGAGAGCGAGAAAAAGAGCCGGAGAGACACAGACACAGAGGCCAAGAGTTGGGGGTGCTTCAAGGATTTCCACGGACTGAAAAAGACGCGCCCCAACTGCAGCCACCGAGTGAAGAGCTTGCCCGTTGGCTTTATACCGCATTACGTTTAAATCTTCTCGTTCCATTTACATTCAGAGATACTTGACCTCCATTCCAGCATGTGGATCTCGTGACGAAAAGTTCACTCGGCCTTTCCTATATGTATATATACACGTATTTACGGTATACTCTCTCTGCATCCGGTCTGAGGAAGTCCGTGGTTACACGGATTTCGTCCTGTGGGTCGTGGAGCGAGGTGGGGCGATGGGGGTTGGCGAGGTGGGGGGGTTAAAGGATTTGAGAAGACAAGAAAAAGTCATCTTCTCGAGCAGCGTTGTTCGTTCAACGGTTCAGATATTTAGGCAACAACTCCTTTCCACGAATGTAGATTAATGTTAATTAGCTAGAGCTTAAAAAGTAGTTAGAAAAAGTTGTAGCAATGATGATAAGAAAAATTAGTAAGTTAAAATGACCCTTTTATTACTTGCGCGCCATTTCTTTTCCAGCGCAAGGACATTTTTAACGAAAGAGAATATCTTTTATAAAATAAGTAAGTATGTGGTATGACTACATAAATATGAAAATATAAATATAAATTATATTAAAATATTTCAATATCGGGTCGCAAATTTTTATTATGGTTTTAAATGTACCGTTAAGAGTTATCAACATTTTTTCAAATTACTCTATTAATAAAGATATGCTTGAAAAAAATGATCCCAATCAGAATTATGTATAAAACTATTTAATTCCGTTAACTTTTTAAATGCATGTACCTGTACCTTGATCGATTCTCGATCGATTGAAAAAAAAAACAATTTAATTATAAACTATGTCCATTTTAGCTAGCTACGTATGGGATAAATAATTGTGATAATAACTTTAATAGAGATAGGATAGAGATTGGATTAATAATCCAATAAAACAAACTTGGTATTCTGAGACTTGTGAGCTTCAATACTATTTAATTACTTTTTTGCCTCGGTCACGAATAGTAATTAGGATCTATCTCGATTAGCAACTAGATAATTTCCTGGACAGAAAATACAATTACAAATATATGAATTATCTCAATTTAATTTACGTATCAGCTAGCTCTATTTCAATGAATATTATATTTACATCGCACGGAATGTAATAGCATTTACGTTTCCTTTGATCCTAGTCTGGAATGCCATCCAATCATTAATGAGCACGCTCAGTTATCAATAATTGCATATCGAGCCTCATGGCTCATCAATAAATGGCCAATTGGCACTAAATTTGTTCTACCGCAACAAAGTACATAGTCAGCTTACTGATAAATCAGACTTTGCACATAATTTTTAATAATTAATCGATCAAACTTTACATTGAAACTGTAAAAAATTGCTATATACACGAAGCCAAAACTTTGGATCAATAATATTCGTATATATCTGATTATGAACGATTTTTAAACCACCCTAACTCAATCCAAAAGCTTAACCAATTCTCTCAAATCTTCGACGTATCCAAGACGACACAAATATATCCACAGATATCGTGATTCTAATGAAATTATTCGAAGCATGGGGGCTAGCTGGATCAGTTGACTCGGTTTATCTAATTCACGGATAAGACGCAAACGGCGGGGTTAAGCCGAGGGAGTGAGAGAGAAATCGGCTAAATCGGCAGTCAGAGATTGGGAGACGTCGCGACGTACATCAGACGACTTAGCAAAGACCAACTTTCCCGATTATCTTACGATATATATACGTATTATCTATCGATGCGATAAAGTCACGCTCGTGTTGAATTGTGTAGTGATTCTTGGGTATTAGGAAATGTGGATGCAAGAAGCGCACAGCACTGCGATAATCACTGAAGCGAACATTCATGTGCGAGCATCCGAGAATTTAGCGAGAATAATTTCGATGAAGTTATATATATATATATATGAATATACTATATGGCATGTACATATTGATGGAGGTAAATATTCACTGGTGTCTGTGATTTCTGATTTAAGATATATATATATATATATATATATATATATATATATGTATATCTATAGATAAAATAAGAGGAAGGTGAGATTGAGAAGGTAGGAAGACGATAGAGGATGTCCCCAATCGGGATAAGCTCCGGAGACTATAGTTTATGTATATATATGTATATCTGGTCGACAATTTACTCCGACTTCCTGACAGCAGTCTGCATCAGTGACGCTATACCCCGTAGTATATCCGTTAGGTAGCATTTCTATATCCGTCTCAAAGTCGTCGAGTTGCTGCTATGGTTTGAAATGCTTTATATATATATATATATATAGTTTTATATATACATAAATATATATATATATATATATTTCTATATATATATATAAGGAATCTAAGGTGCCGAGGAACAGAATTCACCGAGGATAATCTATGTGAGAAGACAGACAGCTGACTTGGTTTGGTTGGAGAAAAGCAGCCGAAAGAGAGGAAAATTTCAAGAAACGCATTTTCTTCCTCAACTTTCTCATCCCTCTGTCCCGCGTCTCATGAGGAACAACATCGCTCTACCCCTTATCTTCCCCTTTTTGCCCGACCGTTTACAGCCCTCCCGCAATCCACTGAAAACTCTCGTCTTGTCTATCATTTAGGAGCCTCCGCGAGATATCGAATAATTTACGCTTTTCCAACGTCGTCTTCGGCTTTGCAAAATTATCGATCATTTTGCCATGCTCGTCTCGGCTCACGATAGCTATAGCTATATTGAGAGCTGAGAATATCGAGCAAGTCATCAGGCTGTGTATCAATTATTAATTTGCGTTTTATCGTCGCGTGTGGAGTTTCTAGAATTATACGCTTGAAGCTATCGCGTTGAAAATTGGTCGTTGAATGATTGTATGTTCTTTTTGTTGCAGGTAAGTACACGTGGAACTTGGAACGCTCGGAAAGTCTCATTTATTCCAGGCTTGTGAGTACACGCTGTTATCACAAATTCTACGAGCGTGAACGGTGCAATTTATGAGGGGCTATAAAACACACACGATATCCTACATTTACATTTCCCCTTGAATTTCAATATTTATTTTATTTCCATATATCTCACAGCTCCCCTTCCTCCCTAAAAACCTTCCCCTACCATCCCTCAATTTTAAGTCCTTAAGGAGTAAGGTGAAAACTTTTGATCAGACGAGTTCGACGTACATTTTCTCACGTTGAAAAATTGCGACGAGTCCGTTGCACTCTCTCTGTCCACCCTTCCTCCCGCCCTTGGTTGTATGACTGCTGGATTTGACTGGAGCGGCGTCGAGGAGTTCATAAAATCATTCTCGATAGAGTTTCAGAGCTCTCTAGCGATGCAAAGAACTATCGAGTAAATTGTACGGTTGGGAGTTAAACGAGAGGATGAGTCGACAATCCTCGGCTCATGCACGGTTTAATTATCAAAATTCCGTGAAAATCATTAAAAACTAATGTCCTTAATGCATACAAGAATGGAAATTAATCTCTGAGGGAAAATTATAATGACGATGCTTTTCCCTGACCCGATAAAATTCTATTTTACCTCAGTCTTGTTCTCAGGCGGCGATACTGCTGGCACGAAAATGTCTTCAGCGATGAACTTTAACCTCGATGATTTCGCAAAGTGATTTTACATTGAGCCCACCACGTCTCTGCTGTCTGCACTTCATTACGTGACTTACCAACACTCGATGAGTGAAATTCTATCTGCAATTTCCGGTTCATCGAGAGTCAAGCACTACGAGTACGTTTTGCCGATCCATGTTCACGTTTATTAAAGGCTAGAAAGTGTGAGCATGTAATAAAGAGAAAAAAAAAACAAAGTTGGCCGTATAGTTATCCTGAACTCACTTTAAATGACGTGTAAAGAGGATCGTCGAGGTCACTAGAAAGCTGAGGGAGAAAGAGAGAGAGAGGGAGACAGTTCGCGCGATCTGGCCACATGGGCTTAATGAAAGGTCGACGAAATTATTCATGATGCAAGAGAGAGAGCGAGAGAGAGAGCGAGAGCGAGAGAGAGAGAGAGAGAGAGATAGGAGGCCGAAAAGCCCAGCCACACCGGAGGGAGCAGTTGTGGGTCATATACCCGAGGGGTATTAGGCGAGAACAGTTCTCGCTCGAAGCTCTGGTGTGATGGGCGCTGTAATTTCGCTGCTGCTAGCGCGTACGCACGAGTCATATCATGTGTATGTTCATTGCCATATGTGCCGGGCTCTCTCGTGTTATATTGGAGGTTCAGGAGAGGGAGAGAGAGAGAGAGAGAGGGAAATAAAAAGAAAGAGAGAGAGAGAGAGAGAGAGAGAGAGAGAGAGAGGGAAATAAAAAGAAAGAGAGAGAGAGAGAGAGGGAAATAAAAAGAAAGAGAGGGAGGACTGGTCACCCAGAAGGCCGAGTACGGAAACCCGGTCAAGAGGAGACGTGTGATGAGCCAAAAGCGTGAATTTGCGAATTCACGACGTGAAACCCACGGAGAACCGTAAAGTCAATTTTTTTCCAATTCATTTTCTCTTCTTCATTTAATTAACAAACGTTGAGGCACTCCTTGTTTTAGTGTTAACGAACCCAACGCGCATATATATAGCGCGCGATTACAAACGTTTTGTATTTCGCGAGTCATCATCGCGAGTGTTTGACGCTCAGGCCACGACATCCCGAATGATTCGTCGCTTCGTTCGCTACCACACCCTTTCAATCATGTTTTTTTTTTTGTTGCTCTTTTCTTATTTCTAATCTCGCTGATTTACTGCGTCAGGCTAGATCGATTGCTCGGATATTTCGATTGAAATGAAGCTTGATCGCGCTGATAGCCGCTCGAAATGACTCGTCATGATGTAGATGTAACAGCGGGGGATCGTGCGTATAATTGTAGAATATTGACAGGGAATATGACCCTGTATATTTGTAAATTTACTGATTATAAACTTACGATATTATAATTTTGCCATGTACGAATATGAATGTAACAAAACACAAATAGATAGAAACATATTTACAGCGTCACAATTCTGTCGCTTGTACCATCTCTGTCGTTTGACAATTCTATCGCGTACCATCTCTATCGTTTGACCACTCTATCGAGTATCATTGTTAGCATTTGACAACTCTGTCCAGTATCATCTCTATCATTTGACAACTCTGTCAAGTATCATCTCTATCATTTGACAACTCTGTCCAGTATCATCTCTATCATTTGACAACTCTGTCAAGTATCATCTATATCATTTGACAACTGTGTCGAGTACCATCTCTATCATTTGACAACTCTGTCAAGTATCATCTCTGCCATTTGACAACTCTGTCAAGTATCATCTCTATCATTTGAAAACTCTGTCAAGTATCATCTGTATCATTTGACAACTCTGTCAAGTATCATCTCTATCATTTGACAACTCTGTCAAGTATCATCTCTATCATTTGACAACTCTGTCAAGTATCATCTCTATCATTTGACAACTCTGTCGAGTACCATCTCTGTCTCTTGACAACTCTTTCGAGTACCATCTCTATTATTTTATGACCCTATCAGTTCACAAATAACTATTACCCCTAATGCATTTCTATATAATGTCACTGATCTATCTGGCTGACCTAGGCCATATTCCCCAACTTTACCCTATAAATGCTGTATGATGTAAATTTTGTCGTGTACGACCTATGCGGATCCACCATGTACATCTCGGGTACATCATCGCGGTAAAACCTCTGTGATTTTACTCAAATTGATCACGGAGCTAGCACGTAGTTAACAGATATCCAAATGTATTGTCTATATATATATGTATATATATACCTATATATATATATATATGGTATACGGCCTAGTGTACGAAGAGTTGGAGGTACTGGGATAGACCATTGTCGAGCTGGCAACCTAAATTCATTAATCATGGGGTCAACGCGGCCATTGTACGGCTGTTAGGTCTAAACCATAGTTACTATATATATATATATATATATATATATATATATATATATATATATGTGTGTGTGTGTGTGTGTGTGTGTGTATAGTTAATGGCTATATAACGCCTAATTTAAGCCAAAACTCTTCGTTCACGTGATTTTGTATATATATGTGGTAGTTGTCTGCCTGGTAATCGAGACGGAGTCGGCAATGATTGCGATTGACAGTGAACGATTCCCGTCCATCAAGTACACGAGCTTCACCAGTCCGAGGCTCTCTCCGTCAATCAATAATTATATATTACCGAGAGATCTGTACGAAAGCACGCCTTAACATCAACTTTCATCATGGTCGATAACGATAATGACACGGTCGAGGATATGCAACGTGATGGTTTCTGTATTAGTACGTGATGAGAATACGATCGACTAGTAAAATGCATGCGATGGGCCTCCTCGAGGCACAATCATTGCCATATTTGAAATGATGAAATGATGCATAACTGAAGCATGGCAACGTCGAAAAGTCTCAGACCAAATGATTGCGCAAGTGAACCGTTGAAAAAAATTGTTACATCTTATCGTTGCAATGACAAAATATTGCTGTTGCTCTTGAGTCAATGTATTGATGAAAAAAATCACAGAATCGATATAATATCATCTTTTGGATCACGTTCCAAATTCATTCAAGATAAGGCAATCCCCTATTTTATTACTCAAATAAAATTTCCATTTACTTTAAAATTTGAACGAAAATATCTTATTGAAAATTGAACTTATAGCTGTACTTTACTGTTGTGATATAAAGCTCGATCGATTAGCTTTCAAGAGCATGGCTTTTACTCTCAAGCTGTCAAGGATGTACGACTCTTATTTTGCATAAATCATAATGGGGGAATTTAGACTAATTCTCCATTCGAAATAATCCAGAGTTAATTTAAAGTTTTTGGGTATATTTTTTTGGGTAACATTTTTTCTCCTCAGCAGCTTCTTTCTTCTACCACTCCGTTACTCGGTACAAAAAGGGAACGGTCGTCTCGTGTTTAACAAATCTGGACAAAACCACGACAAAGTCGTGGAAAAAGAGAGAAAGAATGGAAGAAAGAGGGAGAGAGAGAGAGATGGACGGAAAGACAGACAGAGATAGAGAGAGAGAGAGAGAGATAATCAGAAAGGTCTGCCATGTACCATGAGGAAAGTGGACAAATGTCCTGTTGAAAAATGCTAGCTATCTGTGGGTTTCCGGTGTGCGTTCGACGTGCAACCGTCATTTTGCTGGCGTTCCATTTACGTCCGGCGAAAAGGCCAGAAGACGAGTGAGAGCCATAGCTTAATGCAATCGCCCAGTCGGAGATGAATGTTACAAATCGATGCTATTAGAAATGCCGAAGTGGCGCAGAAAAAAAAAGACGGAGAGTCAAAGTGAGAGCGAGTCTAGAGAAATAAACCAGAAGATCGATAATGGCCGAGAGAGGGTGCGTCGACAGCTATACGCGGCCTCTCGCTGAGGGCGCTGAAAAGTCTGCCATTGAAGGCGAATCTTATTTCAAGAGACATTCGTCATATCTGTTCCATATCCTCTCACTCCCTTTCTTTTTTGCCTCTTGGCCTTTTTCTGCAACAGCCTTGAGCAATTGATTAATGGCAATTGAACGCGAAATCTAGATAATAAAAAAATGACTGGCAAAAACGATGAGAATCGATTTCTTTTTCATTCGATTCTTGCAAATGCTGCTACGGAGGCATTATTTCCAAGTAAATGTTACCGGTAAGAAAACGAGCGATGATGAAAAAAAATAAGACTCAAGCAAGTGCACTTATTGGGTTACATTCGTCCAGAAAAAAAAATACCCGAAGTATAGAACGCTGCATTGCTTTACACATTTTAATAAAAGTATATTTCAGATATACCACGAATACGTATATGATATATTTTAATCTCGGCACCATGTAGAGTCAACTAAGTTACTTGATGTAAATGTGGCAGCGATGTTTTCTTTATGATGAAAAAATTCGAAGAACCACCAAGTTTTTCTTAAAAATATATTCAATATACCCAAAATATATTGTTGATACATTTAGCTTATATTTCTCTCCTATTGGGGTAGTCTTAGGGGAAGAAAATTATGGTATTGTCATTGGTATTTATTTTCCAACAACTGATAAAAAAAAGCACATGACTCCTCATGCAAGTGTATTGATTAGGGAAATTTTTAAAGGGGGTAAAATGTCGATATTTTCATTTTGACATTTATCTCCGTTAATCTGGTGATTTGAGTTTATAAAATGAGACGAAGATACGAAGATAAGCTGAAACGAACGAGGGAGAGATCGACTATCGATTTTCAATTTGCTTCTCCTATCAATAATTCACTGTACGTATCATAAGTCTATATATATATATATATATTATGTTCGTAGGTGGGGTAGGCGAGTGTACAGTGCTGGTAGCGGTGAAGCGGAGGTATACTCGAATCGAATGAATGCTATAGACCTTCTTGCATCGATCTCCTTCCCCCTTGCCCCTACACTCCCTTGGCACCACAATGAGAGGGCTATATATGCTCTGCCCCCGGCGCGATTCATTCACAACTGTATAATGACTTCGGAAATAGCCCAAGAGTTAATGGACTTCCTTCCAGAAACTTATTTTCCCTCTGTACTAATACACGAAAAGAGATATATCTCCTGATGTAAGAAATGGAAAAAAAAAACGAGTTAAACCCGGAAAGAAAAATATATATGTCTCACTCTCTCTCTCTCTCTTGGTTTTTTTTTTGCTCTTCCACGAAAATTGGATATGCTTTACCGATGAATTATCGTAGCTTTTCGTCGTCTCGGCCTCAATTACATTCACCGTTTGCGTTATTATTTCCGGTTTCCTTTCTTCCTTTCTTTTTTCTTTTGCCTATTTTCTCTCGCTTTTATATTTTCTTTCGAATGGTGTATATTCACCAGGACGAAATACCATGAGGTAAAATTGTTGCGAGAGAGTTATCGTGAATATAAGAAAAATAAATGGACGGTCGCAAACGCATTAGTCTCGAGGCACAATCGCGCAGGTGTCGACCTCTATCTCCCTCTTTTGGTCGATTATTAGATGTACGTGTAGTTGTCGTATACCCTCGGGCTTTTCCCAGCCATCAAACTCACCGGCGTCGACACTCCACCGTCCAATTTATCGAAAAGAAGAATAATGATAGCCGTGGGCGGCTTTGCTCGAGAATGGGATATACTTTTGCGGTTATACACGCGTCGCAAAGTTCTGTCGTGCTTGTCGCAATATCACCTCTATGGACGTTTGGAAGTCGTTATATATAGACAAGAAGAAATTGCAAAAACATAATTTATTAATTGTTTACTATAAATATTCAAATTTAATTTTTAGCCTTTCAATTATTTACTTTATTTTTCATAAAAATACATTTATAATATAAATGATCCACTAGCAATTGTACGATTAAGAGTCGTACAAATAAAATTTTAAAATTTCAAGATTTTAAAATAACGAACATACTAATCGATTCTACAATAAGATACGATCGCTGAAACGAGAAAGACGTAAAATTTGTTTTCTTATCAGAATTTCGAAAATTTTCGGGAGTTGAAAATATATTTATACTTTCATTTGGTTTCTCATTCTCGAATCAATTATTTGTATTTTTTGAGTCAATTTGACCCTCATATATGAATGTTCAAGACAATCTGTCTGCTGTTGGGGCAGGCATATTGGCTGATTCTGTCATAAGAATAAATAAAGTAGGGGTTGGATTAGAAATGTGGTGAGTTTGACTCAAGTAAAAAAAAATTCCATCAAAGAATACTTTTACTTTTAATACTTTTACCGGTGCGTATAATTCAGTACTTTGGTACTTTACTAGATTATCATTTACTGAAGAAACAACATCAGAAGAGTCTGCTGTGTACAGCGTAAGTTAGAATTTCTCGATCGATCGGGGTGTGAAGGAAGAAAATAAAGGAGAGAAAAAAAATTAAAAAAAATAAAACATGCTCGAGAGTACCGTGGCCAAGCCAGTAATTACGTGCTCGGAAGAAAAATATCTAGGCTACCGATTACCGGTGGTGGCTCGGTAAAGCTGCCTGCTACATGTACACCCTCTCGTTGAAATGGGTAACCCGTTCATATATAGATATACATCGGTATAGATAAATCGAGCATATATATATGTAGAAACGACTGGTAAAACCGATCGACCGTGTTCTCTCTTGTTCCGGACGCGACTCCGAGTGCCCGCGGACGATTCATTACTCACATAACTGAGACGTGGAACGAATGAATGAAGAAACCAGAAGCAGCACTGTATACTGGAGCAAAAGGTATCGGGCCACTTACAGTTAGTGAGAAGAACACGAGGGAGCAAAAGAGACAGAGAGAGAAAGAGAGAGAGAGAGTATGAGAAAGAACGAAAGAAAATAAACGAGAGAGCTTCGAAGAAACGATCGAGAGTCGTGGGAGGAGATGGTTGGTTGATTCGTATAAGGGAGGGCCTGATGGGGATGATGAAGAAAAAGGGTTGGGGTGAATGTTTCTCGCGTGCAAGCCATCGCGCGAGCTAGTTCGTCCGGCTTCCGGTAGTTCGCATGCTTGGAGCTCACTTGTACCTAAGCTCGACTGCGCCCCCTCCCTTAGAAACTCCCGAACCTCATCACGGCCACACGGCAAAATCCCTTTCACCCTTCAAACCACGACGAACCTTCGCCCACACCTTTATCACTCTCTTCTCATCCCTTTTCTCTATTCACGCAGTTTCCGTGAAACAACCATCGCATTCTCCATCTTTACTACCTTTTAGCTTCGATTTAACACTTAAAAAAGGGACAACTCATCTGCGAGACAAAAGCCAATCGCGGTTGAATTTATTCGAATAAATGCGAATTGCTTCCGAAGCTTTTCGGTAAAACTGTCTGCCATATTGCTCTTTTGTACAAACGGCACGATGTTTCGTTGCAAAATTGATCATCAAAAAAATTTTAGTCGCTAAAAAAAATTTAGCATTTTTAGGCAATCATTTCAACCCCCTCGACATTGTTTTCTTATTGTTACAATCATCGGAGAATGCTTGTCGCACTGTTACGCAACGTATATTTAGTAAAATCATTGCTAAACACGTAATCGATCACGAACGAAAAATACTTTTCAATTAATGTGTTTTTTTAATTCTTGTTCCCTTAAAAAAGAGGGTGGGACGTTGATAGGGCACCTAAAAGCTTATTTACAACATCTCAAAAATTGTGCGTGTATTGGAGGAAAACGAACATCGAGGACGTCTTGATAAGTCTTATCAAATGTTAGTCGGGCTCCTTGGAGATCCGTGCGGCTCGAGGTACGCCGCTCTAATGCCAGACAGTGTGAATTCGTGGACCAGAGAAATGTGTTCTCTTGCAGTGTTGCAGCTGTGCTTCTGCGCCACGTCGAGCCGGCAAATTCCCCCACTCTCGACGACGTTGATGCTCTCCGCAGTTCGTGACGCAGGGAGGTGCTGCCCTCTACTGGAAACATCCACAACGACTGAGGCTGCAAAAGTTTTGTCTTCTGTCTCGTTGATTTTTATATTTCCTTATATTGTTAGAATTGAGACATTAAAAAAAAAATACTTGCATAATTGACTGGGGACAATTTCTTGAAGCAAAGTTTCATGATTAATCAAATGGGGCAGTTGAATATAACGATTAAACAAACAAGATTTGCTTTAATTGAATACATTCACGTGTCCAGCTCGTATGTTAGACAAATTCCTACGTTATATATTAAATTTCTATTATGTCAACTCTTGAATATAACATTTCGGTCTGTCCCAAATTACATGATTTTGTCGAAGGCGATAAATCATCGAGCAATTACCAATTAGACAAAGCTTACGTGGCATAGTCATGGGATTAGATGAGGGTCACGAGATCATTAAATGACGATCAATCAAATAAATTAAACAGACGAAACGAATAATTAGAAATTCATGAAATTCTGCTAAAATCGAAAACTAAATTATACACAGCAACAAAACACTCTCATGTATTTACATATTTATTCATACGTGAAATATAATTATTATCTATACGTAATTAATATAATATATCCCTGTTAATAAATCATCGGGTAATTCGACAAAATCGGTATCGCATTCAAGCATCATTAGATTAGAGATAAGCGTCATGACGTCAAGAGGTCATCAGGGAATTAATTAAATGGAGGAAACAAATGATAAAAAAATCATCGAGATTTTCTACAATCAAAACTTAAATTGTACACAATAGCACATTCTCATGAATTTGAATAATTCATTTTTACGTTTAATAGTAAATAACTCCATAAATAACTATTGAATGTAATAATTTCTTTAGTAACAAGCATCACTTAATCTCCTCGAATAGACGATAAATTATCAAGCATTTAGCATTTAAAAAAAGCTACGTGATACATGAACATCATGAGATTAGATAAGAGTGAGCTAGGGATGATGAGGAGGAGAATGGAGACGCCATTAAAATCTATTGCATTCAGAGGAGTCCACGGCACCCGCCCAGCTAGAATACATATTACATTCACGTTAATATACATATATCTACGTTTTGTACTATTCAGTGCTCATCCTACACGATGTATACACCCGTATAGTATCGTTCGAGATACACGAAACAAGAAGCTAACGAGGCGTAAGGAGATCTCTCATGCCTCAGGCAAACTTCACACATACAATGCCATTCTCAACGCTGCTCTCCCCTTTCTCTCCCTTTTCCTCTCGCTCTATCTCGGTCTCTCTCTCTCTCGTCTTGGTCTCTCGACAGGCCAACATATCATACCGCGTTTTCATATGGTGAAGTTGACCCAGTAATGCATTTTCATACGTAAATTCTCTGTAGTAAGACTTGTCGTTAAATGGGCAACTTCACCGTGTTCGAAGACATTTATCCATACAAAATGCTCAACTGTTGGAGAACTCAGACTTCCATTAAAATGAGCGACTCACTCACGCAGGAATATTACAGCAATATATATTCTCGTGGCAAAGGAGAGTCTTCCGACGTGCAAATGATGAAAATTGATGACGTCATAGCAACTTGAAGACGTGTGAATGACGATAGTTGGGGGAATGAGTGCTGTCAGTAAGTATCAGACAAGTATTACAGAAACTGTCAATAAGAATCGCCAATTAGGAACTGTCAATAAGCATCGATAATTAGGAACTATCAGTAAGCATCAGCAGGCAGAAACTGTCAGTAAGCATCACCAGGCAGAAACTGTCAGTAAGCATTGGAAAGTAAAAACTGTAAGTATTCGAACGTGACACTAATATCGACTATACCGCTGTCATAAATTTTTCTATGTGCGATTTTAATTTAATGATTATCCATTAATTCGAGGAATAGCGAGTAATTGCGTGCTTATGCGTGGATGTCAGGGAGTTTGGGGCCCAATTCAATACTTAATTCAGGCCCTTCCTGCTTTCCGTCAACAGCGAAAATTAAAAATCCATGTATGAGAAGGAAGCTCAAGAAATTCGTTTCATAATTTCGAGTTTATAAATTTTTTAAATGACATGACATCTTTTCGAGCTGTCAAAGTGGTCAGAGACGCTTTAAACAATTACAAAATAATACGAGTCCAAATTATGGCCTTAAATCCATCGGTAAACCAAGTTGTAGCCATTTTATGAAAACCAATTTTTGTTTGCCAAATGCAAATGATTATTTTTTCATATTCTTTTACCATTTCTGATACATCCATTTTCTCCCCTACTTTCAAAAACATGAGCTATTTTCTCGAGAGCACAAAAGTTCTCACCAGATATCCAATGTACATATTTTTCAAATATTTTCCCCTTTTACATATGACTGTATATTTACGTAGATATGAATTTCGAACTTATACTGCCACACTGGTGTATATGGGAATCGTATTAGAATGGAAATGCCAAGCGCAGATATCGACTATGCGTCTAACTAGCAAGACAAGTAACGTGTATAGGGCTGTACGTACGTCAAGGACGAATTGAAAATGCAAAAACTTTTCAATATCTCTGGATAACGATGGAATAGAGATTCAAATATGGGATATATAGATTATATGGGCCACTGCACATCAAATCAGCCACCTGCCATTTGGCTGTTATTTCAGTTGGCTGACGATAATTATAATAAAGTAAAACAGCAATCGAGGCTTTAACCATAAATATATATTTATTTTTTTTCAACGTTTTTCTTTTAATAGAGAATGAAACATTTTTTCACCCCATTAAGTTCGTAAAAAAATAGCTGATTTATTCATCAGGGCTGTTTTGATATTTGATTCATCGGCTCACTGCGGACAAATACAGAGCCAGCTCAAGATTTTCATTGAAGTGAATTATTGTAGAAGCTTTTTAAGCCATGGCCAGCGAAAATCACGAGTAGCATACTTTGGGAATCACAAAAATTATTTTGTCTTATTTTTTTTTTATTGTGCATAGATGTGAGTTTTTTTACGAACTTAATACGATGAAGGAACGTTTGATTTTTATTTTATTGTTTATTTTCAATGAGTTGAATCAACTGCTAAATGGCAGGTAGCCGATATGACGTGGAAATCCCAATATACTCTATTAGAATGCTTGGCCCAGATTTTTTATTTAAACGATATATTTGGCATACGAGAGTCAAGAACGAGTTGAAAATAAACTCTCAATAAAGTGAAGTAGTTTTTGTGTTTGTGTTTGGGTTTGTATTGTCACAGACAGAAGAGTGAAAATAAATTTAAAAACCCTTTTTTTGGTCGTTTACAAATTATTTTTCAGGGTTCTACTAGTTCAAATCACTTTTCATCATTCCGTTTTTCTTTTCAGTCAGTTTTTGTAAACTATAAAAAACGTGCACACAGATAAAATTACACAAGATTTTACTTACAAAAAAAATTGTTAAAAATTTCACAAGCAAATTATGTATCAAGTGTTGACATTAAATTTATAATTTATTCAACTATTGTACGTAGAGAAAAGTTGCTTAATGTGTACTGATACAAAATCAATAATAATATATTATTTATTAATTTAAATAATTCAATAAATAGTAAAAAGTTTCGGTATTTTTTCATCATATATTTCATATTTATTGCTATAATACTGTAACTGTTCGCCAATGTAGCTTGGCTCGCTGCGGCAAATTCGATAATCGAATAGTATATATCGTCGTTCGAACAAAAACCCTCGATGTGTAGATGGGAAAAAAAAACTATTGTTCTATATATATATGAGTTTAGTCCAAAAGTATTTTGTCATGTGATTGCAAGCGTGGGAGAGTGGGTGATCTTGATGTGGCGAGAAGGGGTGCCCACCCCTTCCCAGGGGGTGGGCCTGACCAGAGAGGAGAGTCCTAGCATTTGGCACGAGCTGTGAAAAAGAGTCTGGAATCTATCGACCGCATCAAACGACGCTTTGCACCCTCGTACAGAGCTCTTGTAGGGTTAGGCTGAGCGGGGGGGGGTTGTGATATGATTTACGATGTCGTCGAGCCAAAGATCACGTACGGTCGATGCGCGCCAATTTTTTTTTTTTTTTTCTTCTCTTTCGCCTTGGGTTTCACGGGGTTTCACGGGGCACATGAGAAGTGTGTGAGGAGAGAAAAAGATTGCGAGAGTTGTACGAAAAAAACAATCGAGAGTATATATATAAGATAAGTATAAAGATACGAGGGGCTGGTTTTTACCCCGCATCATGGAAATTTCCCGTCACTGTATAATGCAGAAGACAGGAAGGCTCCAGGTTTATATACATCGCGACTATTCAGGCGATTGGACGGACCTTCGTGCATGTGTCTATCCATCGTTCCTTTTCCTCAACTTCCTTCCCATCCCCTGCGCAACTCATCCCCTCAGGCAAGCTTCTTTCGATCTTTATCGTTTTAAGTCAACAGTGCCATACGTCGAATTCACGTGGCATTATATGTAGTCGAACGGTATAATATTTATTTATACCTATATATATATATATATATATATATATATATACATATATCTATGTATGTAGATATATGTGTAGAACGTGCTATGTAGTATTGAATACAGTAAGTGAGTTTGCTGAATGTTTGGCCTGGCGTCAGTTTAATGGGATTATCGAATTTCAGATCCGACCCTCACTGTCTCCGGCGTTATTATTTCAGCAAACAAGCGGGAGGCCCGCCCAGGTGAACGACAGACTGGCTTCATATATATATATATGCCCTACATATAACTATATATCGCGATACTTCGCCCTTGCGATTTTCCCTTTACCGATGTCTGTCATATATATATACACATATATATATATATATATATATATATATATATATATACAGATATCACGATGCACGAAATACCAATAAACGTCATTCGTCTTCCTCATACGTTCCCAGCAACGTTTGGTAAACCCGTGTGTATCGAGGATTTTATATAACAGACTATGCACATCGATATTGACGTATATTCGTCAAATATCCTATTTAAGGGGGGAACATTGTGGAGACTCGAAAAAAAAAGGGGTTTTGAGATTTTTTTTTATATACAAGTTTTATATACATGTCAATGAAACTTAGTTATGTCAAGTCAAAAGTAAATCCGTATTCAAATGAACGAACAACTCAAAATTAGTTTTAAGTATCTTGGAATACAATCCATAATAGGATTTTAAATTACTTTTTCTTGCTTTGAAATTAATAAAAATGCTATTCGATTATATTCTGAGATATTTGGGTCTGATTTTGAGCTGTTGGGTTATTTTATCACAACCTGCCTTTGCATATTATTTTCAAATATTGAATCAATGAGACACATTTCACTATTGCTTTAATGTATTCTGGAAAAAGTATCAAAAAGGCCCAATAAATATTCGCATATATATACATAATGTAAATAATTGTTTTATGGTGTATGTGATATTTAGCGGAGCTAAAAGGGAAGGGTGTCCTGTGAAGGATATCGCACACACAGTGGATGTCACGAGCGAGCGGGTGCGAGATGAGGGTAACAGAGCGTACAGAAAGAAAGAGAGAGGGAGAGAGAGAGAGAGAGAGAGAGAGCCATGAAGCGGGAAGGACTAGAAGGAGCAGCTTTCAGGTTAAATAATTAACCTAGGGGTGGGGGGTAATTTTGCGCGTGTCGTTGCACGCGGAATGAGGAAAAGCGAAGTAGGCGAGAAGGAAACGCGTCTGACATGGTAGTAGAGAAGAGAGAAAAGGAAGGAAAGATGAGGAGGAGGAAGGACATCATGAGCGACGACGACGGGGCGACAGCGCAACCCCCTGAGAGAGGCCCCGGCGACGTTCGGGCGTCTGAAAAGGGGTGGACGAGCGCAGCTAGAGTTTCTCTCTATAGCCACAAAGAGGGAGAGAGAGAGTGAAAGGGAATGATAGATAGAGAGAGAAAGAACCCGGTGGCTGACAGCGCAACCCCCGTCGGTGACAGGCCGCTGAGCGTATTAATAATAAATGCAAACGCCTAACATGAATTTCTGCCTGTCCGCCTACCGTCTCTCGTGCCCACTGCGCTGCCTCGAGAATATGACGAAGGGTGAAACAATGAAGGAGAAGAATGAGCAAGTTCAGGAAAATCAACCCTTCTTCACTTCTCTTCTCTCTATATATATTTATATATTTTCTCTGTTCGCGTAGTTCGATGTTGCGTAATTTAACCCAAATGATTAGTAAAATTCTTCGCTCACTTTCTCATCGAGCCAATGAAATCGAGGTTAATTTTTTTTTTAATTGTGAATATAATAAATGCTGGACATGCAATCGACATACTTTTTATTTGATTCAAGGATATAGTAGAAGATTTTTACGAAAATCAGATCTCGCTTTCTTATGTATAAAAATATATATATATATATCAACTTGTTTATTTCGCATTACATACTTTATAAATACAGTAAAAACCGTCTAATGCAATCCCATTTGGTCGCTTCGTAGTTTATCGTTCACTTGCACGTCTATGAGTTCTCCGGTATTAAGTAAGACTGTTTATAATATTATACAATCATCGTCGCATCGTTCGTTTTCAGTTATCAAAGTCGAGTCGTCTGTGAATTTGAATTAATATTCTGTCGAGTGAATATCGTCCATAATCATTGAAATATATTTTGTCTGTTCTCGTCGTTCGATATTACGTAACAATATATAAATTTTTATTGAAATTACTAGAATAATTGTTAGCCCATTATACCACCAGGACAATAAAGCCTCATCAGATTTTTCGCTGCAAAGATAATACAAGCCTTTTACTTGATTTGTGTAAAAATATGAATTAAAAAAAACTTCATCAATGTAAATTAATTTTTAATCACCGACTGAGAAAGTCCGTAATTTTAAGCATAACAAAAATATAAATTGGAAATATTTAACTACGTACATACACAACATGTACATTAGAAATACAGTAAAAACCGTCTAATGGAATCCCATTTGGTCGCTTCGTAGTTTATCGTTCACTTGCACGTCTATGAGTTCTCCGGTATTAAGTAAGACTGTTTATAATATTATACAATCATCGTCGCATCGTTCGTTTTCAGTTATCAAAGTCGAGTCGTCTGTGAATTTGAATTAATATTCTGTCGAGTGAATATCGTCCATAATCATTGAAATATATTTTGTCTGTTCTCGTCGTTCGATATTACGTAACAATATATAAATTTTTATTGAAATTACTAGAATAATTGTTAGCCCATTATACCACCAGGACAATAAAGCCTCATCAGATTTTTCGCTGCAAAGATAATACAAGCCTTTTACTTGATTTGTGTAAAATTATGAATTAAAAAAAACTTCATCAATGTAAATTAATTTTTAATCACCGACTGAGAAAGTCCGTAATTTTAAGCATAACAAAAATATAAATTGGAAATATTTAACTACGTACATACACAACATGTATATTTGCATAAATTTTTCATTTGTAAATTCTTCGACTGAACCGGAGATTTCCGATGCAATTTATTATTTTCCCACTAAAAAAAAAACGTATATTTTTTTTTAATTCGGATATTCGAATGACATTTTTTTTATCATCGCAACGTGGGGCTGAAATTACGTCTGCAAATGGCATCAGCAGACCCAATATCATACGTGAAAACTCGACAATAATGCTACCGTTTAATTATGACGAAATATGTAACGAGGGGACAAATTAATTACACCCGGAGCTTCGAAGCCCGGAATTAACCAAATGCGAATAAACATCCATCGGGCAAAATATATATATAGTCTCTCGCTCGGCTATATGCTACAGAATTTCGTAATTTTTTTTATCTTTTTCTGCCAATAAAAATATTCAGTATATGCACGCCCGTGTAATTCTCGGATACGATCGGTGCGTTTAACGCATCGTCGACCCGTTTTGATTTCCAAAGTTTTTATTTATTTATTTTTTTTTTTTCGACACATTATCATGAATGAATGAAATTTTCTCGCCCGAGAATGAAAACGCAATAAATGTACGTATAGGTAGCTCGAGGCCATGACCGATTGAGAATCGATTCTGAGCTTGCCCCACCATTAAATTTTATATATACACGAGCCGTGTCGATCGCGTAAAGGAAAGTGCGTGTGTACATGGAAAGAGGCGCCGGGTATTAAGACACGTGCGTATGCAAAGCAGATGCTTGTCGGTAACGAGCAATCGTCTCCCCCCCCCCCACCCGTTTTTCCCTTCTCTTATTCTCTGTACGAGATATAATTATAATCTGGTCTCGCGAGTACGACCGAGAGTATTTCTCTTACTTACTCTTGTGTAGGATGTTCATGTTAATTACCGATAATTACAAACCCAATAAAGACGATATTTATGAGCAGCAAACCGGCCATTCTTTGCCAAACGCTTGGACGTGAGACTCGTACAAGCTTACTCGGTCCTTTTCTCGCTTATTTTGTACTCACATTTGTTGCAGCCTATATATATGTATATATATATATATATATATATATATATATATATATATATATATATATATACAATCTATACCTTATAATGCATCGATGACTCTTGCACTTCATCCAAGTGCAAGAGCACAGACTGCACACGCCCCGAGTTCCCTCTACGATGTTCTTACGTGTGGTTTATGTTATGTAAATGCACTTTCAGAGCGAGAGAGAGAGAGAAAGAGCGAGAGGTTGCAATATATATATATATACGTTTTACTGCCTATATTATCACTATATAGTGGCTGATCGCGTTCTATGGTAATTCCGTACGTGTATTAACGCAATAAATGCCGTAACACGTGTAACGATCGTTACAGGCGATCGTTTGATACTCTCTTCATTACTTCGAACTTCGTAGATTTTCGTCTGAATTTTTCAGCTCAAAAAATTGTTGCACAATACTGTTGGTAATTTTTTGATGATTTTTTGGATTCATCTGTACTGCAGTTTAATTTTTTTTCGGTCATACATACACTTGGAAGAGGTAGACAAAAAAGTACCAAAACAAAAAACTCTTCCATTTTTATGAGCTTTTTAATCCAATAGATAGTGTATTTTTATTTGTAATTTTTATTACATTTCAGATCAACTAAATTGAACTATTATTTTTTTCTTTTCATGCGAAATATTTATAGTATATGTTGTCAATTTTAGAGAATTTTTAAGGAATGAATGAAGAAAAAAAAAATGAATTTGCTTGTTCGCAGTTCAGGAGCATATAAATTATATCGAAGCGTATGTACATTGAATTGAAAATTACATAATATATGTATATAAATACGGCGGATAATGATGTAGATTGGGGCTGGGGCGTATCAAATTTTTTTTTTTTTTCGAATTCGTGAGGCAAAAAAGTTACTGATTTTTCACAGAGTGGGCGACAAGACAAGCTTGTTTTTTTCAGCTTATTGTTAGAGACCAATTTGAATTCTTCAATGTTCACCAGAGACTCATCGAGTGTCGGCGAGCACGCATAATTTTAGATGGGCAATCGATCGCTACCCATAACTGGTTATATATATTTTTCACGTCTTTTATATATTGTTATTATTATGAAAAGATTTCTTTCGTCGATTACAACAATATATATATATATATATATATATATATATATATATATATATATATAAGACACGAAAATGAGCCCAAAAGGGATAGAGGAAGGTCGTATAACACATGTCAGATATTAACTGGTTGTCCCATTAAACGTTCTGGCACCTCGACTCGATCAGTCCGCGCATCGTTTTCATTCTCTCTCTCTCTCTCATCTCACCCCGTCCTTATCTGCGAAACGAAACGAAGAATAAATAAAATAAATAAATAAAAAATGAAAGAAAAATCGAAAGACGAACGAAGGGAGGTCCTGATGGTGAAATCAATTATAATTGAGAGGTTGTCAACGAGGTGTACGATAAACTCGACCATTTCCTGTCCCTCGCGAAAGGATCGACCGGTGGTCGAGAGTTTCGAGCATGTCGTCCCAAGATGAGCTCTGAGTTGGACACATCGCGGGTAAGCTCACCGAACATGGCACGATGACGATCGCAAAAAGGCAAAACCAGACACATCCAAGCACACAAGATTAACGGAAAGTCCTCCGAAAAAAAAAAAAGAAAAAAAAAAAAACTTCACCACTCGCCCATACGAAATTTTTCCTCATCCTTTATCATTCAATTCTACGAAAATCGTGCATAAAATTCACATGCCTATATCTTTCCACGAATTAGCCGAAACATTGAATTAAATCTTATCCGATCACTGCTATACATTATTGTCTCGATAATTCTCACCTTTCGCGGATACTCTTGTACCCTCTGTGAGACTTTTTTTTTTTTTTTAATTCCATTTTGCAGCGATTAGCGATGTCGCGGAAATTTTCAAAAAAATACTCGGCCTTAAACCCGCGGCGACCTCTTGCAGCGAATGAGCCGAAATATCCTGATGAGAATAAACATAAATATATATATATATATATGTATGTATCAAAGTTCGAGGAAGAGGACTGGCTATCTCGTGCTATCTCATGGCTCGAGTACCAAAACGTGTTTCATGCCGAATAAAGGCCACACGTGTAATATACTCACACACATATATATATATACATATAAATATATACATGTATAGTAGTCACTGTATAGAATTCATATCCATAATATGTAGTTTCGTCGAGGGCCGAGAGGCAAGGTGGAGTAAAAGATATGATAAAAATAACTAATGTTATTGCTAACTGCTAACGAGTCGAAGGAGCATCACGAGGCGTGGGTATATAGCACATAATACTATGTTTAAAGCACGTTATATACTTGGCACTATACAGTAGGTACATTATGTAGTGTACATAACCGTATCATATAGCTTGTCGTCCGGAATATAAACGCGTTTATATACGCATGCGTACTGAAATCAATAAACTGGCCAAGTCACCGAGCAGTTATTTTTTCACATTCTCACACATCCACACATATATATATATATATAGATCTCTCTTCGTTTCTCTCCCTCTCTCTCTCTTTTTCTCTGATCGTTCTCTTGCCATTATCGCAAATTCCCACCGTCGACATTACTTGCCAATTAATATTTCGCGCGAAAACCCAACGCATCGAGAAACCGGCATCGTTGCCGTTACATTCGCTCTCTCTCTCTCTCTCGCCCTTTATACCTCACTATCTCAGTCGTTCTCTCACGAGAGGGCGCACAAAATGCGAGAGCTACCGAGGCGCTTTACATGATCGCGTCCGCGATCGTGGCGTAAATGGGTCCATAGCTAATTAAATGCTCGCCGGTGGTCGCGCGTACGATGCGGCAATCTCGTTTTCACCCTCTTTCGCACTCCTGTACGCACATATCTCTCTTTAAACATATATATATATATATATATATATATATATATATATATATATATATATATATATATGTATATGTATATATGCTCGACTAGTAAAAGTCTTTCTCGCTCGGTACGAAAAATAAACAACATGGCGTAAAGGGTGGGTAATAAAATTAATCAACTTGAGCATTACGACGACGCAGTTCGTTAAACCGAGAAAAATGAGAAAGATAACAAATTCATATATATATATAGTATTTTTGATAAATAAATATGTGAAATGGAATTATATGTAGAGAATTACGAGTGAATCGACTGTAGAGGAATAATTTTTTTTCTCATATTAAGTCGTTAATAAAAAATAAAAAATTGATAAAAAATTTGAGGAAAAATATTTACGTTTCGTTTCTCGTGCCACGAAGAATGATCGACGCTTCGCGTCAGCTTTCTCGCGTGTGTTTAACTTCGACACACTTGAGCGTTTTTCTTTTTTTTTTTAATACTTCTTTGGCAAACTTTACCCATGACGAAAAGCCTCGCGCTGGTCGAATGTCACGAGCGAGTGAGCGGCTTTCTTGACTCACCTTTTTATTCTTTTTTTTCCACCCGCCGGGCAAATATTTGTATACTCCCGAAAGGAGAGGCTGCATTCGAGCCTCTATTATCGAGGCTTGTGGAGAGTTCTTCGATCCATAAACACACAAACGCATTTCGTTCGTACCTTCGCAACACCACCTGGAAATCCTATTTAGCCTTTTGCCATACTTAAATACCTGTACAAGACGAGACTCCTAGATTATAGTACGCTGTATATAGTATATAGTATCGTATGTATATAGTTGAAGTGTATATATAGTTTTGAGGAGAATTTACAGGTGCCAGGTGTGATCGTGAATTTCGGAGAATTGTTATAATGGACGAGAGCTACGAACGGGCGTTTCCGGTCGGACGATTTCAACTAACGTATTTCTCGTGTATAAAAAATGGCCGCATACGAATTTAAAAAGCTGCTGCACATTATATGTATATGAAAAAAATAGATGTTGAGGGGTGAGAGATTGCATGAATGGGTCACTTTTGATTCTCAAAAATGCAAAAATCAATTACGTAGAGCTAGATTGGAATTTGTTTTTGGTAGATTAAAATAAAATGACACACCAGTAAGTTTTAGTTTAATTAATTATCGGAGAAAACCGGCTCGCAAAAAAATCCTCAATCCTTTAACATTATAGGTAGGGTCTTTTTCGACCCCAATTAATTGACTGTAATAATTTTCTTGTGCTAATGTGGTCCTCATCCTGATGTTGGCCATTTTTATTTTTTCGTTGTAGAGATTTACATTTATTTTTATTTTTTCATACTTTGGGAGGCTTTTCGTGATTGGTGACGGAAATTCTCTTTCCACTTTCAACTTTATCTTCATCGCGGAAGTCAGTCTTCATCGAAAAGCATGCTATATAATATAAACGAAACACATAAAAATTAAACCTTTTAGATTCGAATTCTTGTTAAATCAATTTATGATCTTTAATTATATATATTATTGTGCTCATTCGATTTCGCGTTTCACTGTGAAATCATCCATAATAGAAGGTCGTAATATCGTTTGAACCCAACGGATAACGTGATATTTACGACCCCGTAGATTTAGACGCCAATCGCGATACGAACGTGCCAATGGATATTTTTTTATTTTATTTTTATTGGACTTTACGATTTATATGAACCGAACGATAAATTCATTTATCCATTTTTCGATTAACTCGAATGAAATTATTAACGCACATTGTCACATTATATATCTCTCTAATAATCCTCGATTCTCTTTTCCGGTAATTCAATTCGATGAAATCTATACGTTTCACTCGTCTTTATACATCCGCTTCGTTGAATCGCACACCGAAACGTTTATTATATCATCCGCCTTTCCTGCGAGGGACATTTCCGCTTGGGTCGGTTCGATCGACGTGTTAGCCACAGCGAGAGCACCGAAGAGAGAAATTCACGGTGCCGAAAGGTATAGTTGGCTTCTCGCTATCTTTCTCATTTTCGATATATATATATATATATATATATATATATATATACATATATAGCAAATTTCTCGGCTCTCATTTTCCTTTGGCAGGAGCAAACGATAGAGCGACGAAGACGACGTCGACGAGAGAGCTGATATAACTAACCGATAGATGGGGCGAGCGAGCCAAAGAAGAGACATAGCCGGAGGTTAAATTATCTTTCGGCAGGGGAAATATATAGTTAAGACGGAGATTGCGAACTAGAGTGAACGAGTGCACCAGAAAGAGAGAGAGAGAGAGAGAGAGAGAGAGGGAGAGAAAAGGGGGTTGAACGAAGGCAAAGTCGGTTAAAGGAAGGCCGATGTCGAGGTAGCGAGTAGGTATTAGCGGAGATTAATCGAAGGACGTAGCTCCCTCGTCCCTTTCGATGAGGATACCTATATACAGAGTTATATATAAGACTCGGTCGCAAGGAGCTACCGCTCATGGATCAGCCTGCTCGAAGTAAGACAAAACGAGACGGAACGAAGCGCTTATAAAGTATGTATTACATGAATTATATATAGCACACATATAGATTTATCTATGTACTATATGCTATATAGGGGAGTGCGGTATGGGTGATTAGTTACTCACTCACTTAGTGGGATAGGCACTAAGTAGAATGTACCAAAGTCACGAGACCATCACCAACAGCCTCTCACACCATCCGCGTTACCGAGTAAAGACTTTTCCAGCAGGAATTGAAGGGCCGAATGAAGCGCAACGGAGAATCGAACTTCGTGATATACCGAGGCTGTCGATCGGGGACCATGTACCGTATTATATATATATATATATATATATATATATATATATATATATATATATATATATATATGTCTCTGGAAGTTTTCCTTTTGCTGGGCTTCGCTTCCAGCATTGAACACTTTTTCTTCCGGTACTCAATATTGGAATGTCACTACAAGATATCTTAAAAGAAATTACACTTTTATTACCTGGCGGAAATGACAGAAAGGCAATTCGATCGAATGAAAAAATCATTTGAAATTATTTTATGATGTTTTCACTCAGTAATAGTACATTAGTGATAAGAAAAAAAAACGTTTTTAGGAAATTACTTAAAATTCGACGCTCCATTTCTATTTTAAACATTTATTGGATTAGTTCTTTGAGATATTCGGACCGTAACGAGAGAAAAAGTGGAAGAGAGCGAGAGAGAGAGGGAGCCAGGGAGCTTTCTCTCTATTGCCAAAGTCGTCAATCCGTGAAGCACGAATGCTTAATCCGAGCAAGAGACACGAGCAAGCACATAAAATAGAACGAGCAAGCTCGCAGTCGGTAGAACTTAAGGGTTCGATTCACTGGGCCGAAGCATCGGAGAAGTCGAAATTCTTGTGTCAATACTTAAACAGTCTGAAGATGCAGAAGTTAGAAACAGACGTTGCGAGAAATCGTACAAATGGTACACTATTTGGTCCATTGCGAGATGGATCAATGAGTGCTTTACCAACATTTCCAGATCTCCTTCAGCCTCACGTGTTCCACGAGAATATCACTGGTGCGGTGGTCAATAGTCACTGAACGAATAATTGCCATTCTATATTCCATACTGCGCAAGATTTTGACAATAATTCCGTTCGAACGAACCGAATCAATCGATCGGAGCTTGAAGCATCCTTAGGATTCATGAAGAAATTTCGCAATGCTGTCATCCAGATCTAATTTAATTGTGGCTGGACAAAAGCCACCCTTTCTCCCTATGTTTTTCACAATTAGCTTATTATATACAATAAAAGCCAAGCCAAGATAAAATGGAAAAAATCCTCACGACAAACTAACCCACAAAATATCCTCAGAATATTTTTGCACGCATAGGAACGCTTAAAGGGATACACGGATTGTATTCCATGCATTTAAAATGGTTCACAACACGGCCCGGTACCATAAATATCGTGATAGCAGTTTCGGTGAATTTTTAACTTGACTTGACCATCAAGATATGAGCGGAATTCGCTGGACTCCACTTCATGGTGAGCGAAGATCGCGAATTGGAAGCGAGCTGGACAGAGAGGGGTGAAACTACCTTGCAACAGTGTATGAACATTTTATATATGTAAGACGTTAGTATGCCCGATGGACCAGAGATTGTAACGAGATCTGATTTATATATGGGGCCCCAGTCGAAAATTGGTTTCATCCCTGGGCCATCTCCTGGGTGGCATAGCGGGTGCCCCAACGAGAGACGCGAGAGAACGACGAGAAGCCCGTTTCGTCGCTGCATCATAAATACTTTATACTCTCTCTCTCTCTCTCTCTCTCTCTCTCTCTCTCTCTCGCTGGCATTCTTGGTCCAGTCGTCCGGCAAGTCAGGAAGCGTCCGCAAGATCGACGAGAAAAGACTCTTTAAGTTGTGAACGATTTTCAAAGCGTGTTAGTGGACTGCCAATTACAAAGTAATGAAAGAGAAGAGATCGACTCTTGTTGGGCTACTGCAGCATATTGATGTGATGTTTTTGAATTTATTCTTTGTTCATTCGTTACTACTGTTTGACACTTAACAATGGATCGACTGTTTATTTCTTCACAATGAATATATTCATATTTTTCTCCTCCAGATAAAATGATCTAGAACTGTTTCGATTTTCTAAAATCCATAACTCTCTCTCTCTCTCTCTCTCTCTCTCTCTCTCTCTCTCTCTCTGATCCTATGCAGCAAATATATCGATCATTTAACCAATAGCAGTTTTAATATCTCCTCGAATCCGTTGAAGATGCATATATGTTATGCAGTAACTGTTTCAAAGCACAAGTAACCCTTGACCAGGGACATCAATGAACTTGGACTCCCGGTTGGTGGTGCATGAATGTGATCTTACTATGTATATACGACCAATATTCAAGATAATCTTCGTCTCTTCGTTCTATCCTTCTCTCTCTCTCTGATTCTATGCAGCAAATATATCGATCATTTAACCAATAGCAGTTTTAATATCTCCTCGAATCCGTTGAAGATGCATATATGTTATGCAGTGACTGTTTCAAAGCACAAGTAACCCTTGACCGGGGACATCAATGAACTTGGACTCCCGGTTGGTGGTGCATGAATGTGGTCTTACTATGTATATACGACCAATATTCAAGATAATCTTCGTCTCTTTATTCTATCTTTTTCTCTATCTCTCTCTCTCTCTCTCACTCCCTCTCTTTCTCTCTTTCTCTCTCTTTGTCTCTTTCTCTCTCTTTGTCTCTTTCCCTCCCTCAGCAGAAGAAGAGGCAATAGAGACGCGTCTATGAATTCCGTGAGTGGTTATGCATCGGGATATCGTCTTGTATCCATATGGCCGTGAGACACGACAGGGTACAGAGCCGAGGAAATTGACTCAGGAGCGTAAATGTATTCGTTAAAGGTTCCGAGACACCCTCGTGTCCTCGATCACGTGGGTATACAAACGGCTAAAGTGCAGAGATACGGCCATATAGTGCCTGTCGTTGGCTCTTGGACGATGAAAAAGGCCCATAAGGCCGGCCAGCATTACACCGACAAATGACAGAAATTTGTGGATGCATCAACCGTGTATGAAAATCCATGGGTGACAAGGATGAATTGTGTATGATAACAGACGCTACGTGAATTCACTCTGGCCGGTCATACAGTAATGTCGAGAATATGCGTATGTGTGTGTGTGTGTGAGAGAGAGAGAGAGAGAGAGAGAGAGAGAGAGAAAGGGAAAATATATACACATTTAAATTTTGCAACATCGTCAGCAGTAAAATATCCGTTGAAGCTCTATTGCATGAATGTGCATATATTGTGTCTTAATAAAATCATGTTGTATCTTGGCACTTGAAATAGTACTGAAATTGTCCTTGTAGAACAATCGGCACAACTCTAGTCCACTGTAGTGTAGATGCACACTATGTACAATATACAGTTTACTCAGCATACATTCCCTTATATATATATATATATATCGATGTATTGTATATTGTATGTATATATGTGCATGTGCGTCTCGTATATTCATTGGTTTGAACGTCGAAATTGCGTGCTCTCTGGAGGAAAAAGCCATTCTCATCAGCAGATGTGAACTGATCCTCGTAGATAGGAGAATGTATAGATATAGAATATATAAATAGTATAGGTAACGCGGTTATATAGGTGAGAGTACAGCACACGAGCCCGCGTGCCAAAGACTGATTGCTAGAGTTGACCCACGGGAATGCAGGTGGAACGTGCGATGAGTAAAGATTATCGTGTGCGCTCTCACCCTTCCGCACTGAAAGACGCGCGAGAGGAAAGAGAGGAACGAGAGGAACGAGAAAGAAAGAGCGAGAGAGAGAGAAATCCTCTGCGGGATTGGAAAACGTGCTATGTATAAACGTTTGCCCTTTTTTTTATTTTTTTTTTCAACATTGACGGCGTTCCATCTTCATATATCTCAGTTCCCCTCAATGCTAATCTCGATTCGGCACTAAGATTGTTAATGATCGAAGATTTTTATAAAGGTAAACGCGATCAAGCGTTCCGCGATTGGAATCCGCACGTTTGAATGTGATTGAATTCAATTAAATTTGATGAAATTTGCGAGATTAGATGAGGCAAAGGATCGTTTTTTTTTTTAGTAATTTTGCACCGGAAACTTCTACAGGAAGAAGTGAAGCTGCTGAGGTCTTTGACATGATATAAATCGATTACAACTCGGTGTAGCAAAATGCAACTGTAACGTTAATACAAGTCTATCAAAGTACCAGACTGCATATTTTTCAATTCTGCCAAATACGAAAATGCATTATCAATCGGAGCTGAAATATTATTTTGTAGATTTTATTACGTGGTAGAAATTTTATGGTCCGGTTGAATTTTGATAATTTTATTTAAGTAAAGTGGTATTTAGGTAGACTTGTGTTATGTTAGAATAGAGTTCTCTTTAGCCAGAGTGCTAAACGTCAAACCGATCGTTGATAAAAATAAAACGGTTTCATTTTTCGTTCGCCTGTCTGGAAAAATTGTGGGCTCTGAGGGCCCAACGGTCGAGGAAACCCTTAATAATGGACTTTATCGTAGGCTTTTCGTATACGTTTCTCGGTGGACTCGAGGAAATTCTCTGAGATATCGTTGCTCCACTTTCACAGATTCCTTTACGCTTTTTCCAATATTTCATTTTTTTCTTTTTTCCTTTACTGATGAGAAAAAAAAGGGTTCAAGAGAGAGTCTCCCTTCGCCGCATATACAGAGGACATCCGATACGTGTGCTGAAGCCAATAATTCTCGGTGAGAAGGAATATGATGATCGAACGCGATGTGGAGAGACTCTCGAAGATGCCTTATGTATATATATATATATATATATATATATATATATATATGTGTGTGTGTGTATTTATATGTATATTTATATGTGCTACAGGGATATGATGATCGAGGACCGTTGCATCGCTATATGGACAGAGTCGTGCGAGTCGATTTTCTCTCTCGTACCGCATATGTACTCTCTGTGAGATCCCGGAGAGCATATCCATGCATCCTCTCTGTGGTGTACATAAGATATATATATATATATACATATAACGTTTACTCGTAAACGTGAAGGTATTACGGATCGAAGATGGTAGAGATGCGTACGAAGCGTGAATTTTTATGCTATATGTGTACTGCATATGCGTTCTAGACCATTTATAAGAGACCCTGGGGCAAAATGAGCCACCATCGAATAAATGGAAATTATATACGAATAAAAATTATTGATAAAAAAATATTTTCACTCAGTAAATGATCTTTCATTATTTCGTTCCGCAGATCGTAGAAGAACAGACCAAAGGGATGTGTACGAAACATTTCGATGACAATTTCGTTATCTTCGCATTACTTTTTTTAATTGCTACTTTGACACCCCTCTGGGAATCATAGTTGTGAATTTCGCTCAGCAAATCTCGTTGAACAGTTTTTTTTTTTTTTTTAATCGCAAGACCCGGAAGTCCATCTTACAATTTATGAGATTTCCGCGAAACTTGAATATTTCCAATAGTAGTCCATTTTGCCCCACTTTCTTACTCATATAGATACACAGACGTTGTTTAGTTCACGTTTTGAGTGTGCATCAAAGTGCCCCGGGGATTTGCAGAGTTCGCTCGCATCCGTGCGATCGGCGGGGGCCGGTTTGCGTGGGCAAACCACGAGCACCTCCGTTTTCTTTCGCATTGTACATAACGCGTATACTCGGTAACTTGCATCGAGAATACATACTCGATGAGAGTATCCCACATCTGCTGGACCCTTTTGCCCTTCTGAGCTCAACAGGCCGGTTACTCAGTTCGTTCATCTCATGTTCGCGTTCTCCATGTTTTTCCCTCTCGCTCTATTTATCTATCCATCGTCTTGGCGAGAAGAAGGTTCGAGAAGTAACGTACGGGCAAGGGTCTCCCCTCTGTGCCCTCTTGCGGCTCATTCTTCCCCAGAGAAAGAGCTGGGCCGAGCATTGCACCGATTTTCTCAACAGTACGGATATCCTTCTTTCACACATTTTACTTTCTCAATTTTAATCTCTTTTTTTCCCTCACTGACCTTTTCTGTTTCGTAGCTTTGTTCCATTTAAAAAAAAAATATTCGATTTGAACAAAGTCCCAAATTTTCAAACGTACTTTCGAACTTGATTTTTAAACGATCGTAAAATTCAACAAACTTCAGATCGAACTTACAAGTTCCAAAATTCGAGTCTCCAGACTCCCCCTATTTTTTTTTTGTTTTATTACAGCTAAAAAAAACCAAGTATTTGAGTCAAATAAATTAATTTTTATGGTCTGACCCACTTAATATCCACCTCAATAATTTTTTTCATGCTCTTCAGGTATTTTGCTAAATTAGATGAAAATCTCGTTGCTCAAAGCTGGAAAAAAATGACTTTTGTAATATTGTTTAAAAAAAACATTCTATTCTATTCAGAGTATGTGAAGGGGTGGGTGCGGAGTATACCGAAGATGATCGTATATGATCAAAATAATAACGATCAGGAGGCAGGACACGAGAGCAAAGAAGGGTCCCGATTCTCTGAGGTCCAACAAAGTACAGCACTTATTGAACGGGGCCCACCGATATCCTGGAAGAAAACGGCAATCCTGACGCGTACCTTCCGGGCAATGGGAGTAACCAAGCTATGCGAGGGACCCAGCATTATTATTATTATTATTATTATTAGTATCATCATACGCGATATAGAACGAAGAGAAAAAACGTCGATGCGGTTTTGCGAAGGGTTAACGTTGCCTGGCAGCGATTCGGTTCAAAATCGTATTTTCACGTCCCTGGTCGATATTTTCTCCCCTCACTGAGGTGCGTCCACCAGCCAACGGAGTTACCATAAAAGCTGGATACCTCTGGATCAAGCAAAATTTGGCGGTAACTAGCCCTTTAAAACACATCGAGCGCAGTATTCACAAGGGCTGAGGTTGCTCTCACATGAGCGCCATTACGACAAGTAGAGGTTTCATTGAAAATACTCGCGGAGGGATCGCAAATTGGAGGGGAGTCTTTGTGGCCCTTTGGCTGCTATCGCAGTCGTTGAAAAGCCCTCGGGTAATTCAACAGCCAAATAACTGCAATTTTTCAGGATATTCTGGTTACGGGGATGTGAAGATCAACGATCAACAAAAACTGTTATTCAGAGTTAAATTTTTCACGAATCATTAAGAATTATTTGGACTCGTTTATCTTCTGTGAAGGAAAGTTCCAGTTGCTGGACACGTGAAACTCGCCGAAGACTCAAATTTTTATAGTCTTGTAATTTGGCAATGCATTTATGCATCTAATTTCATTGCACATATTTCATAATTATTGAAAGCAAAGAATTACCAGCAAGCAGAAAAATTATCAATTGATATAATTTTCATAAACTAGACACTCTGAACTTCGAATTGATCGAATTGATCGTATATCAATTTAAAAAAAAAAAATTATCGTTCCAAGTGGCCCGACATACTGTGTGTCGTTTATTTTACAGAAAATATATATTTTTTTTACACTGTCACTTGAAATGATTTGTTATTCGAATAATGCTCGTATCTGGTGAAAAATAACTGCCAGATACCCTTGCCAATATTAATGGATGCTACATATCGTTTCGTCGAAGGGACACGGGGATTCGCAATAGCAAGAGGTGAAAGGGTTCACTCAAATATATATATATATATCTGTTCCTCGACGGAAAAGGGGGCGTCTGGAGGAGATGTACATTATATATATGTATTATATATACATATATATATATTTATGCACACACACACACACACACACAAACACATATATATATATGTATATACGAACGAAAAAAAGAGCGCGCGAGGCGCGAAATGCTAGTGGATATGCACATGACGGCCAAAAGAGAGGCTCGAACCACATTTCTCTCTCTCTCTCCCTCTCTCTTTCCCGCTCTTTTACACTCACCCCATGTGCGCGCACGATACTGAGGCTTCTCTCTACCGAGGCTATCTCGAATAACTATGGAAATCACCATGAGCCTCGGTTCTCACACCGTACCGTTTCACTCGGGGCTCTCTTGGCGCGCGTTCTCGTCTCCCGTTCAATACGAGAGAGACTTCTCATTCTCTGCGTTTCCGCTTGTGGGCTAAGCCCCTGAACTCTGCTTGCTTTTTCATCTTATTGCCACCTCCTGGCTAATGCTGGTAACCCCAACACCGAAACATGCCAATTGTTATTCAATTTTCATTATAAACTCGAATCTTTTTTTTTTTAGGCAAATTAAATTGGATTGAAGTAATAAGTATAAGGATGAAAAAAAAATAAAGTAGTCGCGATGTTTATAAAATTATTAAAACGATTCCATGTTTTACGCATAACACTTTTTAGCAATGATTTAGCTCTTTTACCCTGCAAAATAGTTTCATAAAGTACAATTTTTTTTTTTTGCTGCAGGAGGGACTGACCTGATCAAAAGACGCAGGCAAATTTAGCAAAGATTAAAATGATAGAAAAAAAAAAACATCGAGCTGACCCTACAATAAATATTGCAGCTAGATGAGGATGGGGCAAAGGCAAAAAAAAATCTATTTATTACTCCTTAGTTGAGTTTACCACAAATTTATAGTCTACGCAATTATTTTTCAGTTAAATCATCATTCAACAGTGATTTTACTAAAATTTGCTCTGTGTGTAAACTCATCGAGATTTGATCAGAATTTACGCGATTTTCGAGGCAATTTTTTTCATCATTTAAAATATCTAAGAAGCTTTAGGTTCGTTCAATATACATATAACTACTATACAGACAAATTTTCAAAAACCCTTCTGGGGTAAAAACAGATATTTATCTATTTTTGTCCCCGAAGTATCGTTGAAATTAATTATCGAAAATAATCTTTCGATAATTCGCCTGTAAGATTTTTTCAATCATGCTCATCTATATGAGACGAATTGACTCAAAATCCTGGAATGGATTACACGCGCCAATAAAAATACAAGTATGCTCACACGATGGTATGATCGCAGATTAGACCATAGACTGTCCACTAATTTGTGGCCCGTTTGACAGATCTAAAATAATCTTTCGATAATTCGCCTGTAAGATTTTTTCAATCATGCTCATCTAGGAGATGAATTGACTCAAAAACCTGGAATGCATTAGATGCGCCAATAAAAATACAAGTATGCTCACGCGATGGTATGATCGCAGATTAGACCGTAGACTGTCCACTAATTTGTGGCCCGTTTGACAGATCTTGCGTAATTGTTAATTATGTTTCGCAAGAGGGAAATTCGCACAGAAAGGGGGGAGATCCTATCCCTACTGATTCCCTTCTGCTATCTCATCGGTGATGGCTCGGTAACGTAATGGTGAGCCTCTCTATATCCTCAAAGCTATCCACCTCCTGCAAATCCCCTCGTTGGACGTATTAAATCTACGGTCATCCCCGTGTAGTTCCAGTTAGCCACAGTGAATCCACCAACGTTAGCACTACTGATGACGCTTTGGGGATGTGAATTGGACAAATAACATTTACCCAGGAACGTTCTAACCCAATAGAGACAGAGCGAGAGCAAGAGAGAGAGAGAGAGAGCACATACAGATGCAAACCTGGCAAGGTTTATGCCCGGCTGCTGAGCAAGACATCGTGTGCCTAATCCTGTGCCAAGGATTTCCAAGCAAACCACACGAATCGCTTGAGAAGGATCATTGCTCTGTTGGCTTTAGAACGATAAAACGTATTAGAGAGCCATTCCTACGTGTCTTTGAGAGATGTTAACGAGACGGAAATATGACGAGCTAGAAATTCCTGAGGTTGTTTTGATATCTCAAGAATTTCACGTTTCGAAGGATATTTTGGTATAGACTAAGATGAGAAAATTGACGTTGAAGCGTTCTAATAATTTTAATGAAAAATAACCATTCGAAATGAAGAGTGGAAAATTCTCGAGAACGAATAATTTTGTTTTGATGGTATTTCCGTTATGCAATTATTGTATATAACGAAACTTTCGTGAGTCAATTCGCGTTTGCCAAGAATTCCAATCGTAAATATTGCTACGTTTGTGTGAGAAAAATATTCTTCCAAACTACCGAAGATTTATGTGGCTGCAGACTCGGGAAAGTTTTGTGCGAACGTTTTGTGCCGACCGATAACCTGTATGTCGATATGGCAAACGAATTTCTGTGATTCACAAGTGCGAGAGATCATTCTCATAAAATCTTGACTATTCATTCTTCTAGTTTTGTACAATACAATGTTCGTTCGAATTTCGATACATTTCGACGTATATCGAGAGAAATTCACGTTTTCTTACCACGAGAGAACTTTCGTTCTCTCGTGCTAAGAAAATTATTGCTTATAGAAAATGGCCAGAGGAAGTAAAAAGGTAAAACGTTGACGAGACGAGGCTACAAAAGAGAAGGAGAGAGAGAGAGAAAAAGAAAAAGAGCGAGACATAGGCATGGGAGGTCTTGGAATGCTACGAAGTGCTTGGAAATTGTTACGTGCATAGAAGTGCTATATCTGTGCAGTTGGTTACATTCCTGAGTGTTGCAAAGGCCATTTTATGACCAGTCGAACGCGCCTGGTATCTCAGATAGATCCTTACTATCGTGCAAACTCCTGGAGTACTACGACGAGCTGTACAACGAGACGAGACCAGTTGAGATGAAACGAGAAAAAAGACGCGAAAACGAGAAATAGAGAGAAGTACGTCCAGTACTGGCAGTATTACCGGGGACACAAGGGAGCACGAAGAGGTCAAGATTTCATGACAACGTTCAAATCTTCGACGTATCTTTTTTTCCCTGCCTCTATCGGTACAGGGATGGGCACTGGTTATAAAAAAATGATTAACAAAAATTTTATGACGAGAGTCATGAATCTTCAACTTTGTGGGTCAAAAGTTCATAACATTCACTATATTGTCTCGTAAATCTCAAATTTATCTCAACCAATTAATAATATAATAAAAATTTTGCTGTGCAAAAATGAGCAGTAAACAAAACATATTTTGTAGGTTTTCAAATACACTTTTCAAATTTGTGGCAGCAGCGTGAGCGGAATTGTGACCAGCAAGAAATTTTCGGTCGGATAATGTGGGTCAAAGTAGAAAAACCTGAAATAAAATCACCAATTTTGTCTCATCTTTGTAAAAAATCTACTTAATATCGCAGTTTCCAGTTGTCACAACGTTTTCACCGCTTGTGGCTTCATTGAATTATAGGATCAACCAAAATTTGTAAACTCAAATATTTTTCGTCTGCATACAATTAGAAGAATGATTCTTTAAATTTCATTCTGGGCAGTATGTCGATGTACCTACGTTAATTGTCTCACTGATAACAAATCTACAAACATTTGACAAATTAACAAATTTTTAAACCCTCAGAAAATTTCAAAAGTCATGTTTCAAATTTTCACTGTAAATTGTAGAGACTTGGAAGTCTGTGTAAATCTCTCCAATCAGCTGGACAAATAACACTCAACTTCATGAAACGCACGAAAAATGTTTACTCGGTAAAATCAAAGGCTCAGGTCATTATATATATATATATATTATCAGCTGAGCCTTTGATATATATATATACGCAGAGCCCCTTCCAGTCACCGTACCGCTAAACTCTCGATTAATATCCCGATTTTGCGAGAGATGCATCCATTGTTCTTGGTCTCCTGTATGCATGGGGCGAGTGAATGTCGACTGCAAGATCGCCTCGTCGATTTACTACACAAACCCTCAGAGAGCTCGCTCTGATATCCTCGAGGATGTTCTACGTGAACGTCACAGAGTTTACGGCATATTGGTTTTGGGTTATTAATACTAGCGATGTCTGCGAGCGCATTGTCTTTGGTACAGGACAGACACAATAGCCTCTGCTAATGGCCGTCGTGGCGAGAACGTGCAACTCTCTCTCTATCTCTCTCTCTCTCTCTCTCTCTCTCTTGCTGAGAGTAACAGAGAAAGGGAGTCTCTCCCATACAGAATTGTGCCACGGCATTGTCCGATCCTGTGACGAATCGATCGTCTGCACTACATGCATATACACAGTGAGCGAATTGGAATTTCACAGATTCTACGTACGTGCCGAAATCGGCATAGCTCGATCGATCGTCGACAATCGTAGCACATTTCGTGGCGAATTTCCAAATTTCAACCTTTTAGGCCAAATAAAAATCATAATATCTTTCAATCAATTTGTTTAGTTTTTTTTTTTCCATTTTAGTTGTATTCATTTCTAAGTTGTCGTAATAAATACTACCCTTGTTTAGGGATAAAATTTTAACTTCATTATTTTTTTTTACTCAAGAAAATGTTGAATATTTTTCGAGATATTATGAATTTTATATTCCGCTTTTATTTCTGAGCTTCGTTCATTCGTTGTTTACATTTACGTTATGATCTCTTGGCGTTTAATTGTATCTTCATGTGACGCATGAAACGAAGACTTTGAGAATAAGGAGATTGAGAAATTGACACAGAGAGAGCTATATATATATGTAGCTGGTGAAATGTCTTTTGCTTCCTTGCTTACTTGAAATTCCATTGTAGTGCGACGAACTTTGAAGTGCAAATGAGCTTTGTGAGATGGAAAGACGGAGGGGGGAGTTTCTCTCTTCCGTAGCGTGAGACGAGCTTGTGCTTTATGGAGAGAGCATAACGAGACGACGAAGAGACTGACGCGGATGAGGACATGGCTCTCTGATGCTAGAGTATGTATAAGGAAAAGCAGGAGGAGAGAGAGAGAGAGAGAGAGAGAGAAAGAGAGAGACAGACAGACAGACAGAGAGAGTGAGAGAGAGAGAGAGAGAGAGAGAGAGAGAGAGAGAGAGAGAGAAAGAGACAGAGACAGAGAAAGTGAGAGAGTGACAGAGAGAGTGAGAGAGAGACAGAGGGAGTTTATGTGATATCGTAAAGACGGACTCCAAGAAGGCAATTCGCGACGATGCCAATTAGCGTAATTATTCAGTATTAAACATCCGTCAAACTGTCGTTTCGGCTTCCTCCTGTCTGTCTGTTTGGATCAATAGACCCCTCTGCAGTGTTTCGACGGTGATTTATGTAGAAATTAGATTTTCACGACAGGAATCAAAGGCAGCCGCGATTTCATTATAACGAGAAAAATTAATGAATTTTTCAAATTAAAAAAAAAAGCACTTTGTTAATATTTTTATATGACGAATCAGAGACAGGATAAAAAATATAATTGATAAAATTTCGCATATGCGTGAATATAGCCAGTTTTAAAAAAGGGTGAGCGGACGGTATAATTTTATAAACTATGGCCCATGTATGATGAGAAGTATCACGACTTGTATGGGATCGTCCGAATGGCCATAAATCGAGACCCGATTTATGCCAAGTTTGGCAGCAATCTCTCGCTCATATATTTCATAATTTTTAAACAAATATATATACATATATTTATACATATATACATATATATATATATATATATATATATATACCCATGAATATAATTTTCCCCGACTGCACGATTTCTGATATCAATTCGCCAAATCATTATTACTTGCTCTCCCTTCCTTCTCTTTCTTACTGGGCCGCATCCGCTTGGGCGATAATTATTTACGAAATTGCGCAGAATATCCGTGCTTTGATGAGAGAACAAGAGAGAGAGAGAGAGAGAGAGAGAGAGAGAGAGAGACCGAGCCCGCGGTACGGTAATTATCGTACATCTTAATAGCGTTTTATAATAACGCCGTATCACGCATGGTCCAAATAACACGTTGTCTCGGATATATATACGCTCTCGCGAGTTGTGTTGGAACGGTAATAATTAATGGTCCTGCCGGAGGAAAAAGAGTGGAGGGAGAAGTGAGGAGCGAAGCTAACCATTGTTTCACGCCTCCGAAAAGCTGCGGTACACATCGTGATTTTGGGAATAAAGGCTTCAAAGCAAAATCAACGAGGGCAAACTAACGTTAAATTTATACACAAAGAGAGAGAGAGAGAGTCAGAGAGAGGATTAATTACGTGTACAGTTGAGTTTGTAATAAGTTGATTTCCCTTCAAGTTGATTTCCCTTGAGTTAACTATAGTTTAATCTAAGGGCTTCTCTTAAGTTTATTGCTTCTCTATAAAGTTAATTTTATGCTTCTGTGGCCTCCTTGTTTTGAGTTAGATTTATCCCTAAAATTATTTCCTTCCCCTAAGTTAATTTTCGCCATTAATTTATACAATTCCTTCAAATTAATTGCTTCCCTTAAGTTAGCTGAAGTCAATTGTTTGCTTCAAAATTAATTGCATACCTTCACTTAATTTCTTCCCGAAGATAATTTCTTGCCTCAAGTCAATTTTTTTCCTCAAGCTAATTGTTCCATCCAAGTAACTTTCCGTCGAGTTAATAAATTTCCTCATAACTGCTTCCTTTAAGTTAAATTTCCCCTTGAGTGTAATCGCTTCTCTTGAATTGAATTTCAGCTTTCCGTAAGTTGAACGTGCTATTTCCTATCGATTAAAGACACGTCCCAACATAATTCATCGACTACAGGCATCAAAATCTGGCAGCTCATCGACGGGATTATATTTTAAAGCGTAGGAGAAAAACGATGAATTTTATTGAAGAGATCGTCTCGGTCTCAAACTGTTGACTCATTGGAGTTTCCACTCTGTATTAAAAAAAAAAAAAAAATCGATCATGATACAGCTTAACGAGATCCGTGAGAAAAACAAGTCGAGCGCGAGACAACATCGAGTGTGGCGGCCTCAAGTAGTAACGGTGCGCTTTAGTCAGACAACTCTTCCGTCAGGCGAAACTATTCACCCAGTTGTTTCTACCGTGTGTATACAACGAGAAGGGCCATCGGCAACACCTCTTTTCACGCGAGAGGGCAAATAACGAGCGTTCACCGACGTCTGTAGTTTGCCCAATAAGCTAAAACAGTTGAGACCACGCGGCTGCACTCTCGCGATTCTATTCTCGTTCGACAACGAGTAGATATACTTTTATTTTGCCTGTCGAGAATTCGAGAGATACCATACGTGGCTCAAGATACTAAAAGGAATTCCCAGGCCTTTTATCCAATTTATACAAATATATCACAATTGTATTGTAACAGATTGACGCATATATATATATATAGCAAGCTGGTGACTTTACCAGCTTGCTTCGTGCGAAATTCTCAGCTTTATTGTCAGTTCGCTATGAGAGTTCGCCTTGACAAAAAAGTATCGATAGCGATCGATGCAAAATTATTATCGAAATGAGCGATTGTACGGAGCCAATGTCGAAAAGCAACTGACAGCTGAGAAGGGAGAGAGTGAGAGAGTCAGAAAACAGAAAACGAGAATCACGAGTGCAAACGTGTGAACTGACAGACCTCTCATTCTTGGGCCGAGAACCAGCAAGAAGCAAGCAAGTTCGTGTATTACTTCACTCGTTCTTTCCAGCCCTCTCTCGTTCTTTCAATCTCCTCTTTTTTTTCTCTCTTCTGTTTGCACCTTCGCGCAGGGTATACTTATGTCCGTCTTATTCATCTCTCTCTCTCTCTCTCACACACACACACACACAGAACTTTTTTCTTTCTCAGAGAGAGTCGCGACTGGCTCGTTGAATAGCAGACCTCTCTCTTTCTCTCTCTCTCTCTATCTGCTTCCCCCCGCACGTGATTCTTATTTAAGCCATCGTTCTTTTTATCCCCTCCCCTCTAGCCATCTTTTCTCTTTGAAAGACAGAGAGAGAGAGAGAGAGAGAGAGAGAGAGAGAGAGAGAGAGAAAGAGTAAGAGAGAGAGAGAGACGAGTCTTCTGTACGTGCCGACCTTACGCACTTCAAGAGCGCATTTAATTTAATTGGTATTGACGCCCTTGGTCGGCGTGCTTCCTTTTTTTCTTCTCCTTAATTTTCTTCTGCTTCGTCGTAACAGGAGCGCGAGAACGATATTGGAATGGCCATCAGAAGATGTTGAGAAAAGAGAGGAGGGAATGTCGATGGGATCGCCACTCTTCGTTACATCGATTCATTCACAAAAGTATTATTATTAGTCGCTGAGAGGCGTCCAACATCACACCCGGCGTGTTCATTGTCGTTGAAGAGAGGAGAGCCGATTAAATTCCGCTTTCAACGATCATCTACTCTTTCATTTCACTTTTTTTTTAATCGTCTAAGATTATTATTAAAAATGTTGTTAAGAATTGTATACATTTACCAGAATATTTATTGATAAGAATTAATGTAATTAGCTAAAAAAAATAATAACTTTGTCAATAATAAAAAATAATTTGTTAATAATAATTCAGGAAATTGGGCTCTATTCAGTCTATAAATAATTCGTCAAAATGATATTTATGGATGACGGTTGAAAAAAAAAATTTATGGCAACCATTAATAAATTCATAGATGCTGTCAATAAAATATTAGTCAGTCCAAGCCCAATAAAATATAAATCACTTATTCTTACGAAAACATTTTTTTGAAAATTTTAATTTTTGACCAGACTGTATCAACAATCATCACAAAGTTTAACTCATTACTAAAGTCCTTCCTGCATTATGATATTTCGCTCGACAGAGAAAAAACTTTTTTCTCCTCATGATCGCGTCAACATGAACGCGAGACCTGCTATTACGATCAATGAGTTTGGAAAGGCGCCATCGCCGAAGAATCATATATCAAGGGACACGCCGTTTAAACGGCGATACACGACAATGTTACGTAATTTGTTAGTCAGCCGAAAGATCGCCCTTGCCGAAAAAGAGACAGAAGATAAGACAGTAAAAAAATTATGGGAAGAGTTAACGAGATGGAAGCTCAAGCATATAAAGAACGAAAAGAAGGAAACACGAAGAACGAGAATGATCGCTCCAAGAGGAGCTCTCATATTCTAGAGAAAGACCGAGGCAAATAAGATTGCTATAACCCACACTAACATTTCAAGACACTGAAGACACACCCAAGAATTTATTGCAACGTTGTTAAGGGTGCCTCTTGTTTCTTCAGACTGCATATATATATATATATATATATATATATATATATATATATATATTGCCTATAGACATATGTATATCCAGCTAACTCCATTTTCCTTCTCCAAATTCGTCCGAAAGAAAGGGAAAAGAAACGGTTTGAAACGATTCCAGGCATGAAAATCCTCTCAGTCACAAGCCCAAGAGAGTAAAACGTCTCGACAAGGGAAAAGCGGTGGAAAGACATAAAAACGTAACGTTTCGCGTTTTTAATAGGATGGGAAGAATTCTTTTCGTTTCTGGCTCGATGCCCGTGCTGCTTAACTTTTATATATCTTATCCACATACATATATACATATATATATGTATATATATATATATATATATATACATATATATATATACACATTAAAGTGCTAGAGATTCAACGTTGCGAATAACGCGTCTTGATAAACCTAAATATATGTTGGATTATAAAACATGCATACTCACCAGCTTAGCAAGTATCCATCTTGTACATAGCCACGTGTACTTTCCTCGTATGCAAATCATACAATTTACCCAGCAAGAGCACAACCTATGTAATACGCTTTTAGTGCCCGTTGGTTATGTATACAAATATAAATAATCAATTACACCTAGATGTAATGAATATACTTGGGTACTTTACATATCTATATAGATATATGAGTGAGGAACTCTCGGACAACGTGCAAATTCTCTTTATATATATATATGTGTGTGTGTGTGTTTTGGATGCCCTCAAGCAAAATGGAGGAAACGCGTACGTGTGCTGCCATCACCGGAGGTACAACTCCCTTTTCTTGTCTGAAAGAATGAGAGAGAGAGAGAGAGAGAGAGAGAGAGAGAGAGAGAGAGAGAGAGACAACGTTGACCACCAAGAGTCCGGTGAGCTTTCATTGCATCGTTGAATCCGTGCCCCTGGCCAAAGATTTGTGCTGGAAGGAGCGAAAAAAAAAAAAGATAGACAGAGTTTACGGAACGATAGCTGGCAGAATTCCAAGATGATCGCCTTCCTTTTTGTCCCCCCTGGGTGTACATTTGCGAAAAGAGAGTGAGCAGGAAGGGACGAAGAGCATCGTGGCAGGAAGGGACGAGGGGCATCGTGGCTCTAGCCATATTGCGGAAGAGAGGAGACATACTCGGACGAGATATATTCTGGACAACGAAACTCTCTTGCTGATGCCTGCCTCGAGAGATTTCTATCTTCGTGACCGTAATAAATAATTTTATTCTTTTTTAAATACATTAATATTCGTTGTGGAAGAATCTTTGTTTAAAATTATTCAAGCGATTATATATTTTCGTAAAGTGTAATTTTTTAGTTGGTATTTTTAGGGGAAAATAATTAAACAGATACCAATAATGTTAAAGTTAGCCAAATTGATTTTGAAATGGCTGCCATAGCATGTTCATCCAATAAAAATGAAAAATTATAGAACATTCTTAAAACATTACAGAATATATCTTCTTAATAATAATCTAAAAAATCAAATGACAATTCGTTCTCAAGATTATGTACTTTGAGATAAAAAAAATAGTACTTTTGTCTGCGTAAAAAAAAAAAAACTATGGATAAGCTTAACTCTAGTTGACAACGAAACGTTAAGATGAGGAGTATTTGCAAGTATTTTTAGCAATTATAAAAATGATTCTTGATGATTAAAAACAAAATTATCCGCAATTACGTCATCGCAAAACCATTTCGAATAATTTTTTTGTCATTGCGAACGGTGACCTGTTAGTCAAAAGCTCGTCCTGTCCGTCGCTCGCAGAGCTGTCTCGTTCCATACTCGTGCGCACAAATCATTACCATTGACAGGATAGCCCGGGGTTTTCGTGGAGGCAAAAACTTGCTTAAATTCTGCTCTGCTCTGCCACAGGAGCCTCCTCCACCTCTCCCATATTTTCTTATACCTCTACGGTGCGTCTCTTTTGCTCCTTCTCTCGTCCTTTCGAATCTCTCCTTCGAGCGACAATTTTTCTCACTCTCTGCCATGTGTCCTTCTCGCTCTGGCTTTTTAGCATCTTCCCGCACGCTTCGCAGGACCTTCAGGCCTTAAATCTCCCCATCATCGATGTTCTTACGTCGAAGGATGCAAAGGACAAGCGGCTAATTTATTTCCCCGCCATTTTCACAATTTTTTTTCTACTTTGCGATAGAGTGCGATCCGAAAGAGTTTAAATTACGTCAAATGAATAAATGTTAATGACACCTTGTATGAGTGCAATGGATATTTACATTTTCCATATCATCATTAAACATACCAAACGTGATTGAGAACATTTAAAAATAAGTATCAACATCATTGACATCATTTATCGAATTCCCATCATCGACGTTGTTATCCGCAATTTTCACGGTCTTTTGTCTACTTTGCGATGGAGTGCGATCCGAAAGAGATGACGTCAAATGAATAAATGTTAATGACAGCTTGTATGAGTGCAATGAATATTCACATTTTCCATATCATCATTAAACATACCAAACGTGATTGACAAATTTTTTTAAATAAGTATCAACACCATTGACATTATTAATGTGTCTTCAACATCATTTATTCCCATATTTACTCACATCGGTACGTATATGTTTCCATCATAATTTCCCCATCATCGACGTTGTTATCCGCAATTTTCACGGTCTTTTGTCTACTTTGCGATGGAGTGCGATCCGAAAGAGATGACGTCAAATGAATAAATGTTAATGACAGCTTGTATGAGTGCAATGAATATTTACATTTTCAATATCATCATTAAACATACCAAACGTGATTGACAAATTTTTTTTAATAAGTATCAACACCATTGAAATTATTAATGTGTCTTCAACATCATTTATTCCCATATTTACTCGCTACATATATGTTTCCATCGTACATGTACTCGACAAATCAAAATCACACCTAGAGCATAGCTTTTTGCTGTGCTCCGTAGATACAGTTCCCTAGAGGTAGACAACTAAGCGTATATACACATGCGTGATCATGAATCATACGAGAGCAACTCGCGGCCGTGATTCCTGCTCTCTCTCCCCAAAGAAGCCGAGAGAGAGAGAGAGAGAGAGAGAGAGAGAGAAAATGAGTAAGGCAGAGAGGTGGAGATAGATAAAGAGAGAGAGGAAAATCCCGACCCGCAGCTCGTTAGATTTATAGCTCTCGGGATTCGCGAGAAGCGCGAAGGCGAGCGGAAGGATCTGCTTTTCCACGCGCTCGAGCTCGTCGAGCCCTTCACCATGCGCAATGCTCACGATAGTTTCGAGATAGAGGATACGTATACCTCGTGTAGAATCCTGGTACTCAAGTACTATTCGTACAAAATACGCACACATATATATATATATATATATGCGTATATAGGTATATAGCAAAGATATAAACCCGCAGCAAACACCGCAAAGAGTATACGACACTCCTTTGTTACGCCTCGTTATCCGATCTGCGTCGAGGAACGAAGGATCTCTCTGCGAAGCAATGCAAGCCTCTAACACTCCAACTGTGGCACACAATACTGCTATGTGAGTACAGAGGCACTTGCACAATATACTTTTTATAGGTATATATAGGAAGAAGGGAAGCCCTCCTTTTGAAAAATGTGGAGTAGTAACCGACGTCCGCTTGGCTATAACCATCGAGCGTGCTCGCTCGGGTTAGCAAAGGGCTAGGGCAAAGTTCTCTTTCGCCAAATGGCGAACGAAAGTAAGTTCTACGCATCAGCCGTATACACTCTGGCAGATTTTTCTCACCGATTGGTTTGCAATTTTTTTTTCACCGAGATTCCAGGAAAAGAGTTGAGAGACCGTTGACCCTCCGAGTCTGACCTGGAGAATTTCACGTGTGCGAATTTTCATTGGAAAAATATTAAATTGTATCCTGTGTGTTAATTATTTGTTTTATTTTTCATGGGTTTTTGGCGAATTACAAATTAAAGGATTTGCAACAGGCGAGGGAAACGTATCCGAGGAAGGCGCATTCGCGATTATGTGCTAAACGCGAGGGCGGTCTGTCTGGGAAGACAGAGGGAGAGAGAGAGAGAGAGAGAGAGTCCGTATAGAAATCTTGGTAGATGCCCCATAGGCAATATAGAGGCAAGGTGCGCGCATCCCGTTTTGCTCTATCTCCTCGTTCAGTAGGGAGTTGAATTAATAATCGGCAGATCGCCAGTGATAGAGTCAAATGCACCATCGCTGAGGAAGCGCATAGATAGAGAATGAAAGAGAGAGAAGGAGATCCTCCCTCGAAGAAGTCTCGAGAATGCTATACAAGTTTGTCGACAGTGTCGATGTATGTGTGGCTTGCATAGTAGGTAGATATATATATATATATATATATACATATATATATATACAGTGTGTATGTATGTATAGAATAGTACTTGTTCGTGGTATCCGTCCTAACTGTGAGAGAGGAAGGAAGGCAATATGAAAGTTGGGGGAGGGACCGCGAGATGCCTCTGAGAGCGAGCACTGAGTTGATTTATGCCAGATCATAGATAGTCTGCATGTCTGGTGCTCCTGCTTTGCTGGCTGACTCTCTCGCACCCTCTTTCTCTTGGTCTCTCTCTCTCTCTTTCTCTCTTTCTTTCTGTATTTTGCTTTCTCTCTACTGGTTCTTTTCTTCATTGCACTATCCTTTCCCGGTGCACTCACGCTAACATCTTTTATAGACCAGTGCATGGGTATTATCCCACCTTCGAGTATACAGAGGAACGTCTGGAATTGATACACATGTATGTGGGAGTCGTGAGGTATATAGAAAGAATATTGCATACAGAAAGAAAATAAGAAGCTCGAATGAGAGATATGCAATATAAGGAGTATGAAAATATTGAAGGAGTGGGGACGAGATCTGCTAATTATGAAAGAACTCATGGCGAAGAAATTAAAAAATCGCGCAGCAAGAAACAGACCGAAAATAATTGGAAAAAATAGGAATGGTAAGTGACTTTTTATATGTTATTTTAGAGCAGATTTGCAGATGACCAAAGATTTCAAAACACTTGGGGTCATTAATAAGTTCAGTTGGGAATTTCATAAAAAAATGTTATTCAACAAGCACTGAAAAAAATAATATCAGTACTCACTGCAACTGCATTAGATTCCAAATGGCAGCCTCTTTTAACTCCCATTTGACTCTTAAGTTAGGATCATTCTAATTTCACCTCAGCAGTAATAACATCTGCATATGTGCTGTCCACGCTATTATCAATTTGTGCTCTCGTTTTCAATGCGAAAAGTTGTTGTTCTACCCGCGAAAGGTGGCAGAATACTCCCATGAAGGACGAGAGCAATGGCAATGATTGCATGATTGAAGAGAGAAACGAGCCAGCGAGAGAGAAAAGAGGAAAGAGAACAGGAAAGGAACGCCGGATAGCTGTCAACAGACTTTGAAAAATGTGCTAAGTCGAGAAAAAGTGGCTGTGGCTTTGCCGCAAGCGCCGTATACTCGCTGTCTTCGTCTTCCCCCCCAACTCTCTCTCTCTCTCTCTCTCACACACACTCATCCTACACCAAGAAGAGATCCTCTTGGAGCGGCAGCGAAGATTCTTCACGTGAGAGACAAAGAGATCAAGCATCGTTTCTGCGAGTGTTCATTCTCCATCCTGTTCAACCGCATGCTCGCCCCACATCAGGAGAGAAAACAGCAACACACATACGCACACAACAGGCAAAATCCTTCCTCGTCCTCGTCCCATTACCCTCGCGATCCTTCGCTTCTTACCTGCCTGTAAAAGCCGCGGATACAGAAAAACGGTACAGGATCAGAGAATGTGGAAGGACAGCCAAGGCTGCCGGTACCATTAACATTAACACGCGCCACAGCCACAGCCAACCACGCAGTCAGTTGAGATCAAATGTTTCCTCTACCAATTCAGAGCAAAAAACCGCGAACGCATGCAGGCATGCACGTATTTATTTCATATGGAAGCTTCAACGCTCTTCCGCCCTTTTCGACACGTTGGTAATAATTATGTAAATACAAGAATTTTATAGCTCGATACAAGCAGTAATAGCGATAAATAAAAATCTGTTGAAAATCATTTGACAACGAAGTAAATAGTGCGAATAATTATTCAATATTAATTGATATACGAGCTAGACGATTTTTGTATTTTCTCTCCTCACCTTTTCATCACCATTTAGTACTTTCCATCGTCAATCTAACGGGCCATACAGCATTCTAAGGTCGCGTTTAAAATTTATGCAAGTTCATCTTGCATACGTTGCAGAATGCCAAATAGCAGTAACGCTGTCTCTCGGCAAAATAAACTCTCAGAGTTTGCGTCTCTTATCCCAAGGATCGATGATCTATGGGGCGAGTTGTGCCATAATAGACGATGCGAGCCTCCACTCTGTCTATACTCAAGAGACCACTGCGAGAAGTCTTGTCGTCGGTAGGTCAAAGGATTTTCCACATAACGATACGCGGCGCTGTTGGGCACCTGTTATCGACCATTCTCCATCTTCCTCTCACGTGAAATAACGGATCTCTTGCGAACGTTGATGAAAGCATCTGATGCTTTCCAATCATCGACATTTTCCCACCGTTTTTTATTTTTTATCTTCTTCATTTGAATGACTCGAGTAGCTGAAAACAAATTTATCGATGGTCAATTAATTTCGTATAATTTAAATTTAAATTTTCAATGAATTCAATAAATTTAAATTAATTTTGATTAATTAAATTTAGATTAATTTTGATTAATTAATCAATCGTCATTGAAGTCCATTAAAATATCGCTGATCGACCCAACAATAAAATGGCAGTACATTTAAATCTCATTTCCCCCGATGAATCTTTTTTCTCCACGATGAAAATCGTGCGTGAACCATTAAACTAATAATGCGTGTGCAATAAATATTAAAACATTAAAGTGTCCCGTCGACACTTTGCAGCATACTCGCCTCTTTCGGATGATAATAATAATTACGTCTTCAACGACATTCTCAAAGGGCCATAATCGTTTCGTGACTTCGCCACAGGAGGGCGCTTTGGTCACCATCAGTGCCGATATCATTGCCCGACAAATTCTCTCACCATGTCCTTTCGGTATGGCTTTTCAGTTAGTAAAATACACACACACGCACACAAAAATTTGCACACGTGCATTTAAAGTGTACACAGGCAACTACGGCCAACTCTATGCGCTACACATTAAAGACTCGTCGTTTTAGCTCGTGTCTGGCAGCAGCTTGGCTTTTATCACTGAATATCCACGAGCGAGCGCTTGACAAGTCTCTCGTTTTCGATACACTCGCTCCCTCTTCATTCTCTATATCGCACTATATATACATGTACATATATTCACCTATGAAAACGAGAGAAACAGTAAACGCTTTTGCACGCGCTCGCTATGCGAGCTCACGTACTCTCGCGAGCTTGTATATACACACACACATATATATATATATAATAACCTACGAATATATGCAAAACTCACCTGTGTGTGCATATGTACATGTATTTTGCCATGCATTTTGCTACGGCCAGCGACGTGCCGATAATTGAGTCACAGCAGCAGCAGCAGCAGCAGCAGCAGCAGAGCAGCAGAGCAGCGGCAATGCGAGAGAGGGCGCTGCAAGAGCGCCGACGCGACAAATGATGTATCCGCGAGTCGGTTCGTTTCCCCAGATAGCGGATCTGTTCGGTATTACTGTTGCGTTCTCCTGCTGTGAATATATAAACTCAGCAAGGGCTATACTCACCTCTATTTATACATATATATGTATATAGTATATGCTGTATGCATAGAAACGGCGGGCTTTCGTTGAGAGATACGAAAGGGTCTGTTTGTAGTTATATAAGTGACACCTGCACTAGAAATCCAGATCGTTCACGGACACGGAGAGATTCCACCGGAATTCAGATTGCGAGAGAGCCCGGATTTCCTATATTGACACGATTTATGGATTCATGGATTGTGTGTATGTGGATGTCTACATGTCTATATGTGGGTGTTTGTGAGGTGAGGGTGGCGGGGAGGGGGGGGGGGAGGGCGAGGCGAGGAAGAGTGACTTTCCATGCTGGTTTTGCGTAACTGCGAACTTTTGATTTGATTTTAGTGAATATTTAAAACCCAACGCATATTTTCAACGCAAATATTCCAATCATCACACGTCAAAAAGACGAAAAAGGTGGGTTAGAGGCAGTTTCATCTGCCTTTCCAGCAGTTCAGAGTTTTTATTAGTTTTTGATTGTTAATTTCAAACTGTTAATTATCAGATTGAAGACGATTAATTGTTAGTTGGTATAGGTCTTATTTAGTTATTAGGCCTTAATTAATAAGCTATCAGTTTTAGTTTTAGTTCAGTTTTAGACTTAGCTATCAGTTTTTACTTGTTGGATGACAGTTATTTACCCTTATAAGTGTTTCGTCTTATTCGTTATCTCCTGTTAGTCGGCTAGAAATAGGGAAAAAAATATGGAAAGATAGAAGAATGAATAAGAGGAGGAAATTCGATAGACAAAAAGTTATGCCATTGAGGAACAAACTGCGAGGGAAAAAACTATTCTTAAAGGCAAAAGAGAACCAGTTAAGGGTGCTGCAACGTACCCATTAATAATACAAAACAAATATATATATGCAAATTATACGAACTGTTAATTATCAGATTGAAGATGATTAATCGTTATTTGTTATAGCTCTTGTTTAGTTATCAGGTCTTAATTATCTTAATAATTAGACTTATCTTAGCTATCAGTTTTTACTTGTTGGATGACAGTTATTTACCCTTATAAGTGTTTCGTCTTATTCGTTATCTCCTGTTAGTCGGCTAGAAATAGGGAAAAAAATATGGAAAGATAGAAGAATGAATAAGAGGAGGAAATTCGATAGACAAAAAGTTATGCCATTGAGGAACAAACTGCGAGGGAAAAAACTATTCTTAAAGGCAAAAGAGAACCAGTTAAGGGTGCTGCAACGTACCCATTAATAATACAAAACAAATATATATATGCAAATTATACGAACTGTTAATTATCAGATTGAAGATGATTAATCGTTATTTGTTATAGCTCTTGTTTAGTTATCAGGTCTTAATTATCTTAATAATTAGACTTATCTTAGCTATCAGTTTTTACTTGTTGGATGACAGTTGTTTACCCTTATAAGTGTTTCGTGTTATTCGTTATCTCCTGTTAGTCGGCTAGAAATAGGGAAAAAAATATGGAAAGATAGAAGAATGAATAAGAGGAGGAAATTTGAAAGACAAAAAGTTATGCCATTGAGGAACAAACTGCGAGGGAAAAAACTATTCTTAAAGGCAAAAGATAACCAGTTAAGGGCGCTGCAACGTATCCATTAATAATACAAAACAAATATATATATATGCAAATTATACGAACGCAATGAAACGATTGAGGATTCTCGATCGCAAATCTAAAACTGACCATGTCTCGTATGTTATCACAACTATGTATACTGCTTATTGACGCTAAAGATGGAAAATACGTGGTGCAATTTTCCGTAAATTTCATAATTTCTCATCTGCATACGATCGAGGTGCAGCAAAATGCGTAAATATATCAGGAGCACGTAAAAATTTCACTATATGCAATTTGAAGGAAAATTGCCAATGGTGTCTCAGCGATATTATACCCAAGTGCGAAAAGGAGAGGCTATGCGAATGAAGCTCCAAATGACAGACTTTGACGAGATTCTCTTTCTGTCAACGTGTACATTTTGCGTAATGAATAAAAAGTGACAAATGTGTAGCGTGACTTGTATAAAATACGTATTAATCTCTATCACACTGCAAATATGCGAGAGGAGCAAGAGAGAGAGAGAGAGGGACGAAATAAGCGAGAAGTAGCAACCATGAATTAATGGTGATCGTAAATATACGAGAGAGCGAATGCCGAGAGAAAATCCATAAAATAGTCATAATGATAGTAAAATGTTGTTATTATTATTGAATATCGTTCGATCGTAAAACCGGTTAATTTATAGAAAGCCGTCGCCAAACCGTAAAATCCACGTCTTTAACTGCCCCGTGACGAGAGCTCAAGATACGAGTGTGCATATGTGTGAATTCGCGAGCTTCTCTACGAGAGTGGAGTTGTATTATAAGAGAGAATAAAGGAGAAGAAACGACACGGATATGATCTTCATTGAAGCTAACGAAGAACGGATCATATAGATATACAATTATACATACATATATTTTATTCCCCATCCCATTAAGATAACGAACGAATTTTCGTCACTCAACGAATCAGCTAGATTCTACATCACTTTTATCCTGCGATGGAATTTCTAGATCCAGCCATGGGCCCTAACGAGAATACCATTCACGTGGATAGCAGATAGTGTCTGTACGATTAATTTACGAATCATTTGACATACGTCCTGTTAGATATGAGTCTCATTAAATTTATCGCCCTGAAGAATGTGTGAATTTATGTAAATTGTTTTTTCTCTCTCCAAATCCTTATCAACTGTTATCAATGCCGCATAATATTCTGATTGAATAAAAAAAAAATACAACTAATAAAATGGGTAAAAAGTCGTTTTTTTTTTTAGCTAACTATCACTTGACGGATTAATTTCGCAAAATGACGCATCAAACGTTTTTTTATCATTGACAATTTATACATGGCAATACCTCTCTGTGTGCCACTCATGGCAAAAAATATTTGTAATATGCAAATCCTGTATGACAAATTTTAACTTCTCGAGCGTTGTCATCTTTAATTCTCGTTATTCCAAGTGACAAATCTAGTCCCATTAGGTCAGCACGCACACGATGTCCTTGATGAATTCTAATAAATATAATCAACGAGAAAAATCATTCCGTTCAGTCTAGTCCCAAAGATTGGATTTCACTTGGGTCAAAAATATTTGAACAATTTATTATTTACGAAATTATTATTATTATCCCCCGTTTATCGATAGTTTAATAATTATTGTAACGAATTCAGATTTTTTTTTCATGACAAATTCCATTTCACATGGAAAATAATCTCCATGATTGATAACTAAAAACGTGCCGTTGCCAAATATATCGCGGGTGGGTACACTCATCCTCATGCGTCAGTTTCAAAAGTTTCAGTAAAGTCTGACATGTTCGAGAGTGGTCGGGTGAGTAGAAACCGCAGAGAAAGAGAGAGAGAGAGAGAGAGAAAGAGAGAGAGAAAGAGAGAGAGAGAGAGAGAGAGAGAGAGAGAGAGAGAGAGAGAGCGAGAGAGAGAGATAGCGAGAGAGAGAGCGAAAGAGAGAGAGCGAGACAGAGAGAGAGAGAGAGAGAGAGAGAGAGAGAGAGAGAGGGAGAGAGAGAGAGAGAGAGGATCGTGAGACACGTACGAAAACGTGATGGGTGCGCTCGGTGACGTAATTATCAGGGCCCATTTGGTCGACGATTTCGGGAGAGTCACGTACTACCCATAGGATCCATAAGATGCTCCCTGCTATCTCTCCCTTCGTGTAGATCTCTCGCGCGCGAGCCGCCTTTGGATCTTTTTGTCTCCTCCCGAGGCAAAATGAACAGGAGAGAAAGGGCCGATCGCAGCGAGAGGGTAAAACGCGAGCACGCACGCCATTAAGTAATGCAGTCAGTTTCTTCGGGTTGTCGCGCGCTCGCAAACACACCGGCTAACTTGTTTTGGCGTGCTGGCGAGAGAGAAAGAGAGAGAGAGAGAGAGAGAGAAAAGGAAAAGGAAGCCAAAAGTTTCGCGTTTACGTTGGTACAGCGCGCTATTAAACGAGAGAGAGAGTAAGAGAGAGAGAGAGAGAGAAAGAGAGAGAGAGAGAGAGAGAGAGAGAGAGAGAGAGAGAGAGAGAGCGAGCGAGAGAGAGAGCGAGCGAGAGAGAGAGAGAGAGAGAGAGAGAGAGAGAGAGAGAGAGAGCGAGCGAGAGAGAGAGAGAGTAAGAGAGAGAGAGAGAGAGAGAGAGAGAGAGAGAAGCTCAACAGTAGCAGATTCAAGCACCGATCCAACACACAAAACGGAGAGTGCATATATGTATGTGGCTGGGGAAAAGAAAAACTCGCGTACGCGAGCAAACTTTTTATTCGCAAGATTTTGGTCTCGCGTTCTCGCAGCTTCACAATGCGAGATAGCACACATGGTTGTATATATGTATATGTGGCATTTAAAGAGAGAAAGAGTGAAAGTGCGTGAGAAAGAGAGAGAGAGAGAGAGAGAGAGAGAGAGAGAGAGAGAATGTGGAGGTTTGAGAGTCACGCTAATGGCGTCAACTCTGAGGACACTCGCGCCTCTCAGGATAGAGAATCTCACACACGGAGACAAAGACAGAGAGAAAAAAGCACACTCGGGTACATCCGCACGTTGGAATTCACGTTCTCGATCCTTAAAAACTCGTGAACCTTAGAGTTGTCTCGTATTGTCTCATCAAATTATCTCAGATTCGCTACTGTGTGATTCATTTTTTTTTTTTTCGTATTCACGATCTCTTTCTCCTTGAGCAATGAGCGTTTGGTTGATAATTATAATTTAACAACATTACTTTTAAGATGGACTGAAAATGCATAACAAAAGCGTGAGAGAAAGTCGTATCCTCATATTAATGTAACTTTTTTTTAATATCCTGAGACTCTATTTCGAAGTGTAATCATTTTCACATAATTTAAAAATACTTTAATGGAAATTAAAAAAAAAAAAATGTCGAAAAAGTTTTTGACACACGGTAAAGAATTTTTGTTAAGTTTTCTGGAAATTAAAAAAAAATATCTCAGGTGCTTTACAATTTTCTTGTCAATTTAATAAACATCTGTTATAGTGAGAAATTATTCTGATACTTAAAACTTATATATTGAATGCAAATAAATGCAGTCCGAAAATATTTTGCAAAATTTACCAAATATTTTATTTTACAAATTTTTCTATATGCACAATAATTTTCAGCTTTGTACAAATGATTTTTTTTTTTTTTTTTTTCGATTAGTCGTCTTCATGAAATTTTCCACGTATTTCAACCCCCTTGACACAATTATAGCATAACTGTCCCCCGGAGGAAAACTTTTACGAATGAGGCAAAAAAAGAGGAGCTTCGGAAAACGTCTGTCCCGTTGACTTACAATCTCCTCGCGATATATAAACTCCCTCTCATCTCTCTTGCTCTTCCGACAGGATTAACACGTGCTGCAAATGCACCGCGTGAGAGGGTTTTTCCATGCTTTGTGCCCTCAGTCTCTCCAATAGGAAGTCCTTTCGCAGAGAGCAAGAGAGAGAGAGAGAGAGAGGAGAAAGAGAGGAGAGAGAGAGAGAGAGAGAGAGAGAGAGAGAAAGAGAGAGGAGAGAGCGAGAGAGAGAGAGGACAGAGCGAGAGAGAGAGAGAGAGAGAGAGAGAGAGAGAGAGCGAGAGAAAGTACGAAAAGAGATCGGGCGCACGGAAGCGCGGCAACAGGAAAAAAAGAAACGCGAGTTCTTCGGTGCGGGGGTTGGGGATTGTTGAGGGATGGGGGCGCACATTGTCGGCACGAGAATAAAGAGAAATTTTATTGGGGGATTGGCCCGGCGCCAGAGGCGAACCGAATAAAATTCTACACCGAGATTCTTCACTGTTCTCTATATTTCTCTCTTCGCTCTTCCAGCTATGTAATAGCTCGCCCTCTCTCTATAGCTTCGTCGCGGAAAAGCGACTTTAAAACGCAATTTAAGCGTCACAAATGAATTCTGTCCCTGCTCTGAGAGTAACACGAGAGCACTCTCGAAGCGCGACTATCATTTCCCCCCCCCCCCCCCACCTCCACCCCACACCCTCGAATGAAACGCGAGATCGTTTTTTTTTTTTCTTTCTTTACGAGGAAAGCTCTTTTTTTTGTCCTTTGGAACATTTTTCCTCACTCTCGAGACTTCGTAATGTAAACTTTGAAGCAAAAAGCTTTCATCGGACTCATCGGACTCGATGATGAAGCAGCATTTTTTCTTTTCTTACATATCTGACACGCGATACGAAATTTGCGACTGAAATACGTGGTTGAGGGTTCGTTTTTTCTGACACTTTGGTTTTGTTTCATATTTACATGGCGCCAGGCGCGAGAAAAAGACACATGCCATGATTCCTCCTTCTCTCATTGTTAGCTTGCGGTTTCTCGGCTCGTTTATATGTCTAATGCCAAATAGCTGCCGGAGAGAAGATTCTCTCAGCATTCCATCTTTAACTTGTCAGCTAACATTTATATACATATATCGTATTTATATATTGAGTAACTCTCCATTTCTCCCTTCACCGATAAATTCAGTCGATGATCGAGAGGCGTGACTAACTGGCCTGGCTAACGCCGTATATATACTATAACTCCTCGTCGTCTGATCCCGACATGCTCGCTGACTTTGGCACGGACTCGCGCCTCTAATTAGACCCTCGCTCGATTCTCTTTCTCTCTCTCTCTCTCTCGCTCGATTCTCTCTCTCTCTCTCTCTCTCTCTCTCTCTCTCTCTCGCTCGATTCTCTCTCTCTCTCGCTCTTTCACGCTCTCGTTCTCTCTTGCTCTTTTTTCTCTCTCTCTCTCTCTCTCTCTTGCTCTTACTTGACCCGACTTCGGTCGTACATATCCATCAGCGTACCGTTTATCCAGCTCACCAAGAACCCGAGGGATAATATAATAAGATAACCCGAGATCTAATTTTCCAAATACACTTAGCAAAATAATTTATCGAATTATTTTAATCCATGAAAAGAGCATCATAATGATAAAGCTACAATTAGAAGTAAACCATTTGAGTTAAAAAATCCGTAATTTTCACCGAAAATTCCAAATTTATGGAAATTTTCTTCATTCAGGTCATCGAGGTCCAGAGATGGCCAAAATCCAATTTTTTAAACACATTTTTCAAAATTTTTGATGAAAACTATTCTGAATGGTAAAAAGAAAGTCACTCCGAAGCAATTACATTAAAAAAAAAAAAAAACACTTCGCTAACCAAATTCTTAATTATAAAAAGGAGAAAATGATAACGTGTGGAAGAGAAATATTTGGATTACTCGGGTGATCCCAAAATTGCCAATTTATACGAATTTCCCATTCCTGGAATTCAAAGGCGTTTCCCAAGCTGCATCGAAGATTTTTGGACTATTATGTCGTTCTTTATGAGGTTACTTATTTTTTTACTTAGAAGTTAAAAAAAAAAAATCTAATTTTTTAATTATTTTATTTTGAGAACGGGCATTAAGCTGCCATCGTTCCGATAATATGGGTCAGGCGAACCTGGAAACTTCACTCCAACAACAAAATCAAATACTCCGCCTTTCCAGTAATGGATTAAAAATTTAAAAAATCATTATTCAATATCTGTAATGAGATGTTAGAGGGCACTCGCACTATTCCCTTGATGGGAACAATTTCCTTAACTGGGATAATTATTTCCATTTTTCAAAAGAAAATTTAAAAAAAGTAAGAATAATAAAAATGTTAAAAATTTAATTGAGGGTCAATAATATTGATAAATGTACAAATTTCAATGTACAAATGCAGAAATTTCAGTTTTGAATTTCTATATCTCCACATGATAAATTTCCACACTGATCAATTCTCCTCCTTTCAACAGATCGAGTACATTTTCTAGATCCGCCTTCTCGTATATTTCCCATTTCATCAGCACACACACACACACACACAAACACACGCTACGCTCACGCACGCACGCATGTTCAACGAGTAATAGAGCCAAGAGACAATTATCTCTGTGACAATGAGCGAATGTATGTAATTAATTATGTCGACGATGCTTATTTTCTCGGTGTATTGGATATACAAACAGAAAGATCGTGAAGCATCGAGAGAATAGAGACACGAGGGAGAGCACGTTTGCTTGTTGGTTTGTATTGTGCAGTAGCCAAGAAGAAGACGAATAAGAAAGATGGCTGTATATATGTATATAAGCAAAAGTAAAAAGGAGAAATGGAAGTGAGAGAGAGAGAGAGAGAGAGCGAGAGAGCGAGAGAGAGAGAGAGAGAGAGAGAGAGAGAGAAGGAAAAACGTCGAGGAGTAGAACACGACTATCGTGACAACAACGACGACAACGACAACGCTCGCGAGGAGAGGCTACGAGCAAAATGCCACGAAGAGACCAAGTCTTTCGAGTCGTCTCGTACTCGGTCGTCGTTTCGCCGTTCTTCTTCTCTCCCTTTGATCCAAGGATTTGCGGCTCTATTTTGCATTCCGTCTCGTCTACCACATTGCCGCAGATTCTCTCCCGTACTTTCTTCATCTCTTACCCTCCCAAGCTTCTCTTCTCTCTTTTATACGTTCACAACATGACATTATAGTGAATATATGTATATATGGCTCTTGCTCGTTCTTCGCAAATCTTTCTTCCGTGGTACGCGAGAGAGGACCGTGTCGTTCTTCTCGTTTTATAAAAGGAATAAAATTAAGACGAGCAAAGAGAGGAGGCAAAAGCGTCCTCGGGTATTGTCAAGCAATCGCTAGGCCAAGCAATTAGCCCACGTTGTGTCTCCCCTTCCCCTTGCGGCCCTGATGTTGGTACTTTTCATCGGATATCTTCTTGGCTGCTTTCTCTCGCGTCCCCTTCACTCGTTTTCTCTCTTCTTTTCCATTCGCGCAGTAAAACTTTCGAGACTCATTCCTCTTCGTTTCTCTCCTGGACCTTCTTTAGTACCCGAGCACATCCAATGAAAAAGACAGAGAAAGAGAGAAAGAGAGAGAGAGAGAGAGAGAGAGAGGGGCGAAGGAGAAGAAGGAGGAAAGGTGGGAAGATTCCAAAGTCAAAGAACTGATCCTCCCGTTTTCCCCGCTGAGACTCGCAGCATCTTTTCTCCTTTTACTCTTTTCCCCGCGCGTGTTCATCATTCCAGCTACCCCTTTTCGCAACTTCAAGCCAAGTCCGCGTTCTTCTGGCATGGCCAGAATCGCAGCTCCGGGGTCACACAAACACACACACACACACACACAAGATGGGCGCATCAGAGACTCTCTCACTGTTGGGCACAAAACCGCGCCGCCACATCAGAGACGCGAAATAGACTCGAGGTAACCGCGTGGTGTCTGCGACGCTCGACGGAATTAGCGACCACGCGGATCCTCGCAATTTTTGGCACGCGTGGCTTCTTGTATGCCTGCGTGTGTGCGTGTGCGTCTGCGTGTGTATATGTGTGTGTGTTTGTGTGTTTAAGAGAAAGGAGAAAGAGCCAGAGACGCAGCCACGAACACACGTGAACCCAAAACCAGCTGCGGAAATCCACTCGTCCCTATCTCGTATAATGACGTGTAAGTTGGATCGCAACAATTAACGAATTAAATTTCGTTAAAGCTCGTTTTGGAACGTTATGAAATTTTAGAGAATGAAGAAAAAATGATTAGTGAAAAATATTATATTTTTTAAGCTAATCGAGAAAAACTGATTTTATTTCGCTTAACGAAGACGCTAAATGGTCGAATTTCATCTTTTTGAGACTTTCGAGGTATTTTCATAAAAATTCAAATCCAACTTCGTCCTTGGACACGTGAAGGATTTAACGGATACGGACGACCATTTTGTTAGTTCGTCGTTTTTAGCTTCCGTCATTATTAACATGATATATATATATTTTTTTTTTAGCGAAACTTGAAAAACTATCGATGTCGATGTATTTGAAAAAAATTAAGAAATACGATAGGAAAGATATAATTTTCTTAAAGTAGAATTGAATTTAATATGATATGAAATAATTCAATGTAGCTGGAATATTCAAAATTTATTATTTCGGCTCTATTTTGAACTTTGAACTGCGGATATTCCAAAATTGTCCTAGATAAGAGATATTCATTAAAATTGGAATTAAAATTGATATAAGCGAGTGCAAGATTTTCTGTCTGCTTCACTGATTTCCTGTCTCGTTATATATATATATATATGTCAGTCCTTAAAACATAGCTCGATTTTGCATATAACTAATTCTTATCCACAAATTTCTGGAGATGGAGAATCGACCAGGTTGCCTGAGCTGCCTCTCGCTTCGATATTTCAATCGTTATTAAAAATAAATAAACATCCCCGAATTGAAGAATAATTGAAGAGTTTGAATTTCACCATAATCTTAAATCTCCTTCCGCTGAGACGACCAGCTCGCTCAGATTTTCTTCTATTTCCATTCTTCTGTTTAAAAAATTATGAATTTTTGAGCTCAAAGTACGTTCAATATTACCTAGTACAATCCAAAGCCGAAAACCCGTAAAACGGAAGAATAATCGAAGAATTTAAATTTTGACACATTTTTACATCTCCATCCGCTGAGACCTCGCTCAGACTTTCTTCTATTTCTATTCTTCTACATATTTAAAAAAATGATGAATTTTCAAGCTTAAAGTACGTTTAATATTACGTAGTATAATTTCGAACCCACGTACAGCAATCGGTATTATTGCCAATGTAATTTTCTGGCATCGCCATTGTACTTGCAGCGTGACAAAAAGCTGTGAGCTCGCCAGCGAGAAAACGTCATATCGAGGATGCGCACTACGAGCATGGCGAGGTCTTGGCGGTAAATCCACTGGATAGAAAATCCCTTCGTGGCCTTGCGTGTACTTATACTATACATAGGCGTTCTCTCGCGCTATATATGTTCATATATAACATAACTATATATATATATGTATAAACATATATATATATATGCACATATCTCCACATAGATGCGTGAAACGCTCACGTACGTACGTATTAAGGATATACCGACATTATACCGGCTTAATGAGGATGCCGACATTCCAGTATAGAGAGATACATATATATATATATGTATACTACATGATCGCGGACTAAGTTTTACTACGCTGCAAAGGTGCATCGTTCTCGCTCGTTTCTTCAACTCTCTCGTCGCTGTCGTCGATCTCCGTCGTTGTTGTCTTCGTCGTATATATAGTACATAGTATGTATATATATGTATATACTCGATTTATACGAGCTCTTTCTGTTCGCTTCAAAGGCGGCCCGAGACATTTTCTTGCCGCTCTTCTCTCGATCTTCTCGCGGCTGTACACTCCGCGCCTCCGCGACCACCCGTATCAGAAATGTATTATTTATTAGTTTTACCGCGATCTCGTGACGGGAAACGAGAGAGAACTGCCGCCATCGGGGCGTCTTGGCAGACGCGCATTTGACGCCCTATCCTCTTTATAGACACAATCGTAAATTTTCCATCGATCGTTTCATACCATATATATATATATACATATATTTACTGTAAAGGCCTATCCGGTAAACTTTATATATATATATATATATATATATATATATGTATGTATATATATATATTTATTATATATATTTGTAGTGTGCGTACGCCAAGTCTCGCTCATTCGCACCGCGTGCGACTCGTCCCTCTGCTGTTTTCTTAAGCTCTCTCTCGATTCTGGACAGTCTCTCGCTCTTGTTACTCTTTTTATCCGCGTCGATGAAAACCGGTGGCGTGAGTCCGATATTCTTTGAATTTAAATTCTCGCCTGAGAAACGAGAGAGAAATGGACACAGGTAATGTACGAATCAAGAATGATGAGGCCCGTAAGGCCGTCTCTTGGGGCATCTCGCGGTCAGTTTGCTCTCGCGAGATCGCAAAATCGCGCGAGAGTTTTCTCGCCTTGATCCCCTCTCGATTGTCACGAGTTGTACGCGATGACAGATTCTTGGACGAATGCTACTCTAATGATATATCTCTCAGGGCTCTATATATATATATAACCTTATTCTGGGAGGTCACGAGATTTTTCTGCAATTTTTCCCGCGAGTTTACGAACGACGACGGTTTCCAGACTCAATAATATACCACTGAGCCATGCACGATTTAAAAAAAGTGACTTAAAATTATTTTATTTTACAAGCATTTTTTTTGTTTTTGATAATGATATGATTGAAGAACTGAATAAATTTCATGCAGCATGAGAAATTATAACTGTTTTTTTTACTCTCGATGATTTATAATATTCATTATATATATATTGAAGTGAATATTAATTATAAGAAAATTATTATCTGTAATATTTATATTCGAAAATGGAAATAATTATTTAATGAAAAATTATAAATATAATAAATTATAATCATTACAATTTTACACTTATCGCTCGGCCATTTCCTTGTTCCGTGCGAGTGCACGAACACGCGTCCTCAACTCGTCTAAATGAAATCCTTCGCAGCGATCCTTCCAATAAATTGGCGGACTCGTATGGGTAAAACAAGTATGGAGAATGCGCGTGCAGCTCTCGCCAGTTTCCACTTCGTTTTGGTACATGCACGAAGGCGAGTTCTCCAATTACACGTATTTGAGAGCGATAGGGACAAACGAAGAGCGTTACCCGATCGCCATGGAAAAAATAAAGAAAAAATGAAAAAAAAAAATAAAACGTAGAGCACCAGCAGGAATCGAAAGTTTGCTGCTCCGCCAGCACGACTAGTAGTTACGCCTGTGTGAGGGTCAGACGTATAACGAAGACAGATTGCCCTCGATGTTTCAAACAGTTTTCAACGTGAAACCCAACAAATGCGGATTCTAGATCTGTTATTTCGTGCTGGTATGTATGGATTTGGATTTCTGTGTGTGTGTGTGTCTGTGTGTTTTTTTTTTGCTTTGCCAGAGCAAACTTTGGCGAGAAAGCACCAACGAGCTATCGATCTCCGATTCAATGAGAAAAATAGAAACATATGGATATATATGTATATATACATACTCGAGTTGTACGAACATTCTTGAGCTATACGCACAATGTCAATTCTCGTTACGTGAAATTATATTTTTTCTTCAACTACCCCATAACTACTCCATAACCTTCATTTAATTAGTGACCCACGTCGTCGCGAGATGGCGACAGCCAATTAAGGGAAACAAAAATCTTCATTTCGAAAAAAATACTAAATGGAGATCGCACATAAACTTTGATTGTCGACGAGTTGCAAGAATTGAGGTCTGAAGATACTTAAAACCGGAAATCAAAATTCGCAACAAAAATTAAATGCTCAGAACAGAAAATTCTTGAGCTATACGCACAATGTCAATTCTCGTTACGTGAAATTATATTTTTTCTTCAACTACCCCATAACTACTCCATAACCTTCATTTAATTAGTGACCCACGTCGTCGCGAGATGGCGACAGCCAATTAAGGGAAACAAAAATCTTCATTTCGGAATTAATACTAAATGGAGATCGCACATAAACTTTGATTGTCGACGAGATGCAAGAATTAAGATCTGAAGATACTTAAAACCGGAAATCAAAATTCGCAACAAAAATTAAATGCTCAGAACAGAAAATTCTTGAGCTATCCGCACAACGTCAATTCTCGTTACCTAAAATTATATTTTTTCTTCAACTACTCGATAACCTTCATTTAATTAGTGGCACACGTCGTCGCGAGATGGCGACAGCCAATTAAGGGAAACAAAAATCTTCATTTCGGAATTAATACTAAATGGAGATCGCACATAAACTTTGATTGTCGACGAGATGCAAGAATTAAGGTCTGAAGATAATTAAAACCGGAAATCAAAATTCGCAACAAAAATTAAATGGTCAGAACAATGTGATCCATTTTTTTTTCAATTCGGTATAGAGGGTACAAATTATTATTATTATTAGTATTTCTGTACCATCGTGACAGTTTGGTGGGTTTCTTACTACAAAGATGACGGGACATTCGAGCATTACCGCGGCGTCCGGCGAGCGAGGAAAAGAGGGTGAAAGGCGTTCGGGATCTGAGTTATGGCCTCTAGACGACAATTTGTTGCCATTAGGCAGAGTGAAATCGAACGGGTATCGTAACGTTCTCTCGTGCTCCGTCGAGCTTGCGATCTCTCGCGCGCTTTTTCGCCAGTTAGTTTTGTGTGCAGTATAGTGTGTACACATCACTTCGAGAGAGCCCGCATTACGGTTTATATTGCGAGAAAAGGAGAACATATTATATGTTAACGCGTCGATAGGACCGGCGTCTGTGAAACCCGAAGAGATACTATTATACAAGAGCTGTGTATTGCATGTATATATATGCAGTATAATACTATGTATATATATCTATATATATATACATGTACATTCATCGGGCCGGATACATTTTATATATAAGAGGTCGAATCGTCGTCGTTTCGTCGCGACTCATAAGTCGTAAAGCATCACCGCCCCGTTCAAGTTTTCATCTCTCCTCGTTCTATGTACATAAAATATTATGTATTTTTCACCACCCGATGTGCCAACCAACATATCTCTCGACAGAAATTCGAAAATTTGTACGATGGCACATACGAAAAAAAAAAAAAAAAAAAGAATAATATGTAATTCCATATAAATAAAGATTTGAATAAAAATATAATCAATTAACTATCCCAAAACAGATGACATTAAGTTTATTCATAATTTAATATCGCTCGACTGATAAAAATATCCTTCAACTCATTTTATATTTATTCAAATTAAATAATTCTTTTTTTCCTTATCTTTGTTTTTTATCATATATTTTTTGTTGTACCTCCTCCTTGGAACGAGATTGTCGGGCCCCCACGTTTAACTTTCGAACAGCAGGAAACACAACTCCATTTCTGTATATATATATATATATATATATATATATATATATATATATATATATATTTGAACGCTGACTCGGGGGGATTATTACATAGAGCGCGGGGTACAGCGCACAGAGGAGTTACAAGAGTGCGTGGGCCCTTTTCTCTCATCTCTTCCGTTTCGCTCTCGCGGGCAAGTAGCAGTGGCCTGAGAGCTTTGCAGTGCAAGATTTTCTCAGAAGACTATATGCCGACGTGGTGACTATTTCGAAGACTATATGAGCATGATGTATCCAGTATATATATGTATATATATACATATATTTTATGCTTTCACGTATATGAGTATACCGTACACTTATGCGAAAGGCGGAAAGAGCCGTGGGCAACTCATTCACAAGAGGCCAGTTCAAGAAAGACACACACATATACACACATATAGATATAGATATATATATATATATATATATATATATATATATATATATACACATATATACATATATACACATATATATACATATATATATATATATGTTGTTTATACTGTACTAGATACTAACATGCACCTTCGAGAGACTCGTACCTTTTGTGATATGCTAGGAGAACGTCGGCTGTCCGCGAAGAAAGCGAATATTGCGAGTGCGGTGCGTCACAAAGAGGCCGCTGTAAATATGCTCGTTCGTATATGAATCGAGATGAAGCGAGATAAAGGAGAGCTAAACGAAAATCAAGGCAGAAAGATAACATTTTTTTTTTTGAGGCATTTTTAAAGAGTGAAGGGCAATGGACCAGAGTTATGACCCTTTGGTTGTATATAAATGGAGTAAAAAATTGAATTGAATAAAAAGTTAGTTTAAAGTATTTGAACTAGAACAGAGTAAAATAGGGACAACTGTGAAAATTAAGGGTGAAAAATTCAACCTTGTTTTTTTTTTTTTTTATAAATATATAAATTTCTCTAAATAGGCAAATAAAAAAATCAAATAACTGTAACATGTCATTTGTACTATCACATCGAACTTTCCTCTTACTTTGATACTTCATTAATTTTTAAATAAAAACGTGAAAGATAAAATGTTTATGATTGATAATAATAATTGATCTCTGTACCCCTGAGAGAATATCTATCGTGGCAATGCAGCAAAAGATCCCGCTGTTTCTATAGATCCCCGTCGTGTGTCCCTCGCGTTGTTATGCACTCGCCGTACACACACACACACATATATATATATATTAGTGCTACGTTTTGTCTCGGCAGGTGCGCGCGTGTGGAACGCCCGGACGACGATCGAGCATCTCTCGCAGAAGTTTCTTTTCTTCGGCTGCTTCGCCTAGGGCGGACCTGCACCCTTCTACGTCTCCCTTTCTCTCTCTTTTCATTTTTTTATTATTTCCTCCGGTCGTATATCAGACACTGCGCGCAAAACCAAAGGGTCACAGACCCATATAAATATAATATAGTATATGCACGCATCGTCTCCGGATAAATGACTCGAGGAGGGCGTGTATCGCATGCCGCTATATATATATATATACACTGTACATTGACAGCAAAAAATGCTCGTCAATTTTTTCGGCAATGCATTAGACATTTTATTTTCTTCAAAGACCTTAACAAAATTGTTTCTCATTAATATTTTTCTCTCTCTCTCTCTCTCTTTCGATTCGTTCTCAAATCTTCATACTGCAAAAAGAGAGTGTAAAAATGGCTGTAAGTGCATTTACATCCCTTCAACCTGCCCACACTAGGGCGGATAACTCATTATTCCCATGTGTATGTACGTGTGCATGAATTTATAGTGTGTAAGCCTCTTGGGAATTGCCGCTTGTGAGTTACTCGTTCACTAAACGCTGAAAGTTTCTCCGTCGCTCCTGCACCCGATCTTTTGGTCCCAGAGAGGGAGAAACGCACGTTGATGCCTTAAACAGCGGGCCCATTTAATAAATACGTCGATCGTAAACTATTTCGGCGGTCGAACATTAAATATCAACGTATTACAAAGGCTTCTCTCGTTGTATCTTCTCATTCTCAACCCTCTCCTTCCATTCGCTCTTTTTGATAATTTTCTTTCTCTCTCTCTCTCTCTCTCTGTTTTTCCTCTATACTCGTTTCTCCGCTCATTTCTTGTTTCATTGGTGCTCTTTCTTGCTTGCTTGTATGTGTGTGTGTGTGTGTGCATACGCACGCAGAACGGCGTTCGCAATAAATCTGCACGTCGTACAGAAGATTTCTCGCGGGGCGCGAGCGCAAACCCACAGCGCGCGTTCTTCGCCCTCCCTTCCACCCTTCTCTTTTCCTCGCTCGTAGTCTCTGTCCTCGTCTCTCGTTGTTTCGTACTATTATTTCGAGAGCGACGGCCATATACAATGATACTACCGACATGTCACGATAAAACATCGTCGTATGTATAATATCGTGTGTGCGGTACGTGTGCACGAAGCCAAAGATGTAGTCAAACCTGTGAGGTAGGTTAGATTATACTTATATATATATATAGATGTATATATATGTATATATGAACCCAAACGTGTAACGAGATCGTGGAATTCGAAAGAAGCGACCCATCTCTCTCAATATTTCTTCATATTTCTCTTCCTCTTCTTCTTCGTCTTCTTATGTAGAGTACATATGATGCAACCGGATGGTGATCCTAATCTGTATATCCAATCACCTGACCATCCCATGTCACAGGATTATATTATCCTGAACGAGCCACGAAATATGTCGAGTTCGATAGAAAAATGAAATAAATGGGGAGGGGGAGGGATGGGGGCACATCGAATAGACAGGGTCTTTCTCTGGTAAATCCCAAAGATGAGATTTTTGTACGAGATCTGAAGTAATTTATACACGCTACTTGAAATACTTAGTTTACAAATTTTCCATAAGTTATATAATTGAGATGACAAATCGCCATAAATTGACGTACTGTATTGATATTTTCTCAAAATCAATTAAATCTGTCCTTCCCCACTTACAGCTTCCTTCAATCTCCGGCAAATTTGTTAACTCGAGCCTGAAAACATATTCAATACCTTTTATTCTCGTGTATATGCAAGCACGTGAAAAAATTACTTTGAATCATTTCCATTACCACAGCTAATTGTATAAGAAATTTAAATTATGTCTTTGCAGTCTATGAAATTGCGTTATATGGAACTCATAAAGATTTTCTCCTTTCTTTTGTTTGTTTCAGGTACGTATGTGCACAGATAATACCGTACGGGGTTAACGAAACTACCTGGGAGAGATGAACATCTTTGTGAAATAGAATGACCTCTATGAATCTAACTTGTGGTTTGTATATTATATAGCAAGCAAGAATCTCTGGCAGTAGTCTCGTTTTCTTGTCGACAGGGCTATATATCGCGTTTAGTACACTTGTCGACAAAAAAAAACATGCACTACAAGTGACCAACTCACTCTATCTCGTACAGCCACAGTGGAAGACCCAGTAGTGCCTGCTCGCTTCTATCGTCCAATTTCTCCCACTTCAACTACGTCAATCTTCCCCCACTATCATGCGCCGTGAGCTTCTGCGTGACTTTCCCCCACTTTTTCCCCAAAACTACGCTTCGCGATTGGCGCATCCCCTCCCATGGAAAAGAAATATTTTAAAATATATTCGAGATATAGAATTTTTCGTCATTCTATACTTATAACGACTAGGTATTTCGAGAAATATTTTTGACGAATATTTTAGATACATGTCTGATTTATTTTAGGCCTGGAGGAATCGCTCATGTCCTTAAGATGAATTCGCGATATAGAAGTTTGAAAAAAAAAAAAGATTTAATAGATCCAAGATGTATCTGACATTTACTCCTTTATCTTGGGGATAATCACCATCGATCAGCTTAGGCACAAAATACAAACATTAACTGAGTTTTCACTGTTTGTAGAAGTAAGCACGTGAAAGGGTGAGAAATACATCGGTGTGCACGAGCTCTGGTATCTAGTCAGTATACCAATTCTCTCTCTCTCTCTCTCTCTCTCACACATACACACACACACACGCACGCACGCACACATAAACACACACGCACACAAACACACAATCTCGACGTCTCTCACTTTATTCACTCGGTACAATCGACTATCCGGTGTGATGTTCACGCGACGATGAACGAAAGCGAGAGAGGGAGAGGGAGAAACTGCTTGGAAGACGAGAGCTATTCACTGTATGGTGTAGAGTATAGCCTCGAGATGCTGTAACGACCGTGGCGCACAAGCGCCCAAGTGAAGAGAGGCCATGAAGCCTCGGGGGCTTCACTCGTCTAACTCGATCTCGGGAACGCGTGTAAGAAACGCCCGTTTTCCTCTCACACCCGGAGAATATGATGAGGAAAAATCGGCGGCAGTGGCGAAAGGAGATCCCTGCTATATATATATATATTTATATATGTATATATAGCGAGCGGGAAACATCCCATCGGTGTATATAAGCACCTTTACGCTTGTTAATCGCCACACACTATAATATCCGAACTCCCATGAGCCCTCAGGATATAAATCCATATGTACATGTACGTATATAGACGAGGTCGCTGTTATGGTTATCGCTAATTACTGGTCACCTGTTTTACAGTCTACCATGGTCGTACGCTGCTACTCATTGAACTTGACATTTCTCTTCATGTTTTTTTTTTTAATCGCTGACTTTAATCACTCTTAAAAAGAAGATTCTTATGCGGCTGACTTTGAAGTGAAATTATATAGCAGTTTAGTGTTCCTTTCCTCGTGACGTTCGAGTTATAGATAAAAAAAAACTTAACATAGACCCATGGCAAAAATGTGCTGAACATTCCGTTGATTGATCAGAGCGTTATTGTTTGATATTTTATTGAAATTTTTATTGACAAATTCTCATTCATTAGCGATTTAGGAAAAAAAATATTAACGTCGAGAAAAGTATCCTCGGTTCGAGATAGGTAGACTGTCAGTCGATAAAAGCTGCTATGATTCGTGGTTTTTCATTTCAGTCCCATTCACGTTCTATCAGTTTCTGAAAGAAAACAAAAAATCATGTGACATGAGTTGAGCCAACATATCGTACTGTCGATGAAAATGGACGTATGGATGGGAAATGAAATTTTCTTCCTTTGGGAAATCAAACGAGACATACAGCATCAATATCAAAGTACAATTGTGATCAAACGTCGAAAACAAAATTCTTGCAGTGTAGTTCAAAAATAATGAAATTATAAATAGTTGGAATTTAAAAAAAAATCTGACTAAGCAACGGAATTTCGGGAATGGCATAAACTGCAAACATCGAATTCTCATAAATTTGAAATTCAAGAATTCCACGACTAAATCGGAGATGTCTGGCTAAATCTATTATTTTTTCATGTGTAAAATTTGTTCTTTTTCGGAGTAAATTTTTTGAATCATGCCAATTTTTGTAACGCTATATATTTTCGGTAAAAAATAATTAAATAATAACGGTAATAATAACATAAGGCTCAGTTCGAAAAGTACCTATTAAAAAATCGACTTTTTTCTTATTTTTTGTTTCATTCGATTTTATGAAACGCACTAAGGATGTGTCGTGTGTGCTCGAAACGTCGTAGAAATTTTCACGAGGAATAAGGGTGCATCTAGCAAAGAGAGAAATATAATTCAAAAAAAGATTTTCGAGAGGCACGCACTACGTGACACTTTTGCCAGTAAAACCCTAGCAAAGAATATATGAGAGAAGGTCTTGTGTTGTCTTCGAGTGGGTTGTAGCGAGTATACATTTTCTTCGCACCCCTAGCTCTTGCCTGCGGCACTTCTGTACTTTCGCTCGCCAAAGTTAGATCATGACTATGGCGCAGAGAGAGAGAGAGAAAGAGAGAGAGAGAGAGAGAGAGAGCATCATACGAGTCGACGAATGCGTATAATCAAGTCGCCTCGAGCAGTTCACCAAGCTCTGCTGTATATCGTACACACTTGACCCGATTTTCGAACGTCGACTAATGACTCGTTCACAGGGTTAGGCTCATCCTCTACCGAGAGTCATGACTCATATATATATATATACATATACATACTTGGTTGTACACATACATGTACTACCAGCCGCATCACGCCTCGGCGCATTTCGGTAAAATCTCCTGGAGCAGTCGGAAACCGAGAATCCTCCTCCTCAACCTCTCAAACGAGCGGTTTTCAATATGCATACGAATTGCACCCGTATAAACTACCAAACACACATTGCTCTCGTCGTCTGCTCATATGCATCTCATCCGTCTCGAATCTATTTGGGGGTTAGTTTGGATTGGGGCATACGTGAGCATAAATTTTCATGTATTCGTATAATAGACTGAATCTCACGAAAATGATGAGAATATAAAATATAATTGAGATCAAAGTGCCAATCGCGAATCATACTAAATCGATACGTAAGAATTTGCGAAATAACAGAAATCTCGAATGCTTATCAAGGGTGAAATATTGGAAGCTGTAAAAATTGATCCTTATAAGTCAATAAGGATCCTGAATCGTCAAACTTTTTGTTAATATCAATACCAAAACAACTGTTTAATTTTGCACGTAAAAATTAATGCGACGTACATGGAAATGGTTATCATTCTTATCATTGTCACTTTTCGGTGGTTGGAAATTTCTTGTGGCCTGGAAACGTACGTGTATCAAATCTCGCACAAAAAATATAAGCTTTTAGCAGTGCTCTAGTAAGAGTCGAAGAACTCGTCGGGAAACGTGTGAGTAAAAAAATTATGTGCTTGAATCGGTTTATAAATTTGTAAAAAAAAAAAAAGAAAAAAAAAACCATAAATTTACCACAAACCTTGAAATTGTTGTCTGGTCCGGAATTTAATTTCTTCATTTATCTCATGCTATATATTTTTTTTCTTATTCAACTCAGCCCTCATTATAATTCTGTCATCGTGCTAATTAGTGACGAAACGACTACAAATACAAAGTATATCACGATGGAATATGTGGGGCGATCCATTAGCGTAAATTTGGCAGAAGCCAGTCGAAGCTTTGTAGCCTAGAAAGTCACGTACATCAAATATACTTTGCATAATATATATATATATATATATATACAGGGTGATTCGGGACTGCCCCTTTTCCTGATATGGGCATATACGGGATAAAAAACGAAAATTTTTGGCATTATTTTTTTTGAAATCGGCTGCGTCGTTTTCGAGTTATAGCCGATCGAAGTTGGCCAATCGGATGGCCGCTTTAGCCGCAGCGACGTCACTGGTTATAATCTATGAGAATGGAGCGTTCGGGTATCTTCGGAATCACACTGCCGCCTGCAGTACATGTTACCCGTTGCTATTGGAGATGAGTGAATCGAGACACGATGAAAATGACATTTCAGAGGTGACGGATTATTTCAAGATGACGTTACTTTTTCGCATATGCACATGTAGTCAAACTATTTTTTTCCTCAAGGTTAAATTCTTCTATGGATGGCATCGTAGCTGAACAATGATTGAAAAATAAAAAAATCAAATAAAATAATTTTTTCAAATAATTCTCATAAGAGAACAATGGGGCTTATGTGGTAGTGGGGATTGACGGTTCACGCGTCACAAAGCCATCCACGCATACCGTCAAACGTCGCTTGGACGTAGCAGTTGGCCAAACGCGGGCAAGAGTAAAGAACGCGCGCCACCGATAGATGGCGGGAGTATATCACTCGTAATGTGAAATGCAAACGAGTGCTAGACTCTCATTACGAAAGCTATTTTTATCCTTGATTAAATTGAGATTTTAAATAACCTATTTTTTTTTTAATTAAAAGTTGCCATTTTTACAGTTTTTCTTTATTTTCATTTTTATTGTTTCCAAGAAAAACTTGTATCGTCTATTATAAGTATAAAACTGTAATGTTTACTACAACAGGCCAATGGGATGGAAGAAAATAGATTTTTTTAAATTATCCAAAAGCTGCCGCCGAAAATGACTTAGTAACCAGACAATCAAGAATAGCTGTCGGTAGTTCTGTCGGCTGGAGATCGGGCTCGGCACTGGAAGTATCGGGTTCCACACCGGCAAGAGTTTTTTGAAATTCGTAAAAAATTACGTAAAAATAACTATCATCGAAATCATGGAAATTTCGTCTGAATTTTGTCTAATCTAATGTATGTAAGGAATGTCTCTAGTCAGAGCTTTCTCGTGTACAGCCCACATTAAAAATCATTTTTTTCAGCATCTTGATGGTCATGTGACCAGCAGATGTGATCTTGACGTGGGTTACACAGCCGTTAAATTTCCACCCTCAAAATCTTGAATTTTTCAGTTGAAATCAGTTGAAAAACTGATATGATTGAAAAATTGCGTTTCATGCTTCTAACCCACGACAAAAATATTTTTTTTTAATACTTTCATGATCGACTAATAAGGGGGCACCACGTTTAGCGTGGGTTTGATACCTGATAATGAGCAATGATCGAAATATTATTATTTTATCGGATAAGCGAAGCTTTTAATAAAATTACGCCGGAGATGCTCGATCGCGTGATAGAAAATTTTGTACGCCGGGTCCGACTTTGCTTGGAAATAGGAGGTGGACACATTTTTTTTGGGAAGTTAATTTTTAGTTTAAGTTACAGAAATGGAATATCTGCACAAGTAATGCTACAAGCATATTCCAAGTTTCGCCTCATTGTCGATAAAATAATAATATTTCGATCATTGCTCATTATCAGGTATCAAACCCACGCTAAACGTGGTGCCCCCTTATTAGTCGATCATGAAAGTATAAAAAAAAAATATTTTGGTCGTGGGCTAGAAGCATGAAACGCAATTTTTTAATAATATCAGTTGAAAAACTGATATGATTGAAAAATTCAAGATTTTGAGGGTGGAAATTTAACGGCTGTGTAACCCACGTCAAGATCACATCTGCTAGTCACATGACCATCAAGATGCTGAAAAAAATGATTTTTAATGTGGGCTGTACACGAGAAAGCTCTGACTAGAGACATTTCTTACATACATTAGATTAGACAAAATTCAGACGAAATTTCCATGATTTCGATGATAGTTATTTTTACGTAATTTTTTACGAATTTCAAAAAACTCTTGCCGGTGTGGAACCCGATACTTCCAGTGCCGAGGTCGATCTCCAGCCGACAGAACTACCGACAGCTATTCTTGATTGTCTGGTTACTGAGTCATTTTCGGCGGCAGCTTTTGGATAATTTAAAAAAATCTATTTCTTCCATCCCATTGGCCTGTTGTAGTAAACATTACAGTTTTATACTTATAAAAGACGATACAAGTTTTTCTTGGAAACAATAAAAATAAAAATAAAGAAAAACTGTAAAAATGGCAAGTTTTTTATTAAAAAAAAAAATAGGTTATTTAAAATCTCAATTTAATCAAGGATAAAAATAGCTTTCGTAATGAGAGTCTAGCACTCGTTTGCATTTGACATTACGAGTGATATACTCCCGCCATCTATCGGTGGCGCGCGTTCTTACTCTTGCCCGCGTTTGGCCCACTGCTACGTCCAAGCGACGTTTGACGGTATGCGTGGATGGGTTTGTGACGCGTGAACCGTCAATCCCCACTACCACATAAGCCTCATTGTTCTCTTATGAGAATTATTTGAAAAAATTATTTTATTTGATTTTTTTATTTTTCAATCATTGTTCAGCTACGATGCCATCCATAGAAGAATTTAACCTTGAGGGAAAAAATAGTTTGACTACATGTGCATATGCGAAAAAGTAACGTCATCTTGAAATAATCCGTCACCTCTGAAATGTCATTTTCATCGTGTCTCGATTCACTCATCTCCAATAGCAACGGGTAACATGTACTGCAGGCGGCAGTGTGATTCCGAAGATACCCGAACGCTCCATTCTCATAGATTATAACCAGTGACGTCGCTGCGGCTAAAGCGGCCATCCGATTGGCCAACTTCGATCGGCTATAACTCGAAAACGACGCAGCCGATTTCAAAAAAAATAATGCCAAAAATTTTCGTTTTTTATCCCGTATATGCCCATATCAGGAAAAGGGGCAGTCCCGAATCACCCTGTATATATATATATATATATATATTGCTTTTGGCAATGCCCTAACTAGAGGGTCAAAGGACTTTGGAGAGGCTTGTGCGTATGTAGGCGTTTTCACATCGTGTTCCTCTTCTATAATGCTCTTCGGTCTTGATACCTTTCCTGCATGTTGCTATAGCTAGTGGGCTCGAGTCTCCATTGATACTTTCCATCCTGGCAAAAGCTTCGCTTTCCTCTTCATTCAAGCTTCTATGGCATTATCAATGTTATACCAAAATCCCCTCCTTTCCTCATCCTTCTCGCCCCCTTTCCGCCATTTTGTTCTTCGTTTATAGACTACATATAAACTGTGCCAATGTGAAATGGAAACACATGCGCCTTCTCTTCCCACCCCTGCACCCTCCACCCCTCTTCGCTCAACCTGCATAGAAACAAAATTTAATCCGTCGTGCACAGCTTTCAATTTTCAACCACGAATCTCCAGTGCTCAATAGAGCCAACTCAGTTTCCTTCATAAAATAGAAAGAGCGCAAGAGCAGGGTGGAAGGGTGAGTGTGTGTGTGTGAGAGAGAGAGAGAGAGAGAATATTTTCAAAGCGTTCCCTAAAAGCCCCTTTTTTATTTCTTCTCGTGTTCTAAACGGCAACTTTGCAGCCCTCATTGCTTCGAATCTTCAAATGCTTGGATTTTATGGGTTCGAACAATGGGCTAGATATGTATATATGTTTAACCATAAACGATACAACGAGAATTGCAATGAACCAAAGCACGAATGTAAATTTTCATCAAGGAAACTCTCGCCCGGCTATATCGCGAACAAAAAATTTACTCGGCACCATCTAGTATGTATATAAATGCATATAGTATATATCTGTAGGATGATATTATATGTCACATGTACCATACATTTTAAGCTTTGCAGCGTTCGCACGGTCTTTAATATTCACGCAACGTTGATATAAAAATACGTCGGGCATCGTTAAAACTTTTCTGTGAAATTTTTTTTTGACAAAGAAAAATAGTTGGAAAATATTTTTCCATTGAATTTTTAATATTGATCCAGGGCTATGTAAGCCATGAGATTTTTGCTGGATTTTCGTTTTTGCGCGTTTTTTTTAAATTTAAATAATGTAACTCTTGTGCGTTACCGACATACTTTTCGAGAGCTCTTTAACACGAGACTCTGCTATGTGCTTTTTGTACCCCTGCCAAGCCGTCTCGCGGGGTTGTCGACCGGGGGTGAGCGTGGGTGGCTGACGTCGATGACTCAGTTGCTTTTCTGTTCTACAGATGGAGCTACCGGGTCCGAAGCGACGCCAGAGAAATACGAGCAAAAAAAGTCTCAGGCTTTGGCTTTAAAAGCTGGCGATCTGTATCGTTTCAATTAAATTAATCGTTTTATTGGCCAGAAAATATACTTTACGTAGTAAATTGTCATATTGCCTAATTCAGGCTTTGCAAAATAATATTCATTCCCAATATTATTTTGAACTGCCATATAAATTTTTCGCAATTCTTTTTAATTCCCAGCTAGCTTCGGAAATCATTTATATTACGTTTTTGGTAAAATACTTCGTAATAATTGAATTATTATGGTACTGGTGATTTTTTTTAAAAAGATCGTAAAATACAGTTTTGTGGGTAAAATAGCCAATGGCTTTGGCCATGCAATCGAATCATTCTCTATAAGACTCTCGTAATTGAGATTTGCCATGGAAATTAGGAATGTTGCACCAACGAAACGATTGACAGCTGTCAAATTTCTCGAGCTATTGCTCTTCCAGAGAATTTGTTAAAAAAATGATTTGTCTGCACTTTTTAGTGGTACTTTTTAGTGGCTTAAATAATCTCAAGCACATGTGAGTTCTTTAAAAAATGGAATTGTTTACGATCTTTAAAAAAAAAATAGTGTCCAGTCTGATTTACTTTCATTTTACTTTAATTTCAGTAGATTATTATTTTGTCAACCACGAGGTGTAATAACAAAAATATATACGTAAATCATCTCCATCTCGTTTGTCTTTCGATAAAAGATGAAATACACGAACAATAATTTATAAATTACTAATTTTTTTAAGAAATAAATTTTCTTTAATTTTTGATAATTTCTAGCCGGTTAACCATAGAAATAATTATTTGGTTTTCAATTTATTCTCTTATTTACGTCGTCATCATCATTATCATACGCTCGTCGTTGGGTGAGTTGATGAGTGAAGCGAGTAAAGACACGAGAAAGGCGCGTGCGGCCAACCGTAGAGAATAAGGGATGCGCTCTAATAGATTGCTCGTCTGCACGTCATCAACGCTCTTGTGTGCGTGAATGTAGGACATATATATTAACGCAGCTGATATGTAAGTAACACGCGCATACCGAGAATACGCGTGTAAACAGTTAAGTGTAAAAGAAACGCAAATCTAGATATGTATATATATATATATATATATATATATGTATACATATGTATATATATATATATTTATTATGCACATTATAGAGACACTCCCTTCGTCAAGAAGGTGTGGAACACACTGCTGAACACATCTCATGTTCTTCCCAACATTTTTTTTGCTGCTTGCTCATCGCCTCATATCCTCATTCTACTCGCTCCTATTTTTCTTTTTTTCTTTCAATCGAGCTTTCTCGTGTCCGCAATGATTATGCACAGAAAACCAAAAGATTTACCAAATATTAGAGTAACTTTTGCTTTTTTTTTTTCTCTTACAAATGATAAGCAATATTTGTAAAATTCATTTGACAATAAATTGATTATAAATAAACTATTATAAATTTAACAAACAAAACGTCGTGAAATTTAAAATTATATTAGTTCTTCCGGTCTTTGTTTATCAAAATATTTATCAAAATATTGATAAACAAACTTTGTTTATCAATATTTTGTTTTATAAACTTTTTAATATTACAAAAATAATTTTTACCACGTAAATTTTATATTTTTTGACTCTCTCGCGACTTGAGATTAGCTCTGTAACGAGAGACGAAGATCGCTCAAGAAGATATACCGCGGCAAGTCACAATCGTAGAAAAGCAGCCGAGAGCACAAGGTGCCATCTTTGACACTTGGAACGAAATCGGTCATCGAATCTATTCGCCTGTTACAAGCAAGCAGTAAGCGGAATACATGATGATTTTGCCGAGTTATTCGTACTACACACAAGCATACACACACTCACACATACACATATATATATATATATATATTATAAGGAACCCGAGAGACGAGAGAAACCTCGAAGATATTGCGCGTCGCTCAAAGCTCAAAGAGATCGAGAGGCCATACAGCTATTCGTTTATAAGTATACACGTAAAACGAGATGGAGTGACGAAAGAGAGAGAGAGAGAGAGAGAGATATGGCGAGAAAGAAAAGTTACAGAGAGCTATGGTCGTCTCCGGATAAGGGCCTGTAGTCAAAGCCGTCGTCGTTCTCGTCGTAGTCGTCGTCGTCGTCGTCGTCGTCTCTGACGTCGTCGTCGTTGTCTTCTGATCGTCCTGGGGCTCGTCTATGTTTTCTCTCGTCGCGTGTATTTACTCCACTCCATCTCTGCAGAGTTCTCTCTCACGCGTCGATCTCCTTCCCCGCAGCCTCATTGTCGATGGAGCGCGCACTCTAGTGTCGTGGAAATGCCAAGACTCGGGAGTGCACCACGTTCAATGCGAAACACACGGCGCGCGAAACCGTCCCGTTTCGTGTTGTTGCTGCTGTATAGTCGATACCACAAGAAATTGCGAACGAAGCGCGAGTGGAGGCATAACGAGATAGTATTGCCGAGTCGGTTCAGGAGTTAAGGATGAACATAAGGCATTCACGTGAAACGCGCACAGAGGTGGATGTGACGGTGAGACGAGATCACGTAGCAAATGAGTGGAAAGAATGATCAGCGATTCCACTCGAGGCATAAAAATCATCAAAACTTATTTTGCCATGAAAATGTTTGCGAATAAGTACAATAAGTATGATTAAGTAGTCAAAATAGCATGAATAAGTAGCGAATAAGTCACTCAAAGTAGTATTGATGTAGATTTCGAAAAAAAAAACTATTATTCAAAATGATCTGAAATTATTCTGAAAACTTATAATTATTTATTTTCTTCGGTGATTTTTATTTTTTTTAGTACTAAAATGGCTTATGACTTTTTCCATGAAAATGTTTGTGAATAAGTATGATTAAGTAGTCAAAATAGCATGAATAAGTAATATAAGTAAGTAGTGAGTAGGTCACACAAAGTAGTATCGATGTTGATTTAAAAAAAAAAAACTATTATTCAAAATGATCTGAAAGCTTATGACTATTTATTTTGTTCGGTGATTTTTATTTTTTTTAGTACAGAAATGGCTTACCACTTTTTCCATGAAAATATTTGTGAATAAGTAGAATAAGTATGATTAGCTAGTCAAAATAGTATAAATAAGTAATATGAGGAAGTAGTGAATAAGTCACTCAAAGCAGCATTGATGTTTATTTCAAAAAAAAAAACTATTATTCAAAATGATCTGAAATTATTCTGAAAACTTATAATTATTTATTTTCTTCGGTGATTTTTATTTTTTAGGTACAAAAATGGCTTATGACTTTTTCCATGAAAATGTTTGTGAATAAGTACAATATAAGTATGATTACGTAAGTAGTGGATAAGTCACGCAAAGTAGAATTGGTGTTGATTTCGAAAAAAAAAAACTATTATTCAAAATGATCTGAAATTATTCTGAAAGCTTATGATTATTTATTTTCTTCGGTGATACTTATTTTTTTAGTACAGAAATGACTTATGACTTTTTCCATGAAAATGTTTGTGAATAAATACAATATAAGTATGATTACGTAAGTAGTGAATAAGTGGTGGATAAGTCACTCAAAGTAGAATTGGTGTTGATTTCGAAACAAAAAAAAATATTATTCAAAATGATCTGAAATTATTGTGAAAGCTTATGACTATTTATTTTCTTCGATGATTTTTATTTTTTTTAGTACAAAAATGGCTTGTGGCTAATTAGTCAAAAGAGGCAAACCACCGGTATGATCTTAGACCGAAAGATGCTGGGCCAAAAATTATGTATGAATATTATGGCTGCCGTTCACAGGCAATTTTTTTCCAAAAGGTGTCAATCGAAGAAAACCGCCAGTGGCTCTCTGCTGGGTTAGATAGACCAGAATAGACATTCAGAGAGATGTAGGAATGGAAGGAAGAGAAGAGGAGAAACGATGAGGAACAGATGGAGAAAAGGACCCCGTAGGCCGCGTCAAAGCTCGGATCTTCTCATCTGTTGCCTCGCGCTTTGAAATTACAGAAATGGAAAGTCCAAGAGCACATCGAGAAGGCAATGGACAGAGATGGGTGGGATGGTGTTCTAAGATGTTGGCACATTCATGCTTGCTTCGTAGACTTCGGTCAATCCGCATCAGAGAACTCGAGTCAACAACTAGTTACCGGAGAACGTCTCTTCGTCTTGGTCGTCGGCGCGTCATCCAGAACTTTCTGTATGGTCTCTAAGGTTGCTTGTCGTTGTATGGTCGTATAGGCCATGTCGTCTTGTTCGTCGAGTTCAATCGCCTCCTCGTTCAGTCCAGCGTAACAAAATGTCTGCACAGGCTGATCATACTGTGTGTGTGTACTACAAGTTCCATGTGATTGGTTAAACCCTTTCCAAGCGCATTGACGAGTTTAATGTAAGATATAAACTCGAGAATGTGAAAATTCTTCGCGAATGATTTGTCCGCGAGGGGCGGAGGAGGAGGGGGGGGGGGGAACTTTAATAGCGTATAACGGTTAAATTTCTGATAATGTTGGCATTCTCATTGGGCCGATACACCAAGCAATTAACGTCACCCGGGCAGAAAAGGATGAGGAATTAATAGAGTTGTGAATAATTTTTCGTGTGATAAGATTCTGGTGACGTGTAATTAAATTGACGTTCAATTTAATCATCCTAGCAGTTCACATTTTACCCGTTTAATTTAACGCAATAGCGCGTTGATTAAGTCTACAATGTCGCTCATCATACAGGAGATTCCAAATGTCATACGACTCTATCCAGTTTATACCTCTGGATAACATTTACGAATTTTCATTATTTTTTTAATTTTAATTAGTTTGCTTTTTTTTTTTTAATTTCAATGTAAATAAAACAGTGAGTGATCCGTGCATTTTATCTTAAAAACACATAATTTATCGATCATCAATCAGTCATTTAAAAAAAAATATATATGTTGAAGATGCTGACGTTGAAGTCTAATAATTTTAATATTGCTGTTGGTATGAATTTTATACCTCCGAGAGTTTCCATTAATATTAAATGGTAACATCATTGGCGAATAATTACACAAAAAACTTATTTAACACTCTGGACTTTTTTCAGCCTCTGTCCAACATCAGAACTGATACCAAAGACTGATACATGCCATAAAGTAATGAGGTACTTTAATAAATCGCAAAAATAAAGTACGACTTACGTTTGCTAAAAATTTGAATACTCCTACCAAGCTCTCTGGCCATTTGTATTCGTTATCTAATCCATCCTAATGGATCTTTTTTATATCCTACTCGCAAATCCTTTCGAGCTCGATCGGAAATGATAAAAAAAAAAAGGCATTCCAGAGTGTAGGAGTTGCCCCGTTCATTACGAGAGGGGAAAACCAGCAAGGAAGCGCAGCGCGTTATCAGTTGGAGAGCCACACCAAACCGCGATACGAGGAGGCAAGAGAAATTGGATGCAAAGAGCTTGTAATTCCGGTACGAATTAAACCCTGAGCAAACATACACGATTCGGTTGAACGCGCGGGTGGTCCTCTCTCGTTGCACATTTCCACGGATCTGCTTACGTAACCTCGTAAATTTCATGCGGAAAATCAATGCGAGGCGCAAATACCTGTTAAAGAAATCTCGCCGCACCGACACATTGCCAAGCTTTTTGAACGTTTTTTTTTTTTTTTTTTCTTCTTCAAATATTAAACGAACGGCCAGCCACACATAGCACGCGATGATTCACGGGTAAACATTAAATCCACCGACGTTTGTGCATGGCGGCAAAACGCTGGAACACGAAACTCACTCTCTCCATCTCTGCAGACGGTTATTCTGTTTGATTTGCGCACCATCGGCGACTCTCATGAATCGGAGAGGACATTTCATTGGGTTTAATCGAGTTTTCACACTCGCGACCTTTCGTTCAATCTTCTCATGCCATGTAAAAGTTAATCAAAGCTTTTTTTCGGCTACACTTCTTTGCTGGATCTCACATTACTTGATAACCAAAATATATGTATATATGTATATTAAGGTGTGATGTTTCGACTGACAATGACATGACATTATGAAATGGCGTTACGAATTCACAGATGGCGCTGCTTGGATCTGAGAAATTATCGACTGGGTTCCAATTATCGATTTTTTTGTCCCAAAATCTATAAAATTCAGCGATAAAATTAGAGTATGATCGATTTTTTTTCTGCTTTTTTTCCGGATGAAAATCCTTATTTAATTTTAAATATACTGCAAGTCGATGGTTAGGTTTATCGCTCATTCTCTCTCTCTCTCTCTTCGTCTAATTTAACTATCTCGACGCTCTACTGTGACAATATTTTTTACTCTTCTCTCATGTTCTGCCCGGCAAAACATTCTCGCCTCTCACATGCACGAGAGAGATAATCTAGCTTGTATTATCTTGTTGGCGGTACACTAATTTGTACAAACGAGCCATTACTTTGTCTTAATGAGACAAAAATCTTAACGACTCTCTCCTCGGGATGCAAGAGAGAGCCGGAGAGAGAGAGAGAGAGAGAGAGAGAGAGAGAGAGAGAGAGAGAGAGAGAGAAGAACACGAGAAATACAAGACGAGAGATGAGCAACGTATCATTATGGAGCAAATATCAGCGAGAGTGAAGGGCATTTAAAGCCATGGGTCGTTATGTGTCTATTGCCAGGGGAAATTCTTCACTACTACCAGCGAACATTCCTTATACCGCATTATACTGCTGCATCGTTCAAAAAGAGACGTGGGGTATTAGTATAGTTTCAGTATTCATTGAAAATAGTTGCGAGAAAGTCTCTTTCCCTCTCTTTCTCTCGCTCTCTATTCTCCTCAATCATTATTGGACGACGTCACGATGGCAAGTCCATAATTTGCCTCGAATATATTCAAATGACCGGACGCGAACCAGTCACGGGAACGTGAGACGAATACGTTTGATAGCGTCGCTGAAGCAGAGAAACGATTAGGAATTTTCAGGCATTCTCGCTCTCCGTACCATCGAAGTCGCACGAACCGAGCAATTGGCGTGCATGAAATTATGTGAAATACCAATGAGAATGCGGAACGATCCAGAGAGAACAGAATTTTATCGTAATAAGTAAGCAAAACTGGTCAAATTTAACGATTCCTGCAGGGTATTTTTTTTTGCCTTCATTATATATATATATATAGTTATTATACGGAAGTTAGGATATCACGAGTATCAAGACAAATTCAACTGATGAATCTGAAATTCTTACATGTTCATGACGCATGCATATTTTTTGAGCGTGCGAGGCTTAAAAAAAATCAGCCATCTTGTTGTACGCATCTGTGTCCTCCTTGTTTTTTTTTTTAAATTATATCGCTTAATTTTTTAAAATTCATTTCGTAGAATTAAGAACTCAGTAGTAAGAAAATTAGTATTAAGGCTCGTGGTGGCGACGGCAAAAAAAAAAAAATTATATGCGAAATAAATGAAATTGAAATGAAAATTGAGATGTTGGAATAAAAGACGACGAAATTCAAGCCCTGTGTAAAAATTCGGTACATAGGAGGCTTTTGTAAAATCTCTTCACGAGTCTTCAAAGACGATGTTTAGAATATTTTTTTCAACTCTGGTAGAATCCCCTCTTCCAGCCGGGTATATGAAAATATACTATATATAAGTCATATTATACTTTCTCAATCCCCCGAAATGTGAGAGAAAGGTACGAAAGCAAAAAGCAATTTATTCGTTCAGGGCAGACCCACCGTCGTCAAAAAAATCGAGAGAAATAAAAGATGTCAGAGAGGCTTTGCTCACAGAGTCTCTCTCTCCGCCTTTTTCTCAAATGGTGTGCTGTATGAGTAACGATCACGACCCGGGGCGCTTGCGAAAATATACCACGCTGTTAATACGATACGAAGTTTCGAATTTCCGCGGGTATTCGAAAGTTACGAAGGAGTTCCATGAGATCACGAGAGACTCCAAGCTATAGCGATGCTTCGAGAAACCACGATGGAAAGACACACCGCGAGGAGGAAATCGGGCTGTATGAGGGTGTTGGCGATATGGCGAGAGAAAGACTCCACCGCGAGAGTAAAACCCAAACGAGAGAACGAAAAGGAAGCGAAGGATGAATCGGGAATTTATGGAACGATGGACCTTGCGACGATGAGGCGAACCCATCACTATCCATACATATATATATATATATCTATAAATCCATACGATAATGTAGTGGTATAAGTGAGCTCGAAAGCGCGCGCGCTGCCTCAGAGCCTGGTGAGCCATTAAATATACCTGCCTCGTAACAGTAATATACCTCATTACTCGCGCATAACAGTAACTCCCGACTCAGTCTGTAATTCCACCTTCTCTTCTCTCCTCTTTGCTACATATATATATATGTATATATGCGTGTGTTTATACATTATATATATATATATATGTACTGGCCTGGTCTGGCCTGTTCTCTGCCTTTTGCTGTCGCTCGCCCAGACAGGTGTCCAATTCGAGGTCCTGCGCTCGGTTGTGCGCGCGAGAGCACCACCTTCATCTCTTTCTTGGCCAGGTAGAGTGAGAGTCGTACCTATAACGTTGTGCCGCTCTCTCTCTCTCTCTCTCTCTCTCTCTATCTCTCTCTTTCTCGCTCTTAGCTCGCGTGAGTAATTAGCTAGCCCGGCGTCTCTCCCTCTCGGTATAATTTCTCGTACCTCTTGCCTCCTTTTTTTCAGGGAAGTTTCCTTTACGCATTGCTCTCGCCTATATATATATATACATATATTTATTTATTTCGGTGCTTTTTATTTTTTTTTTTCCTTGAGTGCGTATATAATCGAGTCGTACGCGAACTCGCTTCGACACTTTTTATTGCGACAAGTCCAAAGCTTGGCACGTACTATATACCGTATACCATCTACCAACATCACGCAAACATATATATATATATATATATATATGTGTGTGTGTGTGTGTGTGTGTGTGCCAGTGTCTTTTCTTCCCTGAGAGGATGGACTTTTAATTTATTTCGATATTCATTTACACCGCGTGAGCTCAGCTTGCTAGCATTCTGTCGGAGTTTATTATTATTGTTATTACTATTATTGTTATTAGTGGAGGATTTTTTTTTTAAGATTTATCTCCGGTCGGCAAAATGGCGAGAATAAATGCAACTGTCTCTGAAAAATATTTTAAACACGCGAAGAATATTTGGACCGAGATGTAATAATTTTGAATAATTTTTTAGTCCAGACGTCCCTTATCACTTTCAGTTTGTGATAAAGTAAATTATCATTATTATAACATCTTAACCCCTAATCTGTATCATGGAATATTGTGCAAGATTTTGCTCCACACTCTCTCGGATGTATATTCACGCAAAGTGTGCAGTTGAGAGCAGAGGTTTCAAAATCAAGTCGAGGAACGAGCTCTAATGGCCATAATGAGGACATTCTAAGGCTTGTATGTCATCCTGGCAGTTTCGGCTGGCAACCCTCCTTGGGTCTATACACGCTTGGAGACGAACTCCATAGAGCAATGCAGGAGTTGCTTTGGGTACGTAGGTGGAGACCATGTATAGATATAGATCAATACTCAGATGCTTCTAGAGGTATATATATATACCATATTTACCTATACACTTATGTGGGGTAAAGGTACATGTGCATATATATATATATATATATATATATATACACGTACCTGGGAGGTTTATATATATATATATATATATATATATATATATATGTGTCAACCTCCCTTCGCATCGAGTGTTGTATGTAATTGGCGGGAGGAGGGTCCAAAGGGTTGTCGACCGCCTAATTGTCCCGGATTCCTTGTCAAGCGTGCGAACAGTCCAATATCGAGGTCGAGGTACGTTTGCATATATATATATGCGTATTAGGGGACAGTGGCCATTTGGTTAAAATGGTTCAGTCGCGGATTTAATAGTTGTTGTCTCTTTTTGTCTTCAAAAAGTTTTGACATTTTTACAAAGACTATATAGACACTAAATATTTGAATATTTTAATGTGAGCATCATCGAGTTCCTAATGTCATTAATTAACGTCGAAAAATTGTTCCCTTGAAAAGATTCAGAATTGAATTTTGCTACTTGCATCTTCGTAGCAGGGGAAACGTAACTACGAAGTAAATGCATTTTCATCAGCGTATAAACCGAACAAATGAAGAATGACAATATGGGATTGATATTGATCTCATCGCTCGAGCATTTATTAATATATATATATCTGAATTAAGGTAGCCTGCGAGAATGAAAAGCGTGGGTTTGTGCAGAAGTGAGACAAGTATTATATCCAGCTTGAGCGATATTCTTTGATATTGGGATGGACAATACGCGGGTGTGGCTGAGAGGGCTTCGAGAAGCTGAGATCGCCTCGCCCACGTTATTCGCTCTCTCGACTCGATGATATATTCTACCTGTATATATATATATATATATCGTGACCTAGCTCTATCTGAATAGGATACAGCAGCGGAATGTATCGAGGCGATCGTTTCGCTTTCGTCAATGATATTCAGATGGCTGTTGTCGATATGAGAAATTGAAAATCGCAAAAGCAACCGCAGACCATGTTAGACTCACGACGATGGGAGATGATTTTTCAAAGTTGGCTTTGGGCGAAAACATGCTGCCCAAGTGCCTAATCATCGATCATAATTCTCACGTGGCATCGGTCAGTTTCTACGAGCTCAAAATTTCCAACTTTTTGTTCGAAATTATTGTCGTCCCTCTGAAATTTGCGATAATTACAAAATCTTTATATCCTAACGATAACTGAAATTATAATAATTTTCTCACAAGCCCAATAGAGGAGGACAAGAGGCGATGTTAAAATTTACTTTCGTTGATTTCCACTTCTCCAGTCAGCAAATGGAGAAAAAAGAGACCTTACTGGAAAAAAAAAAAATTATTCACACACTATGCGCACGTGTGTGCGTACTTGGCTGCTACGCAGCTGGGCCCTTTTTCGCTACCTTATAATATATAGGTGAGAGACGACGAGAGAGGAGTATCGAAACGAACGCGTGCGCGAAACAACGGTGAGGGAAGTGAGAGAATGATGCTGCGATGTAGGGGGGTCAGAGGGACAGAGAGAATGCCACGTGGCGCGATCTTTTGGCAATTTGGGCTCGTAATGCAATATGGTAATGGTATGGTAATGGTTGGTCTACCTTAACGCCACGCGTACGAGTAAAAGCTCTTAATGCATATATATATATATATATATATACAAATACACATAATATATATGTATATATACAGAACTTTGGATCTACAAACATTTCTCATCCTGCTCCATCTCTTTCTCGATCACGCTCGTTTTACATCCGTTTACATCTCCAGCATGTATTCCTATACTGGTCCCGTCATCACTAATTCTATATAGTATACACACGTATAGCCTCTGGATCCGCCATCGCAATTACCTTGATCGACACGATAACGTATCGATCGCTTCGTTAAGGGATCTCTCTCTCTTTCTCTCTCTTGGACTTTGAATTAACCGAATTCACCGGCATTACATAGATGATCGATGGTCTTGGACACCTCCGGAGCGTTCATACACACAAGCAAAGCGTCATCTCTTCAATCATTCCATCTGCGTTCTACCTACCTCCTTATATACACTCATGCACGATTCTCAACTGTGTGAATTCTCGGCGACCAATCGTATTTATATTTATATCTATATACATGTATAATGCGCACAAAAATTTTGAACGAAAGAGTTTCCAAAATGAACGAGGGATTGAACAAATAATTGATTGATCAACCAACGAAATTATGAGATATGAAAAAAAAAAAAAAAACGTATAGAAATACTTTGCTTTGTTCTTATGGAATAACTTGATTAATTAATTAATCAAGATTAATTAATTAAGCTTGTATGATTCTCCTTGTCCCAGTATGATTATTGGATGAATGGAAAATCTGGAGTGGACTGTCAAGTATAACTCTGCTTTGTGGAGCTTCATTCGCAAAAATGGATAACGTCAAGGAGATGCGAGTACATAAGAAGAAGCGAAGGAGTTGAACTAAAGGAATGTACAAAGCAGTGATATATATATATATATTACGTAAAGATCATGCACCCTCTTGGTTCCCAACCAAGTCTCCTTTCATTTTCTTCAGGTAGTCGTACACAGTGTGCAGTCGTTAATGTTGGGTACTTGGTAGTCAAAGAGAAAGAGAGAGAATACGAAAAGAGCGTTGACATGAGAATACCCAGGAGTACACCGTGGCCTGGTGCAAGAAAGTGCGCAATGTTTAAATACTAATTGTCTCGGTGAATATGAGTAAATAAGTCTCAAGAGAAATTAAGCCGCGCTCAGCTTGGATGTGTATAGCCGAGACTCTTTCCTCCACCATCTCAGTTTCATCGTTTTCCCTTCCGCTGCTTCTCTCTGTCATTTATATATGTATATGCATAACGTTCATCACCCAGCGCTATGAATAATGTCGTCTGCTTGTGCTCGTGCAAAAAACGACCAAGCTCGAGAAGGAAGATTGCCAGAGAGAGAAAGAGAAAAAGAGAGAGAGAGAGAGAGAGAGAGAGATAAAGAAATACTGTGGAGATTCTTCTCTCGGTGCACAGCGAAAGTGAAATTGTGAACAGGTATATAAGACCCATAATATATTTAATACGAAGGTAGAGAGAGAGCGAGAGAGGGAGAGAGAGAGCGAGCGAAATCTCTTCGCGGGCTTAAAAGACTCGGTAGAGTCAGAACAAACACACTCTGTGCTTACGATCATGCACACATACAGGAAAAACAGGTCAAGTGTGTACGGCTCTTAATGCAGTAGATTCTGAGCCTGAGTCCGCACGTTGGGGTATTATCAAGAATAACGATAATGGAAATGATAATCATAACAGAGCATGGCAATATTCCATGGAACAATGTGTTATATTCTCCATTACAGCAGCCCATATGGAAAGGGATAGAAAGCTTCCTTGAATCTTCCCCCTACTCCGTCGTCAAAAGGCAGCACACCGTGTAACCACGATGTTATATGCGGTTACGATCTCGAGATACTCAGCTAAGGTAATGTGACACGCGATGGTTTTTCTTAATTGGAATAAAAATTATGAATAAAAAGTATAACAATTGAGTTGATGAATCTGAGATTTTTCATGAAGCAAAAATTGGTACTCTCGTCAAACCCACCCCTAGAAGTTTTTTATGTGTGAATTTAATAATCTTGAATGGTAGTTTTAAAATATGAAGAGTAACGTTTAAACTTTTGAAAAGGGCAAAGGAGTGGAGTGAGCAAAATGTGCTCTCCATTGCCATTGAAGAATGACATTGAATTTGCACCCCTTCAGACGCAATGGAAATGGAGACATTTTTGCCAAGGATATAGAAAGATTCGTTCAAAATCCCATTGAAATTTCCATCGCGAATGATTCACTTAATCACCGCTTATCAGAGTGGCATGATGAACAAAACATGATGCAGCTTATACCGAAACTTATACATACAACATTAAAAAGCTAGTATTAAAAAAAAAAATTGACATGAATTTTTTATCATGGACAGAAAAGGAATTTAAGGGTGATCTAGATTAAGGTGAAGATAATGGGACAGTGGTAAAAGCTACCATGGGCCTTAAATGTGTTAATTTCATCATCCTTTTAAATAGAATCATATATCGTCCATTTCAGGTGGCCTAATTGCATCCACTATTTTATGTTACGTTCGTATGATCTATTACCTGTCGTGGAATTATTCAGCCTGGGGTTAACTAACATTGAAAGTCTAATTAACCACTGCGCAACTATCAAAATTGGGCCATTGTAGCAGAGAAATATATCCGTATCAGGGATCAGTAAGAAACCCCAATGAAAAGGCCCAGAATTCAATAATTTCGGGAAATGTGAATGAGAATAAGAAATGTGACGTAGGAAAAAAAAATCAAAAAATTAATATCTTTCACGTCACTCATTTATATATGAAGAACCACGAGTTATCTGACTAACCTGGGTCATCTTCCCGAACTTTACCCTGAGATGGACACAGTCGTTTAAGGCTAACACGCACTATTCCCAAGGGCTAAAACGTATGGGCAATAGTCAGAGCCCTGCCACCGATTGTGCCTTTAGCTCTCTGTCACCAGACATGCCGCAAGAAGAACAAAAAACGAAACAACAAATTTTTGCCAAGTAACTGCTGACTAGAGTAGAAGGTGGACCGAGATGAGGCCCGTTTGGGTCCGTCCCAAGCGAGACCGTTTAACTTCTTTTCGCAGATCCGTGTCACGAGAGTTATTTGCACGGACCGGCCATTACGAAAGACCGCGCGGGTTCTCTCGCCGAGGCTATATAAAAGTAGTCTCCTTGCTCACTCATTCTCTCTCACTGTATTGCAGCGTGATCACGTATAGCGATCAGCTAAGCAAGTAAGAGTCTGTAGAAAAGAAGGGTCTCTCTTCGTGTCTTCTTGATCGTCGAATGTCCTCGTCTTCTGCTTTCATCGTTTTCTCGTCCTGTTCTCGTCCTGTCGAGCTTGTACATAAGAGAGAGAGAGAGAGAGAGCTTTATCTCTCTCTCTCTCTCTCTCTCTCATTCGGGGCGAAGGGGACAAAGGGAAAGCCGCCGAGACCGAATGGTATGAAACGGAATGCCAGCGGCGTGTGAATTACATTCCTGACACGGGCTAAGCACAAGTCCCCGACATCCAATACCTGTGCCCACCTCCTTCCCTCTTTAAACCAACTTCTTCTTTGCTTCTTGTTCTCTCTATATACCACGACATATAAAAATACTGTACAACTATTCTTGAAAGAAGGAAGTGGGGGACGTGGTGGGCAAAAAGTTCTGGGATGTCATTCGCTCACGAGAGAATCGCAGATCTGATGGGTTTCCCCCAACGAAAATCATGACGATAACTGGACCATCAAGCTGACCGCGCACGCTCGCCCGAAGAAACGCGACCGAGAGGACACCACGTAGACTATCTTTTGCACGATGAAAGTCCTTAAGAATCGAGGAGAAAAAGAGTTAGAAAGCGAGAGGCTTGGAGTCACCAAAACGCCGGCAACTTTTTCTACTTTCGTCCTCGTCAAAGGTGGCCCAATCTTTACCAAATGGCATCAGCCTAAATAAATCACACGCTTCTCGTCCACAAAATACCGCCGACAGCGTTTACTCTTCCTTAAACTATATGCGTTTTCTGTCTCTTCTTTGACCATTTCTCCTCGACTTTACACTCATTTCGTTCTCGTCCCATCGGGCAATTGTTCGATATGCGACATGAATGGTCTACTGATAGGCTGAAAGGACTCGAGCGCCGATACCAGCGACAGCGTTTCCTCTTGCTTAAATTATTTGAGTCCTCTGTCTCTTTTTTGGCTATTTTTCCTCGACTTTACACTCATTTCGTTCTCGTCCCATCAGGCAATTGTTCGATACGCGACATGAATGGTCTACTTCCGAGGGCCCTACACGTTCTATCCATCATCAATGGACTAAATTCCAATGGATAATTCAATTATTCAATAATTCAAAACGTACATTCGAATAAATGCCAATTTCTATGTCGATCAAATAATAAATAGCATTAGATTTCGGTTTCGCTCGAGATATGAATAACTTTGATGTGGTGGATGATGAATCTGCGAGTGCGTATTTGATTTATCGAATGGAGAGCAGCTGAAAGGACTCGATCGCCGATACCGCCGACAGCGTTTACTCTTGCTTAAATTATTTGAGTCCTCTGTCTCTTTTTTGGCTATTTTTCCTCGACTTTACACTCATTTCGTTCTCGTCCCATCAGGCAATTGTTCGATACGCGACATGAATGGTCTACTTCCGAGGGCCCTACACGTTCTATCCATCATCAATGGACTAAATTCCAATGGATAATTCAATTATTCAATAATTCAAAACGTACATTCGAATAAATGCCAATTTCTATGTCGATCAAATAATGAATAGTATTAGATTTCGGTTTTGCTCGAGATGCGGATAACTTTGATGTGATGGATGATGAATCTGAAAGTGCGTATATCTAAATCGAATGGAGAGCTTATGGTAGGATGGGGGGGGGGGGCGATTCTACTCTGGCATGGTTGAAAGGACTCGAGTGGGCAATGGAAAACACAGAAGAGAGGATACGTCCGGATGGGAAAAAGGGACGAGGTGGAGTTTAAGTGGCACAAGTGGCGACCCTACGAGGTGATAGAGGCCACCAGAGAGCTTTATTGTTTTCTGGCCGGCGGCAACTCGGCACACACGTAACCATCATGATCCACGCACTGTACTGCCACTTCCACGCTCATAGCACATCAATATATATGAGGAATTCCATGCAAACTTGATTCATGTCTGACTGTAAAACTCGCCCAATCAATGAATTATTTGTTAATCATTTTTCCAATTCTGAAAAGCACTCTCAATAAATTAATAAAAATGTACTGATCAAATTTAATATTTTTAATTTTGATAATCAATCATGAAAATTACGATTACATACGATAAATTACATAACAATAATTATTGTGCAAGGTGTCAATATTTTTGTATCTATCTTTTGCACGTTTTTTTGTATTTTTTTTTTCTTTTTCAATTATGAAGTTTTCTACTTTTGCTCCAATTTGGCCCTAAACAACCCTCTCGATTAAAAAATAAAAATATTTTCACGGTACACAATGTCTTAGAAGTGTCGTTTAAGGCATGAATAGAGCTTTTCATATCAGCTTTTAAATTTTCGTAGAGAATTTTCTAAAGTATGTTGAAATTAGTAACCAAAGTTCAGTAAAATATTGTAAAAACTAATTAACCAAATTTAAGATCGTGAGGAAGAAATAATGGACGATTTGACATGGAATACGTCATATGGATGAACGATGAAAAAGCTCACGCATGGTCGTACTCAAGTACGATCGAGTTTTAATAATTTCACGTGCGGAATGCGTCGGGTCGGTCTCAGTTGAAAGTTCACACAAGTGCGGCTCGCGAGAGAACGAAATAGATATGTAATATATTCCACGAGTCTCGCAAAGCTCCGGGAATCGTTGTACTACCTCATATGTCGAATTGCAATATCGGTGAGGGCGCGTGATATAAAAAATATGCCGCAAACGTCCGTTGGACGAAGAAAATAAATAAATTACCAACGTTGATAAAATTGAAATGTTCGTATAGTCCGAACGAAGAGAGGGATAGAGAGGGAGAGAGAGAGAATAGATCGAAAGTGTACTCGAAAGTAGACAAAATAAAAGTCACCCCCACCTTCGATCACGTGGACCACACAGAGAAGCTATATATACAGTAAATCGAATACAAGACAAAAAAAAAAAAACAAAATGAAAAAGTTACGACCAGAGACATATCGAGCCCGGGAGATATTATTTCAGCGAGCGTGTTTATATCTCGAGAGCTAGAGATATTGAATATACGCACTCACATGGGATGGACATAGATATCATCCAATTTATTAGAAGCGATATGTCGATCGAGTCAACGAGACAGTCAAGGAGAGATGAAATTTTGTTTGTATTTATTCTGTCTCGAACATTTCCTGAATATTTCATATGAGAAAAGTCACTGCGATCATACCAAATGAAAAAATAAATCGCCAAATTCTCTACTGTAAGGGAAGAATTCCGATTGATGATTGTAACCAATCGTATAATCTTCCCTCATAATAAAAATATCTTTGAGATTTTTGGCTGTGACAATTAAATATATTTTAATTAAAAAAATTAATCAATGGCTGTTGTTCTACGACTGAAATTACATATAAGTATAGAACAGTGATACATACCAAGCGATGGAATAACGTCTCTGCGCCAAATAAAATAATCGTCACCCAACGTACGTTCATCAAAGAACGAAATAAATTAAAAATTAAATGAAAAAAATATTCCGAGCATACTATGAAATTTTTGCCCACATAAATGAGCCTCTCTGCGTTTACGAACATTACGAATGTTATAAATTCGCCAGAGGCAATTGACGGAGAGCGATAGAGGGGACGAATTGAGTGATCGGTTATCACGATATCTCTCAATATCTGTACTTACTCTCTCTCTCTCTCTCTCTCTCAAAGGAGAGTCGATGGAACGCTGAAGAGGGAGACGGAAAGAGGGTTTAATAACAAACCGCAAACGCATTCAGGGAGCTATATCTCACGCATTGTGGCATCAGACACTTCGATAGGCCGTATTCGTAAAGTTCTTTGCGCGTTACTCACAATGGCGCGCGAACCGATCAGAAAGAAATAACATCTTCCGCACTTTATTGGGGGTAGTAAGATTATTACACGAGCTGTAATTCTCTCTCTCTCTCTCGCTTTCTCTCTCTCTCGTTGTCGAGGTCCTTTGCGTCGTTTCTCAGACGTTGCGCCACGGGGATTCCCATAATTATATCGAAATTGCCGAGGAGCAAGGGTGAGGGGAGGGGGGGGGGTGAGGAGGGATAGAGGGCTGGTGAAGAGGGGGAAGGCACACGCGGCAAAATAAAGTGCAAATTGCGATCAACGACGTGTTGGGAACGAGCGACGTTATTTTTCTCCTCGATATATATATATATATAAGTTGCCAATAAATAGCGTGTGATAGGTAATCACTGGAACAATATAAGAACGATAAGGCTCCTCAAGAGTGGAGCGCGAAAGGTAAAATATGTTGCGATCAAATTGCAGACCAGCAGCAACCGGAATGGCGAATGGTGTGTGCAGTTTACCGCCCATGTAGCTTCGGCAAAGATCTTACGTTGCTTGTAAGGGGTTACAACCGATAATTTCCACACCTTTCTCGGATCTCACGTCTATCGGATAATCTTGCTTCGGCATCGAACGACATTGCAGCCTACGTATTTTTTCAACGTTGAGTCTTTTTCACTTTGGAAATATAAATTTTATAAATGAATAATCAAGGAGATTTTTTGTTGGCTCATCGATGTTTTCGAAAAATTAACAACGATTTACACTACACAAAGGATGAGTAAAAATTCGAAAATTATTAATCGTTATGTGATCGAGCTTTGAGGACCACGAAAAGTATGCTATGAGTCCAAGAATCGGCTGACGTTGAGAATAAATTTAAGAAAGATGGAAAATTTATAAAACTTTAACTACTTTTGTAAATTTAACGTTATCCTTACGAGTGATGAAGAAGCAGGAAATTGTTATTAAATTCTATAACTCGACAAAATATATAATAAATTGCTACAACTTGTGGGAACGATCGTTCATATCGATGTTCGTATGTATTATAAGTAGGCGACAGACGAAAATCACGATGCGTTCTGTGATCGTGTGCAACACGCGTTCACATCTCAGTGATGTCTTGTGCTGATGAGATCGTGGAGATCGTCGAGTTCGAGTAGCTGCCGAGAGAATTGCCTCTCTCTCTCTCTCTCTCTCTCTCTCTCTCTCTCTCTCTCTCGCTTTCGTATTTGCGTGTATTTGTGTTTGATTCTCCTTGTATACCTTCCGCGTAATCGAGCGAAGGATTGAGCGAGTGACTGAGTGACTTACAGCCCCCGATAGCATCTACCTAATGATCGTACACGAAACTCCCACACGACGTGTGTATAGTGTGTGAGCAACATACGATCGCTTGCTCTTCCATACAGAGATAAGGAGAGAGAGAGAGAGAGAGAGAGAGAGAGAGAGAGAGAGAGAGAGAGAGTACCGATCGGCAGATTTCTTCTCCCCCCGGCGAAGAATCGCCATTGGACGATCCCAAAAGCGAAACTTCACTGATCCTTCTTCTTCTTCTCCCGCCTCTCATTGATGCCAAACAGCATCAGAAGCATCTCTCGGGCTGAACGAGAGATTCCGCAACCACTACCGTAGCCTACAATGCGAGACGCTATCGTTATACAGCTGGACATTCTCAGACGTGGATACTTCCTAATTGTTGACACGCCACTGAGTTTTATCCTCTCTCTCTCTCTCTCTCTCTCTCTCTCTCTCTCTCTCTCTCCCTCTCTCTCTCTCCCTCTCTCTCTGATTCATCCCTCACTCACTTTTGCGTGTGTGCGCTCAATCTCTCTCGAAAGGACTCGAGTTGGCTTAAGAAAAGACTGCAGCTGCGCCATACCTAGCTGGTACTTGGTGCAAAGCCAACGTGAGCAGACACACAGAGCGTAGGTGTCGATATCCCGCGGTGCATCGAAATGAGAATTATGTCCGGTTAGAGCCGATCATGCACACCGGAGATGGACACCATTTTTGAATGAGAAAAAATAAAGCATATTAAATAAGTTACTAACGACACATTTACAACTGTACTATAATATTTCCCGGAAATGAGAAATAACGTTGACTATCAAGTGACCATTTTAACAGAATAAATCTCTATTTTGACATCTCCATAATATTTCAGCTCCAGCGCTCAAGAAAGCGCGCTAACGTCCCTAAGCAAATGACAAATCTACCAGAGACAATATTTATGAAAATATCTCCACCAAACAATAATTCTACTGAAATTCTGCTTATGTACTCTCTCTTGTACTATTTTTATAAAATTAAAATGGACTGTCACTTTTTTCTCTGAGACGGTCCATATTTCGTACAAAAGAAAATTCATTTTTTCATCCTGCAGGAAAACAGAATTTGTTTTTTTTTTCGAATTTATCAATCCTCCTAGAGAAAAAAGGGCACGTGGCAAGCGGAATTAGAAGCAATTATTTTAAGTTTTAACAGTTAATTTAATAATTTGTGAAAGGTTTTTACTGGAATATAAATAAAATTACAATCTAACTAGTTATTCTTATAATTGTACAAAAACAAAGAAATTAAAATCGTAATAGCAAGAAAATCTTTTCGTTTAACGTCTTAATTTACATATAATCGGGCAATCTTTTTGACTGAATAGTGTCATTTCGTGTGGAAATGTCAATCATAACGTTAACGAATTCTCTGCAATATTATATAGCTCGAGCTATAGCCGTATGTGTGCACTCTCTGCAGAACGACGAAACATAATAAAACGCGAGCAGTGAATTCCCGGGGTTTGCGAATGCGATCGTAAACGGCAGGCAGACAGGCAACGTTGAAGAGACTCGTTTTAACGCAGGAGAGGCGAAGATGCCATCGAAATACGAAATTGCAATCTGCACACACGTCCACATCCACCATGAGATGAGATGAGAGAGAGAGAAAGAGAAAGAGAGAGAGAGAGAGAAATTTCGTCTGCCGAATGCCGCTCTGAGAGAGTCTCGAAGCGTGACCTCTCACGAAATGACTCTCAGTAGTGGCGATAAGTAAGTCATTGAAACCTGCAGGAAAAAAAAGGTACACCCAGGCTCTGATCTTTCTCTCTCTCTTTCTCTTGGTTTCACTCTATATTTTACCGTGGCACCGAGGACCGGGGTTAATCACTCTGGTAAAAATGGCCACGGTTTGTACCTCCCTGTTTTAAAGCTCGCTATTTTTTTGCGTGCGGTCGTCGAGTTTCTCTCATCGTGAGAAATAACCATCAAAGTATGGAGGCAATAATTTCCAGTGAAAATTTTGGCCAGACGAGTGAGAAAAAGCTGTTTTTTCGGACACTCTTTTTTGTTTGTTTATATTTTTAAGTTCTTATGAAATTAAGTTTATTAATCAGGCATTTCTCAACTATATTTCAAAATATCTATAGAAAATATTTAATAAATTAACATAAGGAGTAAATATATAAAAAAAATCTCAAAGGAAAATATTTTCAAGCGATTCGCGATGTAAAAAATTGAGTTTCTCGCTTCACGAAATCCTCGTTTGTTTGATCGGCCGAACCGCAAAATGATTTACTCGTGCCAGAGGAAGAAGAGGAAAAAAAAAAGTTGCCTCGTAACCGCAACGAATCAGCCACGACGAATTTAAGGAGCCGTGACGTATTTGATTCCTGGATCGATTTTTTTTTCTACCTCCTCGGTCCTTCGTTTACCGTTTCGCTACGTTATTATTACTCTCGCCTTTTTCACTTCCAGATATGTCTCATTTGTAATGAAACGTGATAATAGAAACGGCAATACTTTGGGGTGAGGTAATCCGTTTGGTCGATATATTATTTTTGGTTAATTCCGATTACAAAACGGGTCTCGATCAATAAAACATTCTCAATCGACTCATATGACCTCATAATTCTATCTATAGCGTATCAACCAGCCAACTCTTAACTAACGACTCATTAAATTCCATAATAGACACGAACAAAATATCCAAAATTATCTCCAATGACAAGTTCTTCTTTCGCGATTAATTTCGAATTAATTACATCTCGTCGTTATCGAGAATCTAGTCCGAAATTCGCCAGTTTCGCTTCATTTAGCTACTCGAGGGAACGAATTAAAATCCAAAAAAAATTAGGTCACGATATTCTCGTCACCATATAATTTCTCAGTTGAAATATATTTTTGCTGCAATCCCGATCGTCCTTTTTCGTGAATGTATATTTCGGTGAATCACGCAGTGTATTGTCAATTCGTGTAGCAACAAGAGAGAGTATGGAAAATGATTCTGACTCGAGGGTGTTGCCTGGACTACGGAACGAAGCCCAAAAGATATTGAGTCTGTTCGTCCACGTCTGTATATATATACATATATATATCGATGTATAGTAATAATATCTGATGTGAGCTGGTTGGGTTTTCAGTGGTTGAAGAAATTGATCCTTCTCTACATACTTATCTTTACGTCTGTGTGTGTGTGTGCCTTGAGTGCGATTGGTAAATCGATTATTTGTGAATTAACCTTCCTTCCCCTATTTCTCAAGCATCGGTGAATCCTGGGGATCCATTGTTAGTCACGTATATATACATATACATATATATATATATATATATATATATATATGTATATGCTGAAAGTACGATATTTTCTATGTACATTACATATATGAAGGAGCTACACGAGATTTTGGAGCACAAAGCAGTAAATAGCGCGTATACTATATAAGAGAGACGAGAGCTTTCTTATTTTCCGTTTGATTCGAGCCTGGTGCACGAGCAAGGACTAGAGACTTTCCCCAAGAGAGTCCTGCTGGCTTGCTCCGCTCTTGGGTCTATATATCCACGAACAAAACCCCATTATCGGGATTTCCCCTAATTGATCTTTCGAGGGGGGTTGTGCTGAGCACACTATAGACGAGGAAGCCTCTGTATGAGACTTTATTTTTATTTTTTCATTCTATGAATTGAATCAGTGAGGCTCTAGTGTGCGGCATACAGTCAACTAATCAACAAATGCGAGCGTGCTGTAAAGAAAAAAAAAGAATTTCATGAAGAGGTCTTCGGATTCCACGTAGAAGAACAAGAAATTTCGAGATAAGTCTCAAATGAGTCCTGAAAATTTGTCCCTCAAAAAATACACAAACTACACATTTTTGAAATTTCACTGTACACCATGAGATGTCCACGAAATCGCAATTTTACGAAATATGAATTTTTCGCAGGACTTTTGTCCGATGATTTTTTGTTTTGGATAATGCGATCGATCAAAATGATTCGGGGTCATAATTATTTCTCAATAGATAATATCATTTTACGATTCTTGTAATTTCTCAATTCTGATTTTGTATTTTAAGTTTTTGGGTCGATTGTTTCTTGATCTCCTTTGCGCGAGCCACATATTCTTCATTTCGCAGGATCCCTTTTTTTTTAATACGCGTATGTGCTGTATAATTTATACAGTGGCTCTCGCAGTGGCTCATCAGTCTCACATAATGGGATATAAGAGTGAACTCTTTGCACAATTGCAGCAAATATTGACACAAGCGAGTGAAAAAAGCGGCACGCATACACGGTATGGATTGATTCTTTATAGGCAAACGCTCCCAGGAGTTTTAGACGCCCCTTCGTTTCTATGCCATGCTGCTTGTGCATATATACACACAAGTATATAGGGAAAAGTGGGGTCAAATGGCCACATTACGAAAAAATTCATATTTTATCCCGATTACGTGGACCTGCTGGATTTGGCGAATCATCACTTGACGAATTAAACTTTTCATCGTACCATTGATTTTCCGGGTCAATTGAAATAATTAAAATAATTAGTTGACGCAAAAAAAACCAAAGAAGACATTTTACATCATCTTATGGTGGCCCAGAAAAAGCCCTCCCCCTCGCTGTTTTTCAATTAATAAAACAATATAATTTTATTATTTTTGCCTTTTAATTTATCTTTAACAGCAGTAGAAAAGACTTTACGGGGTAAAAGTCTGTAGTTAATCGTATCCACTTTGTAATGGGTATTATTATTTATGTGATTATTTAGTGCTATAAATAGTTTCAATTTGATACGAACGATCGAACATTTTTATAATGTACCGATCAAAACTATGTGAAATATGAGAAGAAAAATCTGAATCTTTCCTTCCCTTATTCTCTGTGCATCTAACAGCATAAATTTCGACTGATAAATCGGTTGATTTCGCAGTCCGGAAATACGATTTTCAGGAGGGTCCGTTTGGCCCCAGGGGACCATTTTTCCCCACCTTCTCCTGCGTATATTATATTATGTACGCGCTACGTGTGCGCGTGCTGCCAGTAATGCCTGGAGCACTCTTCGAGCATACATGCAGATAGAGAGGGAGTGAGAGAGAGAGAGAGCAACCGAAAGGCAGCGCGATCGTACCGAGAGAGACCGTGGGAGGAGAAGATATAAAGGCAGAGAACTCAGCTGGCTGCTGCTCCTTCCACACTATAGAGATGAATTTAGATAGATAAGGAGGCGTATCAGGACTAATCAATTACAGAGTCGAAGGGAGGAGAGTTTTGTTGCCCAGCGCGTCTAGACAAACTGCAATACGAGGGGTGCATCTCGTTTGAAGTCAATACACTTATCTCCCCTTTACACCCTCACCCTATCTCCCGTATGGCTCCCAAAAGTATAATTCGACGATTGAAATCGACAAAAACAAAATATAGCCGACCATCAAAAATTCAATTTTTGTTCTACTCCACCTATTTGGAGATAAGACAAGGTCAATTTGCGTTCAAATTATTGGCCCTCACGATTCATGTAGCTGAGCTCTACAAACAAACAAAAACCCACACAACTTGGTTTTCAATTAATTGTGTGAAAAAATTGAAAATTCCAATTATTTTATAACATTCTTGAAAATAATAATAATAATATTAAAAAATATTCATTGCAAAAGATGATTCATATAATAAGTAATAACTTATTTTGAACAATTTAATATAAATTATCGATGTAATCATTATGGTAGAAAATTATATATGATTTATTTTTTTAATGCGAGACCCATTAAGGGCGATCGAAAATTTTATACGGCTTCGTCAGAATCATGCGGGTTATCGCAGATGTATAAATACGCATTCAGCCCACTACAAACATGAACAGCGTGACGTGTATTCGTCGTAAGTGCGCGTGGCGATTCTCGCACGAGCTCCTAAACTAGAAACCATCAGTAATACGGCTGCACGTACAAGTTGAATCTATATATATATATATATATATATATATATATATATATATATATATATCATAAAAATATATATATATATATATATATATATATATATATATATATATAGCGGAGATACTGCGGGAAAAACCATCAGCCATATAATGTATCCATGGGGAGCATCGAAGGGAGTGGTGGAACAGCGAGCAATAGAAAAGAGAACGAGAAAGAGAGAGAGAGAGAGAGAGAGAGAGAGATAAAAAATACGAAAAATCGGGGTGGAAAAAGAAAAGGGAGAAAAAAACCAGCACGGAAGTTGAATTGAAAGCGGACATCGATGGGGATTACACACGTAGTGTGTGCAGACCGGTAAAGGTCCCACGAGCGTATTGTATATATTGGCGGATGCCATACGTACAGAGAGAAGAAGCGAGGTCGCCTCAAACCCTCATTTTTTTTTTTACTGGCTTCGATTTTTCTCACCCTGGCACGCCATGCTCCCTCAGGAAACGAGTATCTTCGGGTGTGAGAAGGGATGATATGTGTCGTCTCACCATCACTGAAATTGTCCCATGAACGGAAAAGGCCACAGTAAAGTCATACATTGCGAAGGACGTGGAAAAAAGGTCCTGAAAACCTCGAGAATCTACTTCTAACTTCAAATCCAAAAAAATCATGAGCAGTTATAAAAAAATATATATTAATCATTCATATTAAAAGTCGATTTCGAATACATTTTGATTATAGATGAATATAATTCCCCAGGGGAAACTGGTCGATCAATCAGCGAATGAGCTCGTGTATGGACGAATGAAGAAACGATGGGACCGAGACAGTAATAAGCGTCAAGTTTTAAAAGAGGAAAATAAAAGAATCATGGGAAATCGTTCGTAAAATGTATTCATTATCATTTTATCATAAAAATATTCTGAATGATATTTCACTCGAATGATGTCTATCTCTGATTAAATATCAGCTGGCTTGGGTGGTTGCTATTCAACCAGGGATGAGACAAAGTGCTCGATAGAGCTGGCATAAAACCGCCTGCGAGATGAGAAGAAGCCCTTACGACACACTTCCTTAGCACGCCCGTATATATATATATATATATATATATTTATATGTGTGTGCGTGTATGTATGTCTGTGCGGTAAGCCCCTCCTCAGCCAAGTGAGCCTATACACAACCATCAAGAATACAATGTACAGACAGAGTCTCTGGTCTCTGTTGGCGATGAAACAAATCAATAACAGCGCGCTAAATCCAAGGGTAAAAGAGAAGGGAGAGAGATCAGGAGAAGAGGCAGAGAGTAAGAAGGTATCAGGCGAAACCTCATCCCCAGGAAAATCGTATAAAGGGATGAACGCATCATCATCAGACTCTTCCGTAGTACACGTTGCCCCGTGAAACAGAAGGAAGATCGTTTTGGATACTTCGAACGATTTTCCCCAAGAAAATCGGAATGGGACCTGGATGAGGGGAACTGCTCTTGGATCGAAGTTCGTCTCGCCTCGCTTCCTGTCGACATTTCCCGAAATGATAGTATTCAGCGGGCCAGAACGCTGTGAGATAAGAAAGAGAGAGGGTCGTGAGATGTCGTCTAGTAGCCGACACACCAGGCGGTTCACAGTCTCGCCACGACCGACAGCCTGGATTGATTTCCACTCGCTCAAGAGGGTTGGCGCGTGTAAAACCATCAGAAACGTCTGACGACACCCCGGAGAGAATATATCTCGGGAAAGTGTGTGATGAGAGAGCGAGTAATACATGCAATCAAGATGTATTCGTCGTTGCAATTCTACTTTTGTACGATTTGATACCCTGCCAGAGAGGTAGTTCGTGTACGATTGAATGCCTTTGTGTTGAACGCTGGTAGAGACCAATGTTGGCACATTTCCTGGCTATCGGGTCTAGCGCATAGTTTTTAATTTTTAAGTTCAGACACTTCGTAGTCAATGATTTCCAGAATCGGCGGATCATGATGATTACCAGAATGGGCGGATCATGATGATTTCCAGAATGGGCGAATTATGACGATTCCCAGAATCAGTGGATCATCATGATTTCCGGAATCGACGAATCATAATTTTTAATCTCTAGGATTCAGACGGATCCCAGTCGATGACTTACAAAATCAGCAGACCATAGTTTTTATAGTTTGGGTCAATGAAAACGTAGCTCGCTGACTTTGGGAAGAGGGCACGTAGATGATGCATTTCACTGGTGGAGCTGAGTGAACTCTCCGGTGGGCTAAGGGTGGACTCGGTAATCTGGTCGGCCTAGATACTGTCAAAGTTCAGCTAAAGTAGAATTATCACTGTCGCTTGAAACTATCGTTAAATTTCAACCACAATTAAGGAAAATGTATTGTGCAGTTTCCAGATTGTAATGCAGATTGACACCAGTTGTGATTGACCCAAACCCAAAGACTGGCATCAATATGGCAATATTGATGCCAGTATGTATGTATGATCATCAGTATGATTTTTACGCCGTATTTTTCACGGTGCAGACGATTTGACAAAAAAAAACTTACAGGTGGTCCATTAATTAAGGGTCATCTATCATCAACTCCAATACAGATGAATAAGATTTCGCAACAAAAAAAAAAACTTAGACAAGGTCCATTAATTTAGGGTCACTTCTTATCAGCTTCAATACAGACGAACATGATTTTTACTCATTCATGCATATCCATATATCTGTCATTTGCAATTGATCTCAGGGGATGGTGGGAATAACTCACTGTTCGACTCGAGGCATCAGCTTTGAAACTTGATATTTATTGCACCCTTTTTACTCCGGTCTTACGTTATATACCGTATAGTTGGTATTAACGAAATTAAGCTGTAGCTTTTAGAAGGGATTTTTCGAAGATTAGTTTATCGTTGTGGGTCGTTGCAGCTCACTGGAACAAATCGATCGGTTTTATCGTTGATCTTAATTTTTCTTGCCATCCCAGATGGACGATTCATCGACATATTGTTGTGTTTTCGTCCGGGAGGAAAAGAGACGGCGTCGGTTTCGATTGATTTCAAGGGATGATTTTGTAACCAATGTGATAAAAGGGCCACAGGGAAAATGAGTAGATGGAGTAGCACGAATGACGCGTGAGGCTCCTGATCTTTCGTGGGGTGCATGCACCGCGAGCACTCGAGATTTGGTGATCCAGCTGCGTCCACTATTCGACAGTTGTCGACTCTTTGTCAATTTTTTCCTATACGATTAGCTTGGCACGTCGTTGAGTAGATGGTTTGTAGTTGTCGCAGTAGAAACGCACCCCTAGGCCCCTGTCTCTCTCTCTCTCTCTCTCCCTCTCTTCCAGCCCCCTCTCTTTCTGTTCTCATAATACTCGAAAGTTCCCCAAACTAAATTCTCCTCACTCGGCCTTGACACCCGACCCTAATTTTTCGTTCTATCGGGGCTCTCGAGGACTTCTTTCTTCGTGCTGTTTTCCTATTAGTGTTATCCATTATCAGGTGTTCCATATGAAATGCAAGTCTAACTCAATCGCAACATTTCTATTGTCGTTTCGTAATCAAATTACAGTCTTGCCCAAAGTAAGAGTATTCGAAAACAAGCACTTCAGGAACTCTAAAGGTGTATTGAGCCATTTTTATTCTCGTAGTGATAAATTTAGTACATTATGGACGGAGAAATTGACTTTTGATAGATTTGTACGAATAAATTTACTATAATCTTCAATAATAATGAAAGTGGATCCACCGATTTTGCTCATACTCGCAACTAAATTCAAGTTTTCATTCGCTGAATTTGACAAACTTCGGAGGCTTACGGTTCTTTAAACATAAATTGATCGTTTCGTTTCGCATCGACGCCCTTTCCGGAGTTTCCTGTGTGGAATTCACAGTAAACTACCCTGTGAAAATGACGTTTCTATCGTCGTTTCGTAATCAAATTACAGTCTTGCCCAAAGTAAGAGTATTCGAAAACAAGCACTTCAGGAACTCTAAAGGTGTATTGAGCCATTTTTATTCTCGTAGTGATAAATTTAGTACATTATGGACGGAGAAATTGACTTTTGATAGATTTGTACGAATAAATTTACTATGATCTTCAATAATAATGAAAGTGGATCCACCGATTTTGCTCATACTCGCAACTAAATTCAAGTTTTCATTCGCTGAATTTGACAAACTTCGGAGGCTTACGGTTCTTTAAACATAAATTGATCGTTTCGTTTCGCATCGACGCCCTTTCCGGAGTTTCCTGTGTGAAATTCCCAGTAAACTACCCCGCGAAAATGTCTATATAATATACGTATACATGTAGGACGATAGTACAGATGAGCGATACGTGTTCGAAGTCGTGCGGATGGGCGTAAACTTGTTTGCGTTATTCAACGTTTGGTCGCGCGGCTTTTGGCCGCGTTGTCCCGCATTCAGTTCCGCAGTCATTCACGGCATAGCACGCATATGTTTGCGAACAAAAATGCAAACTTGCAGCTTAAACGCCGTGGCCAATCCCACGCTTCGTCGCGGTTACAACCATTATACTCTTCCTCTGTCTCTCTGTCTCTGTCTGTCTTTTTCTCTCTCTCTCTCTCTCTGGCTCTCTCTTTCTTTCTCTCTGGCTCTCTCTCTCTCTCTGCCTCTGGCTCTCTGGCTCTGTCTGTCTTTCTCTCTCTCACTCTCTCTCTCTCTGACTCCCTCTTTCTCTCTCTCTCTCTCTCTCTCTGGCTCCCTCTTTTTCTCTCTCTCTCTCTCTCTCTGGCTCCCTCTTTCTCTCTCTCTCTCTCTCTCTCTGGCTCCCTCTTTCTCTCTCTCTCTCTCTCTCTCTCTGGCTCCCTCTTTCTCTCTCTCTCTCTCTCTCTCTCTCTCTCTCTCTCTCTCTCTCTCTCTCTCTCTCTCTCTCTCTCTGTTGTCAACCTCCCTCTCACACCCTCTCGCCGCCACATCGTAGTCGATTAATTGGCTGGACAGCATCGGCAAATAACATCTCTCACTCGTATCGACGAGAGTAAATACCAACGTTGGAATATCAACCGCACTCTCATCTCTATACCGGATAAAATGCGGGCAAAACCCGATTAGGGGAGGAAAAATCACAACAACGTCATCCCTTTAAAATAGGATGAAATTGATCAAAACCAACAAAGCTGAAAAAAAAGTAGCACAAAGTCATAGAAATGGTGACGGATTCCCTTGTTTGCCATCTAAAATGCTATTAAATTTTCAATCCATCAGACTCAATTGATTTTTCTTATGAATGAAAAGGTCTTGAAATTTTTTTATTGTAATTGCGATTCCTTGTTACGTATACTAATAATATTATGACAAAAATGACTTCGCTTCCATTGCGTTTGGAACAATTTGGAATTCAATGATAATATTCTATTCTTGCTGAAAATACTCAACCCACTTTTATTTATACGCAAATTTTTTCACCAAAATGTCAAGAGAGATGCCCATGACCGGTGCCACAATTTAAAGTGCATAATGTTTTGTGCCTCGATGACAGCAAACGGTGTTGATCCACTTTCTCTCTGCGCACCTGTCCACATCAGGCGAGAGAATTGAGGCCTCTCCTTCAATCGATTTACAGGCTTATTTGTCGTTATACATATAGCTCAGTGTAAAAGCGTTTGTGCTGGAAAATCGAACCATCAAAAATCGAGGGAGGAAACAAAATGTAAAATATTAAAATTCCTAAAGGAAGAATCGATGAAATAAAATTCGAATTTTTCCCTCAATTCCTTCAAATACTCGATTCGCTCGATCCAATTTATTGTTTACATAAATAGTATAAACGAAGCATCGCAGAGAGAACAAAAATCATTTTTTCATTTCAAATCGTCACAGCCTTAGAATTTTCTTACATTGACAAAATATACCGTGTAATAAGCTCGTTGACATGTCTGGAATTTCTCGGCTGATGCCCCAGCATCTTTTGAGACATGAACGTTGACAAATATATTAGATGCACGTCGTGAGGGTGCAAGGAATACGGGCCGATAGGTCGTTTAACGCGAGAATATACGCAGCAGTGAATTTAATTTATGATCCATCTGGAAAAACGATAATCGTTTGTTGTTGCTTGAAAAAAAAAAAAAAAAAAATTACCCACGTCTTTGCATTGTACGCACAAAAAATCACGACTTACATCTCTCTCAATCCCGATGAGCCGACACTTGGCAAAAAAAAAAAAAAGAAAATTATGAGCGATAATTTTTAATTCGTCCTTCGAGAAAAATAATTATCCTTTGGGTAAACGCGAGTAGTCGCGAGGCGAGTGTTTACGGCTCGATAGTGTTTCAGCTTTAAATTATTGCCCTCTTCAGAGTGCATTGTTCGGAGGGTTTTAAGCTTGAGCACGAAAATATATGAACGTCGTGGAGGTTCCATTGTCGTACACGATCGTAGAATTAAAACAAAAAAAAAAATGAATAAAAATACAACGATCGTTCTTACATTTCTTTAATCGTCCTTGCACGATGCCAATACACAAAGGCGTCTATCTGTATTTCATTTGAGCGCTACCGCGCCTACATATATGCAAATCGAGCGTGTATCTTTTTGCAAATGCAATTGCTCGCTCGTACACGAGTAGCATATTCTGGCTCGTATTAGTCGACGAGTGTAATTCAACGTGTCAACGTGGACGAATTGCCAACTCTGAAGAAAAATAAAAATAAAATAGAGGAGAATTGTTCGTACGTCTACAAAACGATAAATAGCGTATTCACCTCACGATTATACAAACGAGGATCTTTTCTCTCGACTCTCTTAACGCGCCAATATATAAAATTAACGTAAAAAAAAAAATGGCCACAAATAAAATAAAAGAAATCAGAGATCGTGGCCCCATAAATACTCGTATAAAAGGTTCTTCGTGATCGCATCGATCGATCCTCGGAAAGATTTTTCCTCTTTCTCTCTCAGTTAGTACTCTCTACAGATGTGCCCCCTGCTGCGCGGGAGAAACTTCGGTCAAGTATGAACTTTTCTCTCTATCGAAACGCTCGATCGTTTGCTCTTCGTCTTTGTTGTCTCATGTATATATATATATATATATATATATATATATATATATATATATATATATATATATATATACACAGTAGTCCTCATAGTCGATTGGGTAACCGACAGTACACGAACTCTCACCGGTACGGAATCACACAACGATTTCTCGACAATATCTCGTGTCCTCCCCTTTTTCTCTCTGTCGATCGAGAACCGCGAGTCTTACCTCGATCGATACTTTGGCAATGGCCTCATATATATATATATATGTATGCTGAATGCTTAGAAAATATAAAGAATCATCTTATCGGAACGTAGAGATCGCGCACACGGAACTATCGAGCGTTATAAATGCGTGAGAAAGCGCCTCGTGCAACGTCTGCGTGAAGGGGATATATATAATTTTTTTTTTCAACGTTGCAGATGATATATAATGTATAATTTATAGCTGATCACTCATTGTCCATCGTTATAGGGGAGCCTAATCGTGCCATTTTCTAAAGCACTATAGAGAGCACCTGGCGACATTAAGATTCATGAATCCTGATGAATGATCTCCACCACAATTGCAGCCCGAGTACTTTGAAATGGACCGGTTTTTTAAAATATTCGCCATATGCGGTTGAACCTTGCTATTTGACTGAATTATAAATAAATTAAAAAATATTTTATCCCTAATAACAAAAGTATAAATAAATTTTGTGAAATATTTTCGAATCATTTGTATATTTTATATTGTATAATTATTAAGTTGTTTTTTTATAACTACCAATGATCACGAAACGTTTCAAAAAATTGTGGTCAGCTTCATCGTGCGAACTCAGTTACGCTCCATGAGCAAACTATTATATAAGACGCTGAATCGCGACACGTGCTCAAGTTCGCACAATACTCGTCGATTTTCTGATCCAAATGTATGTCGAATAAAAAAAAAAAAAAAACTCCACATGACCCCATATCGCAGTTTGCTACCCTATGAATCCACTCGACCCTCAAACGTACATCATTTCACGCTTATTTTGGCACTATCCTGGTTCTCTCCCTCTCTCTCTTTGTCTCCCTTTCTATTCCTCTCTGTTCCTCTCTTTTTACATATTTCGCTTTTCGTCGATATGGATTTTCGTTCAACGTGTATCAGAGCAATACGAAGCTCACCCCTTTACCGTTTAATCGAATTCGAGGCGTTTCAAAGCCTTTGCGACCCAATCCAACACGTTTCCTTTACCCATTCCCCATAGATTTATATATATATATATATATATATATGTTGTACTACACGTTGCATTACAGTAATACTCGAGGGCCGTAGCAAAGCCACGTTAAATCCCCTGTAAGAGCACACAAAGGGGGGAGGGGGTTATACCGAATTGGTATACAACATTCGCGTATGTAATCTGTCGAGAGGTCGGCCATTAGTGAACTGAAAAAAAAAAGAAAACCGTTCTGCCGTCTCTCCCTTCACTATATCGTGGCTACGTAGTGCGGATCTGTGATATATATCATTACCTACAGGCGTTTCATGGTATATTCTATATGTGCGGTCTCTGTGTAGCATTTAGCTTATGTTCGTACCTACACATTCATTTTCCACACCCCTCCTTCTATCTCTCTATTTTTCTCTCTTTCTCTCACCCTCTCGGGGTTACGCGGGACCTTCGGAAAATCCGTCAACCCCCAGCGGGTTCCAATCGACCCCTCATCCTCGTGGATCGGGGACTTGTCGTTGGGGAAGCCATCCATGTCGAGGTATTAGTACAAATGTAATCTTACTTAAGCATATGTCGAGTGATGACTGATTGGACAGACATGGCGAGAATAAATAATAGCGAGATGAGGGGTGAGAGTGGAGAAGCCCGAATGTATCTCCCTTTTTCTCGTTCAGAATCGCTTTTTATTTTTCTCTCCCTTTTTTTTTTTTCTCGTGTGCCTGTTCTCATATACTTTTTGGCTGGTCCTCGAATGCTGTAGCGGCAGATAAATTGGGGCGAGAGAGGAGAAGTAAATTGATGAATGAAAAAAAAATCACATATGGGTACCAGTGTGGCAATGCGACGAAAGAACGAGGAGAAAGTATCATGCTGGTAGAACGCCTCTGATTACTTGAATGGACCATCGATCTGACCACTCAGTCCTCGTTCAAATTCCAGCACACGCCCAAATATTATCTCTACTTACTTTTTTCGTTTTATTTTTTAATTCAATTTTGCTTATTGCTCATGTGGATATTTTTTTTCTTTTCAACTCATGGCCGTTCTCGTAAATATATATACGTGACAAAAAATTTATCTATTTCATTGAGATTGAATTAATTTCAGTTCGAAATAATTTTATTCGTTATTCGTTTTTTTTTTTTCACTACAAATAAATTTTTGATGGTTCAAAATAAATTGTAACTTTTATAGAGATTTTGTTTTTTTTCATTCGAGATATTATTTTTTTCTCGAACATCAGAGAGAGTGTCTGGTGGTTATTCAACTCAATCTTGTCGACACCCTATCCGAGCGCAGCATCCTCGCTCCCGCTCTTTCTATCGCGTTATATAGAATCGTCGTTGCCAGGAATAAACCGGTGGAAAAACAATGTGTAACGCAACGCCGAGACACGTGTCGTGAGAGGGAGCACTGGAGCTCGTTTTTCGTTGTCGCATCTTCCTCGTTCTCATTTTTTTTTTTTTTTTTTTTTCGTCCCTTTTCCAAACACCCTCCGGGCTTACATGTCGTCGCACACGAGGCCTTTTTGTCTCTCGTTTTCATCATCATCCCTCTTCTCATCATAGACTCTCTCTCTCTCTCTCTTTCTTTCCTCCTCCTCTCTCTCTCTGTTCTTCTTAGTCACAGTAAGAGATGCTACATATGAGGGGTGTACGAGTGAAACATAATTCGAATTACTTTCGCGTTTCCGCGATTCTTGGTGACACGATCCGCGTAATCGGAGATAAGAAAGGCTCTCGCATCTTCCCTCACCTCCGCCCCCCCCCCCACCCTCTCCCACCACCCGTCTCTTTCTTCATATTTCCTCTCCATCTCGGGGAGGCTAATCGAATGGAGTGAAATGAGAGATTATTAGAAACGTTCGCGAGGCACGTGTCTCTCTCACCCAGTGTAATAGAAACATGTGAAAGGAAAACGCCCGTGGAAATGTGAGCTTAACGAGAAAGTCCCGTTCTCTCGACAAATAAAATAACGCAAACGCTTTGAAATTTCATGACGCACGAGAGATTCTCCAACGATAAACAATACAAGGAAAAATGGAAACAAAAAAAAACTATAAAAAAAAAAAAAATCCATAAAACCTCGACAAGAATTCCAGACTACAGTTATCGTAATATTTCTAAAGCTTTGCGATAAAAAAAAAATCGTGAAAACTGCAGTTCATGTTAAGGTGGATGGAAGGAAAACGATAAACTCGCAGGCACAACGGTGTAAACTTTGAAAAGTCGGCATGAAATACTCAATATATATATAACAAACTGTGAAGAGAGAAAAACAAAAAAAAATCTGGACATAATGGCATGGGAACAAAAACTAGTTACCGCAATATTTCTCTCTTTTTAGCTCTCTCAGGAGAGAGAGGCCCGTGTGGCCGCCACTGTTACGAAGCTTCGACAGCCAATCGCTCTTTTTCCACAGTTTCGAAGCACACATACATATACACACAGATATCCCTTTCTATACTACTCCTGTTCTCGTCAGTTCTCTCGATCTTTAGCCGCTTGATCCTGGGGCAATGATCTCTACTCTGCTCCTTCATGTGTACCAGCTTATTGACGGAAGTAAAACAGTTATACTGCTGTTATATATATATATATATATATATATGTGTCTGTCTGTGTATATCGGATACTGGAGTCCCGATACTCGTCTGAGGGCCAATCCCCGAGGATTCGCTCCTTTTCTTCACGAGAGAAGTGAGAGTGGTATGTCTTGGCCATATACTCGTATAAAATACACTACGTTATACACACCCACATACATATACATATATATATATATATATATATATATATATATATATGTCATTACTGTGTATTATGAAGTACGCAAGATTGCGAATCTGTGCCACACGAGTGCCACAGTCCCCGCGCGTTGTCCCGAATGACGTAAGCGAGAGGCCAGCATCGGAGAGTCCCTGGTAGTGAGTCCCAAGACTCGTTCTATACTACGAGCACAAAGAGACAATCGTCTTTCTTTCCTTCTTGCTTACACGACAATGCAACGTGAGACTGTGTCTGTGTCATTATATATAGAGGCATGTTTTGCGTGGCTGACTGTCCTCCATATGTACATATAATAGCATAGCTTATATACATGTATATATATATATATATATGTATATACGTGAACAATGTACGTGTAACTTGGTCGTTGCAAGCACTCTGGTTGTCCTAGCACAGCACAAGAGAGGCTTGGTTGCCTCTGTCTATTCTTTCTCTGGTTATATTTATATACATCAACATAAGTATATTGGCCTGTGCATTATCGTAAGCTTCCCGATCTGCCCACCATTCACGTGGAATGCCCAAGCACACCTACCACAGATACATCGAGGGAGTCCCCATTCTTTTACGAGTATCCTAAGTCCCAGTCACGTACTGGCAGGGCCCGGATAATCGAGAAGGGGAGTCATAGCCAATGAGTCATAACCCCCCTCCCTCCCGCCCATCCCCATTTCTCTGGCCTGCTGCGGTTATTAATAATGCGGCGTGCTCGTTGACGACCATGCGAAAAATTCTGAACTTTCACTTCCGTTCCATACGAGGAGAACAATACTGATGGTATGTACCTATAAGCATGGTTGATGAGGATAAACAGAATCCAAAAAGGAATCTTTCAGGAAAGCTCGAGTTATGTAATATCGACGTTTGATGATATTTACAATGGAATTGGAATTTATCACATCTGATTACACGTGAAATTATAAGCAAATATATTTGTTGTCGCGGTGTGTATTGGAGAATTATTTAAAAATTTTGTTTGGCCCCAACAAAAGATTCATCTCAATGAAAATAATCAATTTGGCTTTGTTGAGAGAGCTCGTATGTCCATCGACACTATTGGGAACAAGTGGACTTAGGAACGCCTCTGGCGGCTGTAAATGGAACTACGTTTTGTGAATAAGGATAACATGGAGTGTATATATACATACAGTTAATACATTGATAGATGTCTATATCTGTACATAGAGTTTATATATCGATATAGGGCGAAGATAGTTCAACAAATGGACTTAGGAACGCCTCTAGCGGCTGTAAATAAAACTACGTTTTGTGAATAAGAATAACATGGAGTGTATATCTATATAGGAGTTTTTTGTGGATAGATGTCTATATATACATAGAGTTAATACATTGATAGATGTCTATGTCTATAGATAGAGTTTATATATCGATATAGCGCCAAGTTAGTTCATTTATAACCGTGGCGCCCCATCTCAGTTCCCAATTACCCTCAGCATTCTCCCTAAAATAGTTGCTCAAGAAGTAACAACAGATGGACAGAGTCCATTCTTTATTTTTTCAAACCTTCTGCACACATTTTCTCCGGTCTTTGTTTTTCCCCATTTTCATTCCTGTCAAAATTTTAACCTGGAATTAGGTGAGTCGGGTCTCGTTGTGTCGGAAAAAGCGGAAGAAAATGAGCCCAGCAGACACAGCAGGATCAATTCGTCAGGGGGGTCTCTGCTCTCTACTAAACGACAGCTGTCAAAGCTCTGCGACCTCTCGACCTCGTTTCCATTCCCTTGCCCTCTCTCTCTCTCTCTCTCTCTCTCTCTCTCTCTCTCTCTCTCTCTTTCTCTCTCTACCTCGAATACACATTGTACGCAGTCAAGGAACAGCAGCCGCAGCAGCCTCTGTTCAAGAGTATTCAATGTTTTGGTTGCTAATGTACTCATCATGACGCAGCAGCATTCGTCATGAATGACGTCGACAAGCCAGCTAAACATCCAGACACGCGATCGACTCAAGCAAAAGTAGAAAAATAGCGAAATGGAAGGAATAACAAGAGATGAAAAATAGGCATCGGGCATTTGGAACGAACCCCGAGAGAACAAATGAAACAATACGTAGAAATGCGAGTAAAAAATTAGCCTCGTACACCATCAGACAACAGAGGAATTAAATGATCGAAATTAAACAAGACCGAAGGTGTGGTCTGGGCCTTAACGAAACGTTAAACAGTATCTCAGACGATAAAGTAAACTTGAATCAATTTTATTTAAAATTACATGAGGATTTCTGAAAAAAAGAATATTCTCAATAGGATCCACTTTTCAATTCTCCATAAGATAAGATTTTTTTCCTCCCAAAATCTCGACTCACATGAAATATTTGGAGTGGCGAAAGATTCGTCGGTTTCGCATCACCTTACAGTTCATTTTATATTTTTATTTTTAGCGAAAGAACAAGATGGCGATTCCAGCCATCGACCTGCTCTGGACTAGAGACAAGCACTTGACCAAAGTACCGGATTAAATAGTGTGACGAGAAATGTACTCGTGCTATTTGTTTTTTATTTCCATGGCAGGCAGTTTTTACGGAGGCAGAGTCAGTTCAAATATAGTAAAACGTTTTTATGGATCAAGGTTTAAGAGGGTAAAGGGGATGTTGTGGATCTCTAATGGATGAAGATTCCAGTCCTCTCGCTGGTATATCTCTTTCTGTCTTTATACTTCACTGACTCTGTGGGTTCATTCGCGATATACGTTGCTTCGGTTGCATGCAGAGATGAGCGGTAAGAAGGAAATGCGTGGCGCTATCTCACTATTATGTGGTCGAGAGCCCGACTTTCGCCTTGATACGCACACATTGTAAACTTGGGCCTTCTCGAGTGTATCTCTCGATGTAAATTAAACTGCGGTCTCATAGCAGCTTGTTTTATGACTGTACGAGTGTGTGTGTTTGCGTGTGTATGCTGCGGCCTCTGCTCTGGAGCATCTCCAACATCCCAGCATCCACCAGAGAGACGATGAAAACGTTAGAGAGAAGCGTGAAAGAGGACGCGGCCAATGAATGCCACGAGATGTGAACATTTACTCTCTCGATCTTTCTCTCCATGATGTCTGCGGTTGGATTCATTCTAGAATGAAAATGTTGTGACGCTACAGCGTTAGGCATATACTGGATGACAATCGAGAAGGACGAATGTGGACCACAGAATCGAAAAAAAAAAAAAAATAGAGAATGTGTAATGTAACGAAACGTAAATCGTGACGAGGTCCCAGAAAGAATAAAAAAATAAACTATTTTCGTGCTGAAAAGGGAAAAAAAGTAAATTTTCTTACATTTTTTTCTATACAAATAATGTGATATTAGGGAGTAATTTGAAAAATTTATTTCACTGCACATCTCTTGTAAATTCTCTCATATTCACAAAACATAAAATAGTGATAAAAGCGAGCGTGAGGAGGCTGCAGAAAGAAAAAAAAAATGTTAAAATCTCGGTGTACAGCAGAGACGGGATTTCGCCTCCGGCATTTTCGCCCCGTCATCGGAGGAGATTCGCGAAAGCAGCTAGGAAAATTTGTGATTGTGTGTGCCTTGCACAGTTGCACGTAATGGAGTGCATCGTGCAATCTACAAAAAAAAAATCATATACTCATATATATGTATATACAAAGTTAGGTAAATATATATACTTAAAAAAAAAAAAAAAATCCTCCCGTATGACGAAAAATAGAGGCGACGAAACGCGCTTTATCCATCGCCGGAGTAGTTTTTATCCGGGATGGAGATAATACGAACAGGCAAAAATCCTTTTACTCTCGTTTTTTACCTTCTTTTTCTTCACTCGGCTTTTCTCACTCTCTTCTTCTATTCGGTCTATGTTCATATCACTCGGTCGATTGTACCGAGCTCTCTATAAACGAATCCGACTCTTTGTCAAACGTTTTACGACAGTGAAGCTTGAAGCTAATGCCTCGTGGCACACGAGAAGCTTTTTTTTCTCCATTGGATTCGTATTTTTTGTTTCGTTCTCGTTCGTAATCCACAGCCACGTCAGTCTGCAATTGAAGCACTCGGGAAACTAGAAACTTAGGAGAGCCTCAAGACCTCATAGCGATAAAGTGAGGTCAGGTCGATACAAATTGCTCGCCCTGATGCATTTCCCAGTCGTTTTCTCGTTGAACCATTTCTCTCTGTTTTTCTCACTCTGAACGTTTTGTCATTTCTTTCGAGCTGTCCCTTCGAGTTTCTTCAAGAAAAATCGTTTCTCATTTCTCCGCTTCGTTATTTTCTTCTTATCCGTTTCGTAATTATCTGCCTTCGTCCTTTCGTATACATAAAAATCTTGTTGGTATTAGTACATCTGGGTGTCCAATTCTAAATGAGACTCTCGTCTATGGTCCACCAAAGACTGAAATTTTTACCTTCTATTCTCTCTTTCTTTTTATTTATCTTTCTCTCTTTCCCTTTTCCTCTGTGGGAATCTTTTTAACCTCTTCGACAAGGCAACGCCCGATGAGCTCAATGAGTCTCAGCCAGCGTAAACCCCTCTCGTCGATCTGTTTCATCTTCGCTCTGCTCTCAAACCTCCACGAGCCTCGAGTGTGTTATTTCTATTTATTATAAAAAGTAAAATAAAATGTATCCTCCCGCTACACGCAAAGAGCCTTTCGTTACGCTCAAGTGCCTCCATCGTTTCGCAACGACCAAAAATTTCAATAATATTCGAATATACAATCCGAATCGATATATATACATGCACACGAGAGATTCAAGCATCGAGAACTTCGTGCTCTTATGTATATTAAAATATTCATATCGATATTCTGATCCTGGAGAGTCTTGAAATTTTCGCTACCAGCATGTATTACGTAGTCGCTGGTATACAAGAGACGAGTAGAGTCTTTCTTATTCATGCGTCATTTTAAATTAGTATTTATCGTCAGTGTCGTGACGAGTAATAATTTTAAAAAAATTGAAAAAAATAAAAGAGTGAGAAAAGGTATTCTCACATTTTGTATTATCTCAGGTCTATTATGTAGGTTAACGTCTGTTCGTTACGCCGTTAGTTGCAAAATAATTTCCGACCGACATTATTATTTGCACATGTACACACATATATATATACTAATATCTAGAAGCATGGGAATGGAAAATACGTATTTTGCTACGAGGATGAGTGACGCAATTAGCGTCCTTGTCGATAATGGCAGAGAGGTGCCTGCGGATCTCTCTCTCTCTCTCTCTCTCTCATCGCAAAGAGATCCAGCAAACGGGAATAATGTTAGAAGAAAAGTAATCTAGACAAGCGCGTCACAGAGGAGTCTGCGAGGGGCCTATGATCTGTGAGAAAATAATCCAATATATATATACGACGGAGTATAACAGCTCGTTCGTGGCAGCGTTTATTCATCGTACTGAAAAGAGCGAGAGAGACAAAAGAGCTCTCTGGCGAGTACCGAGGACAATGTACAACTCGATTACCTCGCGAATATTTTTATGCCCGCCATTCTTGCACGCCTAGAGAGAGAGAGAGAGAGAGAGAGAGAGAGAGAGAGAGAGAGACCAGCCCAGCTCGAGTATAAACGAGAGACGTGCGAGAATCGATTGACTCAAGCGCGTATAGATAGTGCGAGAGATATGGGAGAGCACACGTCCGACCGCATAAAAAAAACAAAAAAAAAAACGCTTCGATGAGAGAAAAACTCGTCAGTTCTCTAGCCATGACAGCGAAACGCGAGAAAAACTCGTTATTTTCCATCACAGGAGTCTCACGCTGCGTCGCAAGAGATTTTCTCTCTCTCTCTCTCTCTCTCTCGCTCTTTTTTTTTTACCGATTTTACCAGTTTATGAATATCCAAAACTGCACTCGATGAAAAATAAAATGGAGAGAGAATCGACGGGAGCACCGATACCACAATGGATTCATGGTTGTCTGTATCCGGTTACACGTTAATTAACGAATGCCTCCAGCGGCGATACATTGAAAAATTTCCGTTGCTCATACACTTTTGGAGAATAGAGAAATTCAACTTTAACGTTGTATTCACGTAAATTTAGTTACGTATATCCAGCAGCGTATTGATATATTTATATATGCGCGGAAAAATATTAACGAGGTTGCGGTGAGTTCCGATGAACGAGGGAGATCCGCAATTAAAAATTCATTTCATCACTCTTTTCCGATATGAGAGTTCAGCATCCACCTTTTACTCCACGTGTAATTACATCGCGAAATAACAATTGTTCCAGATTTTTTCCTCGCGGTATTGCCCGCCAATAAACTCTGTCTGCATGTACGTTTTGTTCATTTTGTTCACCCCCAGAGCCCAGACACCATTTTTTTTTATTAGTTTTCATTTGTTTATTTGACGCTGTGCATTCAGGAGGGTGAGTTTTAACGTAAGCTTTTCGCGATTATGGTCAACCGCCGATATTTTTCGCAGACTTTCGACATTCCGATCGACGTGGTTGTTACGTTACTCGTTAAAAAAAAAAGATATATATATATATATGTATACTTTATTCGTTATAGATATATATATATATATGACACACATATTGTACGATCTGCGCATTCCGCATCGACGAGCACGCCAGCGATGTAGCCACAAGAAAGATCGAAAAAAAGAAAAAAAAAAACGAAACATTTTTACAAAAAGAATGATCGTAGGGAGGGATCGTCGTATGGCAATAGAGGGGGCAACTAGTGTGTGCAATAACAGCAGGAGCAAGCACACTTTCGATATTCCGCCCAAGGTGAACCTCGTATTCATGAGTGAATTACGATCGAGCAACTAGTTCACGGTGAGAGAGAGCATACGCGGCTTGCGCACCGAGTTCCAACACCCACGCCAGTATCGGCGCATAGCTATTATACCCGTGTACATGTATTATAAATATGTACAATATATAATACATGTAGGTACTGCTAGGTGAGCAGTTCTTCGATCTTTTGCTCTCGACTATCCTGTTTCAACTCTTCGCATCTACCCATTTATATACTGCTGGTGTTGTCGTGTATTGCCTACCTAACGAATAATATGTATCCTATGTACTTTCTTACCTACTTAACTCCCGACGATCGCGAGGCATGCATATATATATAGATGGGCAAGCCACAATATATTGGAGGTAACATCACTCTGCCACTCTCGTTTTCGTCTATCTGTCATGCATGAATTGGGTTTCCAGCTATTTGCGGATGTGATTTCTGGTATAGTAACAGAGCCTGTTGCCATGATGATCTTCCGGTAAGATCGTTATGAGATAACGAACATAAAGAGCTGGATAAACGAAAAAAATTGACGATCATCGTGTAGTGGGAGATCGAAAGAGATCGAGCGGCAAAACGAGAATCTGGGGTCTGTCCGTTGGTTGAGAGATTCTCGGTCAACGACGGGGCATAACTCTACATAACAAGCCAAGCGATTGGAGGGAATGATGATAGAAAGAGCGAAAGCGAGAGAGAGAGAGAGAGAAAGAGAAAGAGCGTACGCATATATGTTAAAAGATACGTAGTGCAGCCTCTCGCTGCGACGAGTGAGAAGGGGAGGAAAGAGAAAAGGGTCAAAGAAGTTCTGGCAAGACAGGTAGCTGGACATCATGCAAGGAATCTAGGGCCACAAGGAGTGGTAGCAAAGCAGAGAGACGAAGTGGGAGAGAGTGAAAAATGAAAAGATTAAAAAGAAGTGGACTGGAGCCACCAGTCGAAAAGAGATCGTAGAGGGATGAGTTGGGAGACAAGGATAAACAAGAGAACGAGATATAACTGTTGAAGCAAGAGATATCCCAACGGAGAATGAGAGAGGAGAAAGAGTGGAAGAAGATTGAGCTTGTGGTAGGTTTGGTGATCGTGAACGAAGAGGTAGACGAAAAGAAGCTTTCAAGATACAGCCCGAACAAACTACCTAGGCAGGTAGACTGGATCAGGAACAACCAGCAAGCAGCAATGAGCAAAAGTCAGCCTCAGCCAGCCAGGTGTGAGGAGGGATGACCAGAAGATCGGTGGAAGATCCAAGGGAGAGTCAAGGATGTTGGCTCGCAAAGAGGAAGGAGAACGAAAGATTCGGAGGGAGACGAATGGGCGCAAACGAGAAAGAGGAAAAGAGGGAGACGAAGAAGCGCTGATGGTGGTAGCGAAGGATGCTAACAGTTGCAAACGAGTCTGGAAGAGGAGAATAGGGATACCTAACCGTCTACCTTGGCGGTGGCGTCGGCGGCTCGCAAAAACACCTGCCTTCATCTCTGTCCACTCCATCTCACCGTATCTTTTTCTCTGTCTCTTTTGGTTATTCCCTTCTCACTCCATTACTCATTCCTTTGCTATCTTCAACGTCCAATCCAAATCTTGGTAATGTATGAATGTGATCGTTATACACGCAGATACACTCAGACACACACATACACACTTGGATGTTTTCCAACTAAGATCATCATGTAATAACTCATTCTTGATGAAATTAATTAAATAAGTTGAACTTTTTCATTTTTTTATTGCGGGTGGTGTGTGTGTCATCGTTGAAAAATGTATGGATCGATTGCTGATCAATGATTATTACAATCCTGACAAATACTGAATCAAGGTGAAAGGGTTGGTACATTTACTATTTGTATGAAAACGTACATCACCAGTTGAGCACCCGTGGATGATCCTATATTTTAAGCCAAAGTTCATTTGATACTCCGTCGAATTTATTTTCTTTCGTCGACGTTCGTCTTTAAGGATACATGGAGGCAAAGTAAACACGAGTTTATCTGGGTTACCAGAGCAATCTAGGCTGAGAGCGAGAGCTGTAGAAGGCAAGCTGGCTCAGTGTGTACATCCTAAAATAATAAAATGTCCTTTGCATGCCCTTGATGACGAGGAAAAGATAGAAGCACGGGCGTAAAGCACGAAGAAGGAAGTCGTTTGGAGGAGCCCAAGCAGGCATTGCATATATACCGCTTGTGTGCCCACTTTTCTGGTACACGAGAGGCAGAAAGTGCAATGTTGCGCGTTGCTGGTGGTTCTCTGCTCGCTTACTCCGCTTGGTATGGTGTATACAGGTGTTCAGAGGAGCGACTAAATTGCAGCCTTGAAATTACGACGTCGGGACGCCCGGGCAGAGGCGGTGGAGGTATGGCACTAACCTACAAGCTGAGTGTGCAATACACACGGCTGGTATACAACGGCAACGTTGAAAACAAACCCTCTGTATTTGCGAGAAGAAAGAGATCGGGGGAGAATGAGGCCTTAGATGTTGGAGAATTTCGCGGAGGCAGAGAGCACGGCACGACTTTTGGCAAAATCTCTCTCTGCGCCTCCGGCCCCCAACATTCGTGATCTCGGCGTTGTTAATGTCGTGCAATTGCCGCGGTGGACAAGGCTCTCACCGCCTTCTTCCTTCACTTTGCCTCTTTCACCACCATCCTCCCCTTCCTTAGGGTCCTCACCTCTACACGGGGCTCTTGGATCTTTGCTCGTTGCACTTAATGAAATTTCAGCCGGCAGGGGTACCTCATCCAAACTGGGCAGACGGTGTGGCTGTGTGAACGTAAGTGTGGCCGTGGGCGTCAGCACACGCACGCGTGTATGTGTGTGTATGTGTGGGTGGAGGAATCCGTCGGGGGTGGCTAGTGAGAGTGGGACGAGGGGAACCCTGACGAAAAGTGAAACGATGAGGAATGAGAGCGAAGCAGCCAGACCAGACCAGACCAGACCAGAGGTAGAGAAGTTGAGGGCGACCCGGAAAAGAATGTGACGGAGAGGATGGAGATGTGATGGACAAGGTAGAGAGTGAGGGTGAGAGAGAGAGGGGGTGAGAGGTAGCTGATGAAAAGAGGGCTCGAGGGAGAACCGGAAGGAGAGATTGCGTAAACAAATTAGCAAAGCAGTGGGCGCAAAGTCGAGAGATTCAAACTGGGGACTGCTCCTGCTTCTATGCCATGTGTCTTTGTGTGTGTGTATGTGCGTGGGCGTGTTGTTGGTTAGCAAGCCATCGGTGCGTGAATGCTCAGAGAGCAAACTTGTGTGCACTCAGACTCTCGTACCGTTTCCCATGTTTTCCCACATCGCACAGGAGGCGCTATGCAATAGGGGTGACCTGTCGTTGAGCTATTCACGCATGTGTCTGTGTTCTCACATATTTACACAATTACGTCAATTCCTTCTGCACACGCGTGCCGAAGCAGTCAAGTGAACGACGTCTCCTGGTGGAGGCATCACGTTGTACAATCTTATATATCTATAGAAACTGTTCGACCGGAAATCCACTCGTGGCCACTTTGTTTTGGGACGACAGCTCATGGGTTACTCTGGTTTTCCTGTGATCTCAGGAAAACCAGCGCTTTTCCTGTACATTGACGACAGATCCAAAGGATTCTGGAATGAGAACTTTCTCTTTGCTGTCTGGGTTATTTTTAACGGCTCACTTTTCGATATTCACCCTTCTTCTTTATAACGTTACCAGTTTTACCGTAAAAGTTCTAGTCAGAGCTCAAGGATAATTCAAAGTTGTACGCAGCGCACCCTCGAAGCTGTTCCATGACCTGCGGCGAAATGAACTCATGCGATCTACGAGTAAACTGTTGGATATGTCAGGCATTGTTGAAGTAGACGGCGTCGTTGATAGCCGTTAGAATGTCCGTAGTTGAGGACGCCACCACGAGGGGGCAGGATGCTTAACTTTTCACAGCGAATAATTTTGCCATTGATGTACCGGATACTAAGTATGTGTGTGAGTGTACATGACCTACAGGATGTTGAGAGTATAGCAGTGGAAGTCGGAGTTACGTTCTCAGTCTCGGGTCACGGCGAGTGCATTGCCGTTTAAATTCAACTCTCGTTAGGACTTCTCGATGCTTGATTCGATTTAAACGACGGCCGTCTTTTGTTTGTCTAACCATTAATTCCCGGCTATAACGTACTTCGGGGGTCCCAACGACTGCTTTTCTCTTCTAACCCTTATGAGATGTGCACATTTATTGTACGAATAAAACTATGCAGACTCAACTATGTATCGACAAACGGAATCCTCTCAGTTGTTAATATTAATGGGTTAGGGACATCGTGAAGGGGTAAGGGAACAGTGAGCGCGCACTGTAGGGTGAGTGTCTGTGCAGCGACAGGAGTTTTCGTCGCAGCTCAAAGTAAACCAAGGGTGCACCATGGCAGTTTACTCTTAAATACAATTAATAATGGGCCCTCGGGCTCTCTCTCTCTCTCGCTCTCTCTTTCTCCCTCTTTCGCTTGCCTCTCGTTTTCTCGTGTTTTCTTCCATTTTTGTTTTTCTCAACGACCTTAACTATAGGCACTTTTTCATCACCAGGCCTTCACCCTCGTCGGCACTTGGTGTCGTTTGTTTTTCCAGCTCTCACGAAGTCGACACCCAGCCTTAAATTCCCGCGTCATTTGCTAATTTTCTCTTTCTATTTCGCTTTGTTTCAGGTAAGTGCCAAAAAGGAAAACTCGTTCCAGCCGCTGATTTCACTCGCAAGTAGAGGGGATAATGAATACTCTGGGAAGCTCGAGAGTTACAGCTGGATAAGTTGATCTTTTTGTTCCGTAAAAAAAAAAAAAAATTGTGAAATTGAAATTTGCACATTCCTCGTTAATTCTCTTCGTTCACAAATCTTCATTACGAGAAAGAATTTTTTTAGCTGTCTTTTAGAGGAAACTTTGTAAAACAGGAAAAACAATCAAAAATCAGTGTGCGCATTTCTTATTTTCCGGTTTTTTAAAGCATAATTTGAGCACAATAATTAAAAAGTAAAATGCTGCTATCGTTTAAAATGTCTCGTAGAGCTCAGATTAAAGTGTAAATTTTAGAAAAGGATATCAGATATCAAAGGAGGACTCTCTTTCCAAATTAAGTTGCCGGAGCCCATGTTATTAAATATTAATTTATCAACGGTTCATTTATTTTTAGTCTCAGTAATCAAGTTGTAACTCAGGAGCTCAAAATTCTTTACATTGGAATAATGTAATATTGGTTATCAAAAAAAATTTAATATTGAACATTTTTAACGGCTTTTGACTAATTTGGCACAGAAATCTTGGAGAAAATTTTGTTCACCGCTTCGGACCTTCCGCTATGCGGAAGTAAAACTATGGCGATGCAATATTACATTGCACCGTTTACGCTTTATTCAAAAAGGTACCCTGTTTGTAAAAATCCAATCATACCCCTATATCCGGAATTTTTATTGATTTTTCTTCCGTTTTGACTACAATCGACAATTGATTGAGATGCGAGGGTAAAATAATAATTAAAATGGTCAGAATCCGTGTTCGTCGAGGCAATTGGAGAGTGAGAGATAGGAAACTATGGAGACGAGAATATAAAGCGAGTGAGGGTTGCGACAATGACGAAAGCATAGAGGCTGCAAGCTTGGACGATTGGCTACCGTTGCTAATGAAGAGCTCAGGGCTAAGTAGCCCTGTAACCCGTTCTCTATCTCTTCGTATCCCCTTTTACCTCACTGTCCCCTCTCCCTAGCGCTTTAGGGTCCTGATCCTCGACGTTGGTACTCCTATGTGTCTCTTCCCACCCCTTTTGTCCATCTGTCCTGTATGTCAAGCCCGTTACATATGTATTACTTCCCATCCTTTTGTTCGCTGTACAATATATTATCTATCTATATATATAATAACATTATACATACATATAATATATATATATATATATATATATATACATGCAGAACGATAGCACGTGGTTATTCTGGGTACAGGTTTGTGTCTAACTGAGAGGAGAATACACCATCGCCGATAAAAGCAGCAGAGATTATATATATATAGATGACACTCGTGTTTCTCTGTATACTGTACAGTATCAATTAATTGCCTGATTAGTGAACCCTTGCTCTTTCCCTCCCTAAATGCGAGTGTTCACATTACAGATATAGAACCATCGAACTCATCCCCTTTGAGAATTATTTCAAATCTGGTTACACAACATGTCTGTCTGCTAAATTGTTCGTTTAATTACATTATCGAGAAACTTTTTGCGCATAAACTTTTTTACACATCGGATTTTTGCGTAAAAAAAAATTCATACACTATAAGAATCGAGGTATTTTCCACTTGAACTTTTCGTGACAAGGTAATCATGATATAGATATGACATAACACACATCTCCCGACTGTAGTGAAAATAATGTATTAAGTTTTATATCGATTCATGATCAACTATAAATAATATAATTATTATAAATTTTTTTTTTATAATTATTTAGTTTATTCGCTCTGAGGTATAAAAATAAATTTATACTTGTTGTAATTTACTGTCATCTCTCCCACCATTACCGGAGCAGAAATAAAATGAAAGTTAAATTGTTCATTAAATTTCATGAATTTTTAATACTGACACTAATTTTGTTTTTCGACTTTTGCTTCGTAGATAAAATTCGAGGATATTTAGATTATTTTTTTTCAATCTCTCTGTAAATGAAACCTACTTTGCATACCTTTATTATATTTTACAAGTAAACATGTTGCAGATTGAATAAAATCTAAGACAGGGTAGAGTCGTTGCGATATATGGAAAACGTCGAAGCGGAAGGGGGGGGGGGGTGATAAAGGAACAAGTATGCATTGGCGCGATGTACGACGACGCGTTTATGAATCAGCGAGAAGTCAGCTGCGGAAGGCCGACCCCCTCGGAGATTCACCTCGGAATATTATCGAGAAATAAATGGTCACCTAACGTGGGATTCACCGCGATGCATATAATGCATATAATGTTGTATATATATATATATATATATATATATATATATATATATATATATATATATATATGTAATGTTGTATATTATGTACTGCGTATGAATTTATATATATAATATTACACACAAGAATTCTCGAGCGACTCGCTTCACTTCGCGAGGACTGTCCGCGTACGTGCTGTACGAGTGTATTACTTGGTGAGACTGCGATCGGTACACAGAACGTCTCGTGGTACCGAGAGAGAGAGAGAGAGAGAGAGAGAGAGAAAGAAAGAGAGAGTGAGAGCGGGAGGAAAATCTCGCGGTTGAGAATCTCGCTTCCCGAGATTTATTATACGTAACGCCGCAAAGCCTCGTCGACCCGGGGGTTCGGAAACGGGTAGGTGAATAAATATCAAGATTCGCAGCACACAAGGAGAGAGTGAGTGAGCTAGAGAGAGAGAGAGAGAGAGAGAGAGAGAGAGAGTGTATCGCAGCATCCAAGTTATACCCCTGCAAGCATACAATCGCAAGCAGCTTCTCGCTGTCGCATGTGAACGCTAAAGAATCATTTACCGAATGGTACTATTACTTACGACCCATGTACAGTGACGCTTTATTCACCGAGAGAAATAGAGGAATATTCAAATAGTGGATACAATAATACAGCAGCGAGCAGAAAGATTTCACGATAAATTTCAATGGGTCCACGTCAAGTGATCCCTGGCAATATCACCATGTGTGAAAATATTGCAAATTAAATTGATCGACCGATAAAAAATGTATCAGATAAAAACGAATAATAATTAATAAATAGTTTATTTCGTCAAGCATAGAAACAATAAAGAGCATTACAATAGTTCATAGCATTATGATAATTTTGAGAGATAAATATGAACAAAATTGAAATAATTTTTCAATAAAATGATATGAAATAGCAGCGCTAACAGTAAGGAAGAGCAACAATAAAAGCTGCATGCAAATTATTTATATTTGTTTCTAAACAATTTTTGTTCTTCTATTATATATAAATGTGTAAATATTTTTACATTCAGACCTAATTTACCATTTTAATTAATTCAAGACACACGAAGAAGAGAATGCAATAATTATTACGATTATTACAAGTTTTTAATTTACCCAGACAACTTATTTATTTGTAACAAAAAAACATGACCGAGGGTAAAGATTGAAAATTCTAAATTGCTCAAATGAAGTGAAATAAAAAAATATGAGAAGATATTTGCACGAGCTAACTTCGCCTCTGAATCCTCATATGAAAGTTACGGTACTCCGAGTAGTCTAAACGCATATATATACATCAGCATGTGAATCGGTGATATGTGTGCCTCGGGTAAAAATCATGGCCGCGGGAAATCAGCGCGCAATGTTCATCGATGTGTGTCTGTCTTTTTGTACGAGTGTGTGTTTTCTACGTGAGGATACGTAGGTGGAGATGCTTGAGGCGGTTAATGATCACGATTGAATGAGAATGAGGCCGAGGAAGCCAATACAATTAACCCCGAGAACATGGCATTGCCAGTAGAATGCGCAAGGTCTGATCGGGCTGCCCCTACCCCGCCCCACTCACTCACATTTTTCTCGCTCACACTGACTGCATATCGGTTGGGTCTTATATTTGCCACACCGTACAGGCCCAGAGTTGTCGAGTGGATATTATATACTTCTGTTATATGCGTATGGGCTTTGGACTCCTGTCTGCCATGCTAGCTGGCTGCTTGATCATAAGCCTCGCTTTGACTATCCTATATACCTGCCGGCGGGGTTGCAGCTGTTCTAGGCTCCTTCCTGCATCCATTGCGAACGAACGGGATAGAAAGAGAGAGCGAGAGATAGAGAGAGAGAGAGAGAGCGAGAGAGAGAGAGAGAGAGAGCGGTGGGTGGGGGAGAAGAGAAGAGAGAACCGAACGGACCAAACGTAATTATTACCGCATCGCGCGTATAAGCGTTATCCATAGATCATAGGTAAATCCCTCACGCGTGGCAAGCCATGCCTACCAGGCGACCTCTCTTTCTCGATGAGTCTCCATGGGATGTACACACACCCATATTCCCGGGCTGAACCGCAATGTTATAAGCAAAGGATAGCTCCGTGATGATAGAGACCTTCCCGTACGTAGCGCTTGACGTTGCTGCATTCAGTCTTTCGCTTCAGACAATCGCTCATTCATTCCAATGTGTGATGGTGAAACACTCAAACTGTTGTCGAATTCCCGCAGAAAATTTAATTGCTAATCCCTGTACTAATAATGTAGCAAGAGATGAATATGTTCAGCAACGACCCCAAGCATGAGCTATATCGATGCAATTATTATTATACACCGCACGAAGTATATTGATGAAGTCTGGAGAGTTTTCCTTCGATGAGCTTGCTGCTGGCAAAGTTTGTACAGCTCACCCATGGCTTCGTTTCGTTTTCACCCTGGCATATACGAAAGGCCAAAGTTTTCTTCAACGAATCGAATTTCACCATTGAACGAGCAAATCACCGTCACTCATATTGCCTTCGTTATTACCGGAGATTGAACGCCCGACGGGATAAAACAAAAAATCATAGTGAACAAAAGAGAAGCTTTCACGAAACATGCCGACGTTTCGTAAAGTTAAAAAATTATTTTGAGAGATATTTGATAAGATGGGAGAATATTAATGAATGTACAATGAGGGAGATAGAAAATTTTGTCACTTGATCCCCTATTATCGTTCATTATCAACATTGTTAAGCCAAGAAAGAAGGGACAATGGAGGAAAACCAGATTTTCATATATTCTCAATGATAGCAGCTACTGGTATCGAATTACTAGCATTTGTTTCCAGCTGTCAGAATGAGACCATCACAGTTTTCTCTACTTTATTAAGGTAGCAAGAGGTAACATATTATAGAAAAAATGAAGTATGGAATCAGATCGCCCTGTTACATCAGACCAATTCAAGAAAAACAAAGTTGTAGGAACATTTTTATAGATCGTTCAGTCACGTTAGGTAATATTCGAGCCTTATCAGTAGTGGAATCGAAGCGAAAAACTAGCTGAATCGACTTTTAATACGGTATAGAAACAGTCATTAGGTGATTCAATCAATTGATAACCAATGATGACAATCACTAATAGCTTCCAAGTTTATGGGATTATGAAGGCGGATACCCAAAGGTTCAAGTTCATCAGAATCAATTAGAAACATCATTCATTATACAGAGTTCCATGGGTTCAAATTTAATAGTGTCTCAAATTGTTTGATATCGGGACATTCACCTTATCAACTGATGATATTTTGTATCATGTCACGTGATACATCCGTTTCGCCTTTCTCATCTCGAGAACATTCTCAAGCGTCACATCAAGCTTTCTCGTTGGCGTGCGACGCGATGATCTCACGTGCAACTTCTACTCTAGGCGAGCAAGACCCGTCTCTCTCTCTCTCTCTCTCTCTCTCTCTCTCTCTCTCTCTCTCTCTCTCCATCTCTCGTCATGGGATCGCGCGCATTGTTGAGAACAACTTTTCGAGCAACCGCCCCGGGCTAAATGCAAACTCTAGCATTATAACAGTATATGTAGCTGGTCGCTTCGGTTCCATAGAATTCATGGACCCGATGAATACGTTCACAACACGTTATGGTCGTAGTGCACAAGCTCGCTCACGCGTCCGTTATACGCCTCGAGTGAATTTCAGACTTGCAATACAACGCCAAGTGATCCGTACGCCCGATGTAACCTCCTATATATATTCTGGTCGCTTCTATATGGTTTCAAGAGGGATAACACAGATCTGACTGCTCACTGGAAAACTTTTGACTTAATGACATTGACGTGAAACCCGCGCACAGAGATGCCCATCGCGAGAATAGGTCACATGGCATTAACAATGGAATATCTTCCTGAAAAATATTACTCACCCCTGTCTCTGTGTATCCAGTACGGAAGCGCGAAATGATCATAAAATAATAAAGAGACAGACATTCGAGTTTTGAGCAAAGTTTTTGCTGCCAGCTCACAGTGGAATGTCATTTTATTTCCTTTTTTTGTCTTCATCAATTTTAGAAAATGCTCATTCGAAATATATTCATGAATTTAATTGAACGATGTTGCACAAACTCATTTGGTAGAGAGAGAAAGACAGAGAGAAATGGGAGTTAATCCAAAATGTGTCATGATAAAACGTTGTGTCTGATACAGGAGTTGGCACGACATAACAAGTTGCCGCTCTATAGGGCTGAAACGTTCGTTTTACAATCCAATTTTATTCGATTTGACCGCTCGTGATGCTCGTAAAACTAACTATTTTCCACCTGGGTCACGAACTCTGAAGCAGAGGGGTAATCCGCGCGTAATTCAGTAGACGAAGATGCGCTCCAACTGACAGCGTTCCAGCCTGAAAGACGGGAGGAAGAGAGAGAGTCCATGGAACCATCATCAATCGGGGGGAGGAGTGGGGGTGGGGGTGGGGGTAGAAGCAGGAGCACACAAGAGTACAGCATCGACGAAGGTAAGCAAGGCAGTCAGGCGTGTGATCGGAGAATCGCCAGAAATTCCAATCTCAGCTGTGCGCCTCGGGAGCTAATTAATTGATAGCTTATAAATTGGCTCTCGCAGCGAGAGAGACGAAGACGAGGATGGAGAATATCGTGTTGTCCAGGAAAAGAAGAAAAACGAAGGGAAAGAGGAGAATTAAGCTCGCACTTGGGTTGTTTCGTGTCTCGGACGTGCGGCGTTTGCGAGAAATGCCATCGTTAACGACGTCGTTACGAGTCACTCGAATGGGTGACTATATTCTCCTCTCTATCTCTCTCTTTTTCTCGAATACTGGGGGGGAAGACGACGACAACGATGTGAAAACAGTCGTCGCAGTCGTGCGCGATTTCTTCGAGAGGCTATAAAAATCGTGTAGGAGGGAGAAGGAGATGATAATTTTGCACAGGATCCAAAGTATCATTAGTGACATATATATATGTATGCACAGATGTATTAGAATGAGGCTCCGCTTAATCGTGAAAGCAAGAAACTCGAATGGGATGGGCGATTTCGGGACTATTTAATCGGAATATTTAGGAACTCCGTAGGTGTCTTTAAAGAACGTGGGTTTTTTTTTTAAGAGAGACCACCCACAGTTACGGTGCCTACGTTTTGTTCAAATTCTCGTTTAAGAGTGTGTGTGAGAGAGAGAGAAAATTAGATCCGTTCAAAAATGTATGTTGAAACTTTAACTTCCAACCGTATGTTTCTGGATTATCAGCTACATACTTAGACCACTTTCAATAGTACAAGTTCGAAAATTGAACGACGCAAATAAGTGGAATTTATGTACCCACTGTTGCTTTTGCAGTGCTGTCTACATATATATACATATGGCTTTTATGTACTTTATGCTTTATGCAGTATCTATATGACCTGTTGCCAGTCGGCCGAGCTAATAAGATATTTAGTAGCCTGTAAAGTGCGTCTCAATCTGGTACGATGCCGTACCCATATGCTGGGCATTGACTTTGACCACATATAACGGTTAGTAAAGTCGTTGAAAACCGGAGAGCGAGAGAGACAGAGAAGATTTTGGGTTCGTTGAGACGTGGTGTGTGCTAATGGGGCGAGTTCGAAAGCCGGCTTAACTCTCGGAATAAAGTTCGGGCGAGGTCGGTAATTTATAAAACTTATTGCCACAGTCACTGACTTTTGCTGGAAAGTACAAGGAGAAGCTGCCTTTTCTTCCTGACTGCTGGAGATTTAAAAAAAATTATCCAGTCGTGGAAAAATTGCACAAAAACTACCGTTGAAAATCCTCCTGCATCCATAATTCTTGCATAATAATAAAGTATTGTAAAAATCCAATTACGCTTTCAGTCTTGGGAGAATTGGCAAAAATTGCTAGTATTTTCATTGAATAACTCTGAGGATGTACGCAATCTCATCGCTCGCCAAGTACGCCGACAGGACAAAGCTTCGATTTAAAAACGAATGTCCAGCCTGGCAAGAATCTTGTGAGATATATAGAGATAGTGGAAAAAAGAGAGCGAGAGAGAGAGAGAGAGAGAAAATCGGCAGGAAATACTCGACTGATTCACAGCCGTCCAAGCCGCAGCGATGAAAGATCACAGGGTAATGCAATATCAGCTGCTCTCCCAGGATAGAGATAATGGCGTGACCGTATTACCAGCCACGATACGCCAATTAGCGTCAGCCAAGTCGACGATGAAGTTATAGCCGGGTAGGTTTGCTCGAGTACCTTATATACATCTTCTATCTACCCTCTATCGCGTTCTCTTTCATTTCTCTCTCTCTCTCTCTCTCTGTGTCTCTTTCTCTCGCTCGCACTCCGTCACTCATCGGATTTTTTTATTCGCTTCTTTCTCTCCTCTTAGTTGTTTGCCATGATCCTTCTTACACGAGGCTTCGTGCGCGCGAGCTCGATCTTAAATTGCAGATTTCTTCTCTCGCTATAAAATTACAATTAGGCGGTGAACGAGAGACAGAGAGAGAAAACATTGAGGTAAAGAAAGTCTTCAAAAGACGTTCGGTGGTACGTCGGCGTACATTTAATAACCGGTAATATCGCACCTAGTTGTCTCTTTATTGTAACAGCGAAAAAAAAAGCTAAATATAATAATGATCGTTTCTTTTTTAAGCTTCATCGTTTTCAGGAATTTTTAAGAGCACGCTGTGTGTTTCCCACATGAATCTGTCGGGAAAAGCCCAGGCGTCTTTGAAATAAAATCGCGAGTATCGTTACATGTGTGAATAAAGCCTGTACTGTGCCTTAAATAGTCAGGTGTATATATATATATATATATATATACACGTATATCAGTTGGTGACAGACGATTGCTGCGTTACGCCGCAAAAGAGATCGCTATTAAAGCGAGAGAGTTACGGAACTCGAGAGATAATGCTAATGACTCTCGGCATTTGCAATGCATACACACACACACACACATTAACCATACATCGAATCGTTTGAATCGATCGCTTAATTGCCGATTGTCAACGTGAGAAAACCTCGTTTGCATTCGATCGACCGAAGCGATCGATAATTCTCGATCTTTATAACCTGATTCGATCGATTGAATCGCGGCGACACATGAGCTCTCTCAATCTACCTGAGTGCCGGTATACTCGCTCTTTATCATTCTAGCTTGATCGGAGCTGTAAGCCGACAATAGCGTAAATTTTGTTACTTATTTTGAGCAAAAATAGTACTCGGAGTGTAAAACTCCCTCTGCCCTCACGAACTCATCTTCAGGCTAAGGATCGTAGGTCATTTTCTTTTTAGAATGACCACGTGATTGCGTTGGTGTTTCTCCCAAGGATTCCAGCAGAGAAACGCTTGTGGATATCGCAACGGCGATCCGTTGAGAAAAAAATCGGTTAACGAATGAAGGGAAACAAGGAGGAGGATTCGTTCGTACTCTCGACCATGTTGAAATATGGTCGTGAGAGTGAATCGAAAGGGTCGTAAGTATTAAACTAGGTCCGCAGGGTAAACACACACACAAGCACATGCGCTTTTTCCATCCACATGGGGAGCAGGGAGAATCTTCCCGCATGGACGATCTATGGCTACAAAACGACTTCGTTACCATTCCAGTATGTAGGTTGAATTAGGTATCCGTACATGTACGCAAATAAGTATTTCCTCAGTTAGGCTGGTGCTCTCGTTCTTACCGATCTTTCCTCCATTTCTTCGCGCGGGCTCTCCATCTCCTCCTATCTTTCGGCTCGTGCTCTCCCACCGTTGACCACAAGCAAAGGAGGCTTTTCGCAACTTGGAGAGCTACTTATCCGTTTTGTGCCGTACGACGACCGAGAGACCGGACGGCAAAACCGAGGACATGTTTAAGACCGGTAGTCACTTGTTTATGCGTGAACTCTGGAGGTTATGGGACGTGCAAAGGCACCCTCTACATTCCACCCAGAGATTCTATGTCTTTCTATACCCAGCGAGTTGCGACTAAACTCCAGCAAATCAACCGATACAGCTCAGAGAGACCGAAGCAGCGGCAAAACTTCCATCTCGTCCCGGTTTTCCCGCTTCTTCGTTGCTTCTTATCCGTTCATGTCTTACGTATATATACTCTCCCATCTCTCACCGTGTCTTTGTCTTTTGCTGTGCGGTGTAAATACACCGCACAGCATCTCTCTTTCTCTCTCTCTCTCTCTCTCTTTCTCCCTTGATCGGTTCTTTTCATTCGTTTGGCTGCCGCTCTTTGCGTCTACGTGAACGGGATATCAAGTACCGATTCTCGGTAGCTTGGCGCGTTCTCGCGACCACCACGCACTCTGTAAACCGCCGCCCGCTGGCGAGAGTTTCACGTGAATCGCACACACGGCAAGCCGGAAGAAGCAAGAAGAGGCATGATCGTGCGGAACGAGACGAGAGAGACCGGTGTGTTTCTGTTGTGCGTCCAGGGTGACCGGTACGACCAAGTATGACGCTCTATAAAGTGTACCGGTAGGAGAGAGCACACGCAACTTATAGATACAACGATGAATACTGCGGTTTTCTTGGGGCTTATGAAAGCTTCTGATACTTTTAACTCTCTGGCTAGACTTTTTGACGGACGAGCTGCGGTAGCTGACAAGTTGCCCCATTACGTCTCCATGTGCCTTATGTGCGCCACCCAGAGTGGGCAGATCATGTTCCCTCATCAGGATCCTCGTATTCGTATTCCTCTCTCTCTCTCTACTCCCTTTCCCTCTGTCGGAATAGTTCTCTTTCGCTCATCATATTCCACACCTTCATCTTACTCGTCGATATCACTTTTCCACTCGGCCTTTCCCATCTCCATCTAGCCATCTACCTTCTTCCTCTTTATCCTTTCCGACTCTTTCTTTTCTTCTATTTATCTCACTGTCGAGTTGTTCTACTTATACCGTTCATGTGAATACATAGATATATATACGATCTTCAGTGTCTTCCGCTTTTCTTGCATTCACTGGACGCGCTTCAGCTTGGTCAGGTAGCAATTAAGACTTTAGTTTTGCTGCTGACTAGCCACATTCACCGGTCAGCCGAGAGTTCTGCACTTCGTTTTACCATGTGGACCTCGCAAAGAGTCTCTCTCTCTCCCTCTCTCTTTCTCTGTCTCGCGAGATACGCAAAAAACAAGAAGGTAGTCGTGGCGTATGAACGAATGGAGGCTTGAGTATGCTTACCGGTAGTTGGCGCTCTACTCGAAAGTGGTAGACGGTCTTAATGTTCACAACTTGGTTGGTGCAAAGGTGTGGTAACCTTTAAGATTGCTGCCAGCCTGGCATACCGCCATCTCGATATTATGAGCCTGCAGGCTGTTGAACCGAGTGCTGGTTCTACCGCTGCTATTGCTGTCGTGCTACTGCTGTTGCTGTTGCTACTGCCGCTGCTGCTGTTGCTGTTGTTCCTGACGCGGCTGCTGTTGCTGTTGTTCCTGCTGCTGCTGCTACTGCTGGCGATGGTAATGCTGACTTGCGAGGCCCACACGTCACCGTGGCTAATACCGCAAGATCAACGAGGACTGATGAATACTTATCTAGCCAAGCGTGTGATATATGTATGCAGACATGCTCGTTTTGCTCGGCACACACCATGAGAAAGTTGGAAATTATTATCTGTATGCTCGCAGTGAGATTTTTGAAGGAAAGGCGAGGTAGCCAAGATTCTTCTTCGATATATCTTAAGTTTGTCTGCCAATATGGACTTGGTATGGGTTCAAAACGTTTCTTATTGTAGAGCCAAGATCGTTGGAGAATCAGGATGAAATCCTCGAGAGGCTCACGTTCATTTTGATCGCATCTCATACTCACACCGTTTGCCGTCAAGATGACGAGGACGACGATTATTCCTATATATCATCCAGGAAATTTTGGGGTCCAGCCATGTAGTTTCGCGCAAATGAGGACCAAAGCCACGCCGATATACTTATTTAGTATATACACGGAGGAATACATAAATACATATATATATATATATATATATATATATGGTGAGCATATTCCTGATGAACTACATATACATAGACTAAAGGTCCACGAAAAGTGAGGGAGCCAGAATTCCGCTTCGAAGAATACCAAACTACGGTCCTTAAATCTTGATTGCGAATCAGCTAAGTTGCGAGCCACTTCATCGCTAATTGTAATTTGACGTTTAGGCTTTTGTCAGTGTTGATGGAAAGAGGAATGAGAAAGGGCGCAGAAAACAGCAAAAGATGGTATGTTGGGATGGTAAGGCGAGCATAGAACATCGTCGACGATTCGTAATTTTAATCCGCCATTGTCGAAATGGACGCGCCAGCGTTTCGAACGTTGAAGAAGCCTCGTGAAATTAATGAACTTAAGCTCGATTCTCTGCAGCATTCTGTGCCAGTTGTGCTGCTGTTACTGCCGATGCTTGATGCTTTCCCACTTGCTTATTCCTACTCGGGTCCCATAACAAATTTTATACCCTTGTGATTGTACTCCCCTTTTTCCAATTCTTCCCGCCGTTATACCTTCTTTGCACTCTGAAAACCTTGTTGACGAATTTCTCGAAGTGTTAAGAAAAAAAAAAAAAAAAATCCCAAAACTAACGAACTCCTCACAGAGTGACATGACTTCGATAGAAATCACACTTATTGATCGAGACTGCAGGAAATGTTGGTGAAAAGATTTGAAAATTTTTGTCGTTAGAGGTGACTCCTCCAGTCTGCAGCATATCTTTCGTTTTTTTACCCTCTTCCCTTCTCCATAACTTTCTCACCTTGACTTCTGGAATTCCAATAACCAATAAATAAAGCGCTAAACATACTTGGCTTGTTTTGATAAGGAGGCATCTTTCTTTCTTTTCTTTAAACCTCCGATATACTGCCACGAAGATCTTCGCGCCTACGTGAGTCTGTGTCTGTGCCTTATGCGTAATTCTTTTTATTCTGTAAACATTTCTCCTTGCGTTACTGGTTTTCTGCATTGGTTTTCTCCCTCTCTCGCACGGGGACACTCGTGTGCCTTAAATCATCTCGGACTGTCCCGACGATGGGATTAATCCTGATTCATGCTCCTCGCACGAGTCATTCGGTCTTCTATACCTCCCCTATTGCTCTCTTCTTCCGCAACAAGTCTCTCACGTGACGCACAAGCAAGTTCTGAAACTTCGATCTCATTCGTCAAGTTAATTTTCTTTTTTTTACAAATGTGCAAAGGTCAGGACTACTTTTGCCAACTTTAGAACGTGAAAATTTATACCGGACACACCATATCTGTATGAGCCAAAGTATATTTTCCATTTTTTTTTTTCTTGTATAAAAACGTTGAAAATCATCACGAAGCTGGGCTGAGCTATAAACCGTGACGTATCGTAAAAATTAATAGAGAAATTAACAAATGTAAACGATGTTGATAATATCGGTGGTTCTCGTCCCTCTTAAAGGTTGATGAAAATAACTAAAGACTGGAGCATAACAAAAAATTATTTTACTCGATCATGGTCTTGTGTAACGTTTTATCTTATTTCTTACCAGTTACGTTAGAAAACTTCAAACTTTTCAAACCACCATATTTAACATGATTGGTATCTTAGATAATATCGTCTTGTGTTACCAGACAGTTTATGTGTCCAATGTGTCCAATGTGTCAAATGTGTCCAATGTTCCGCTGATTCCGTTCATTCTGATTGGGACATTGGGACATTACATATATGCCAGGTCACGGTCCCGTAATGCGGAGATTCTCCTATAATGATTTTTGTATTCATTGGCCTAGAATGATTTTTTTTTTACTCTACGAGGTGACCTGACCACCTTTAAATATTGCTGTAACAAAAAGAACAATGTGTAACTCGTGCGCGTGGTGGCCGTTCCTGTCTCTCTCTCTCTCTCTTACTCTCTTTTTCTCTATCCCACTGCCTCTTCCTCTCTGTCTCTCTCTCCCTCTATCTCTTGTCTACGGTGTGTCAGTGAGAGATTTCGACACCACATCTGCACCCACTAGTCGCCGGTGGGCGGACAAAAGTGAAAGCGGAATTATATACTGTACGCTGCAGTACATACAGTAAGTGCGCATGAACCCAAACCCAAACATTTTATATATATATATATATATACATTATACTGACGGTGAACGCGTGTGACCACCGCGACGACTCTCGACTGTCAGGCGTCGCAACGCGCGCGGCTGATCCGCGATCTCATCGATGCCCCGCTTACTTTTCATTTTTTTTCTCCCATACATACGACATAGACATGAACGGTTCACATTTGTGATGGAAAACGTGCATTCTCTTTTCAATATCTCGGCTACATCACCCCTCATTATCGACACATTTCGCGTTATTCGGAAGAAATCTCTGAAAAATTCACACCCATTTTCTCTGTCAGAATCGTTATCGATCTTCCCACTGGCCTGACATTTTTAGCCCTGATATACATCAGAAATTTAAACCTACTTCAAAGCGAGAGACGATCCAGGACAAATGAACGAGACACAAAGAGCTCGGAAGTATATCCACCAAAACGACAGAATGAGTGTTGGCATTCGCCAAGAGTAAGGAGAGCCAGTCATGAAAACGAAAAAAAAAATCAAAGATCAGTAGGCTTCAATACGTATATGTATTTATATGTAAAGAGAAACTCGCGAAAAGACGAAAGACGAAGAGAACGAAGATGAGAGTAGTGCCAGAGCTTCAGTTTGTAGCTTGTGTATCGAATGCCTCGGTGCATACCGTCACGTAGAAACCAGCAGAGTCTTCTTTGCCTTCAGTCGTTTCTTCCAGAGACTTTATTCCAGAGAGAGAGAGAGAGAGAGAGAGGGAGAGAGAGAGCCTACGAGATGAACACAGCAGTACCGATCAAGGCACCCCAACCAGCTTGAGAAGCACACGTGCTCTCCTCTCCTCTCCTCTCATCACTCTCCTCTCGCTCTCTGAGATGCATATGTGAACATACAACAAACTACGAACCGAATGTGCTCTCACATGCGCTGTAATATACATCTCTACACGATTATGTATAGCTATAGCAATCTACTCATCGGCTAGCGAAAATATACATATATATATATACATATGTATACATATATATATATATACAGGTATGGACATAAGACAGGTAGAGGATATTCGCAGAGAGACGTATGGCGTAAGGGAAAAGAGGATTCGAGAGCTAAGGAAAAACAAGCGTACGTTTATGTATATATATATATATATATATATATATATATATATATATATATATACATACGCGTCAGGCCTGACTGAGTGCAGGTGTATGTGGGCAATATGTGAGAGTGGAGTATAAGCTAATAATTCTGAGTTACTGCTAATACGAGCCGGGGGCACGGGGCAAAAGAGAGAGAGAGAGAGAGATCTCTGCTTCTGCCTTGTGGGCTTCCGATTCTTGTAGCTCTTCCTCTCTTTCACCATCCATATTTCTTTCTTACTCTCTCGATGTGAGAGTCAGCGTTCTTTCCTACCTATTGAATTCAATACGGTCTGGCGAGGTGCTACGAGAGAAGGTGCGTTTTATGCAACAGTGGCTTGAAAGATGCACTAAGGGATCAGGGTCCATCGAAGGTTACGTTCCAACGTGCCGCCCCGAGAAAGAATGAGAGAATTCAACGTGAGACGAAGAGCAAGGGAGATGAAAGAGGTGCAGGAGGGAATACCGAAGCCCACCTTTCCTTCATCAGGCGGTCATGAGGGAACGCGTCGATTAACGCTCTAAATGAATCACCCAGAGCCTCTCTCTGTCTCTCTCTCTCTTTCTCTTTCTCTTTCCACTTGGAAGATTATTTAAGTGTTTCAGCAGCTGGATGTTATTTCATCTTCAGTCATGTTATATCCTCGACATATATATATATATATATATATATATGTATATACATTGGCTATGTATAGGAACTTCCCAAAGCGTCTCCCTTGAAAATTATGATAGTATATTCGAAGGGTACCGAAATTGAACCGAGACAGAGACAGTTTGGCTCTTCTCATTGGAGAGAGGCGGGCGTGTCAGATATATAGAAGGGTTCTCTCGTTCCGTTTCCAAATTGAAAGTCGCCGTAAATCCGTAAGACGTCGGTTGAGAATATCTTCTCAGTCTCTTGCACGTGAAGTGAACGGAGAGTGAATAAGAAGAAAAAATATATATAGAATAAAAACAGTGCAGGAAAGAGTGCGACCGTGTGTGTGGCGAGAGGATGGTTTGCCAATTTTGTTCAACGCAAAATTTCGCCCCTCGTTTGGAACTTGCACATGTATAACGTATAGTCCTTTCGGAGACACTGTAACTACATATATATGCATAGAGTACAATCTCCGTTAGTGCATGCTCGTTTATTGAATGATTTTCCCCCACCTTTACTCCGTTGCGGCACGCCCACCTGCCCCCACCACTATACACTATCCACTACGGCGTTCCTTTCCCCCACCCCATGGCACAAGGCTATACGATTAGTGGATGTGGTTCGAAGAGGGGACATTCGATCGATACCTCTTTCTATCAGTGTAAGAACAAAATGCGTACACTGACATAGTTTCTACTGTATACGCTGTATATGTATATGGGATATATACAGGGTAAAGCCGGACAGAGCCGTGTACTGGAGGTCGATGCTTCGCGAAACGGGTTCGGGTGTGCTTTCGTCAAAATTAATTAATGTCGAGCGTGCCAGAGCGGAGGTACAACAGCAGCAGCAGCAGCAGCAGCAGAGCGTCTATGTGCAAGGAAAAGAGCTCTCGCAGCAGACTCACAAAAGAGCTCAAAAAGGGGGATGAGATATCCTGACGCGAGCAGTTCACGTTTGGCGAACGAAGAGGGCGCTCTCGGGCGAGGGAGGAACCAGAAACTCGTTTCCCATCGCTGCTACATATACTATACATATACATATCCCATATATTATACAGTTCGCTCCGGAGAGAAAGAGCGAGATCAAGTTTTCGAGCAGGTCATCGATTCGGACGGATGTCGGGACGCGTTCGGATGGCAATTTCTCGGGTTTTCGAACGAGATAATGTCAAGGTGGGAACGCGAAAAGAATTCACTATAAATGAGCGTAGGAGCTTCGACGAGCCCACGAAATATTAACGGGATCCACACTTGGGCACGAGCTCTCTCTCTCTCTCTCTCTCTCTTTCTCCCTCTCCCTCTCTCTTTGAATCGAAATTCGTATTTTGGTGGGAAGTCGTTTCGCGAGGTATAAATTGTCGACCCTCTCAGCTGCGTTCAGGGTCATTATGGCTCTCTCTCTCTCTCTCTCTCTCTCGCTCTTACAATCGCGAAAACTTCCACGCGTGTACCCATCGGCGTTACAAGTGGATGAGAATTCGTAAGTGAAGAAAAAGAACGCAAGAGAGATAGAGAGAGTGATAGAGAGCGAGGATTCTCAAGGTATATCGGCAGGGGCACGTAAACCAAGAGTTTTCATTGCGAGACCGCGCGGTCACTCGTTCGCGAGAGAGGCCTCGGATTATGGAAATGCTTTTGGGCTCCTCCGTCCCTCTCTTTCTCTCTCACCATCTCTTTCTCTGCCTTTTTTATGCTACAAACATGCCTTCTCTCTCTCGGCACAGCCTCCAACAGCTACGGCCAAAAGGCAGAAGCAAGCCAACACTCTTTATTATTGTAATGTCCGGAGTTACGACCGTCCACTCTTGCCTCCGTGCTGGCTTTTCTGATACAAGACTTAATTTATGAAAATGACGTGAAATAGAAGCCAGTTCATGTAGGTGTATATATATATACATAATATGCCATTAATGTATTTATATGCGTTGTGGCTGAATGGGGAAGAAAAAGGATGTAGCGAGGGGAACCTGCATATACATTATTGTGCTCCAAGGACCAGATCCACCCCCAGTGAGTCAAACGTCATCGGATAGGACAAAAAAAACGAAGGAAAAAAACATTCCTAGCCTCGAACGAGCTCCGGATTCTTCTTGTTCTTAACTTCGCGTTCTTGCTGAAATCTCGACAAGTCATTCCGGTATATTTTCAAATATAGTGTACTAGTGATATTTTTATTGTAGCAGATTGTGCGTCGTATACAATATTTATAGTACATATAAATGTAAATTACTATCTAATCTATACAAAAATTAGATATATTTACTACACAAGTACAAAATTTACAGTAGTTTACAGTTTTTTTATTCGCGGTGCACAAAAAGATCATGTTTTGTTGTCGACATTATTATTATTATTATTATTATTATTACCTAGCCTTTCGTTTATTCCTCCTCCATCTGCTGTTCTGATTACTTCATTGCTGGATGTAGTTGAACTTTAATATGTTCATTTATGTACTCATGTATACGTATATATGTATATATGTATATGTACCCAGGCAGATACGACGTTACTGGGCTAAAAAAAACTCTTTTGACGTCGTACTGTATTCACAATGTAATAAAAAACTGGTGTAATTGACTTACTTGACTATTGTTAATATATTGCAACACAAGATTTGGTAATTTCTTGGGCTCACAATCATAACATTGAATGGTACTCAGGCAAAACTTTGAGAAAACTCCAACAAACCAGTGACTTCAAAGCTCGTACATATCAATTTTCATTCCAATATTTTTTATTTCCTTGTTCGGCTTTGCTGACTACACCATTTCAAATTGACATCTCACGAATAATTCTCATTGGCCTAAATTTAGCACCAAATTATAATCCTGCCAAGTTTCGTAAAAATCGATACACGCATTTGGCGTAAATCGTGAACCTCGCTTACTTGGTCAATAATCTGAGATCTCGCATATGAGCAAAATTCGATACGAAAATATATCTTTATATATATGTATATATGAATAACGAACGAACGAACGAATTGTAACTAATTTAATCGCATGTGTAACAAATTATATTATCGAAATTCACGAAGAAATACCAATGTGAATCCCCTGTTGCGTTTTTACGTCGCATTTCGGTCGTATAATATGAAATTTTTAATTAGAAATCGGTAGCTGAACGAGGTGATTTGAAATTTATCCCCGAGAAAGAGAAAAACGTCCTGAAGCCAGTTTGAATTTATATATAGCCAGTTCTCTTTTTGATCTTTCTCTTTTGCCTCTCATTTTCAAAGCCACAAAGTAAGCCAAAAGGAAGATGCAACTCGTATATGTATAAACCGCTGACCGCGGTCTTCTTCGCTCAGCTGGAGCAATTATAGCACCAACGGGGCAAGTTAAGTCGCAATATTACAGTCTCCCTCGCGCTCTGTCCATCGACAATTTTACTAGTCTATCTATATACAGTCAAAAACCTCATAATTTCACTCCTTACTTCTTAATCATCCGCATAACTTAAGCTGTCACTACGGATTACCTAATGGCAAATTTTGACTCCATCTACAGTACTTTTCTTCCACTCCGAGCTCAGAGTCGTTTATGATTGAACGCATTTGGCACTTTAGGATGGGGATGACCTGTGTGGAAAAAATTTATATGTGAAAATAGCTTTTTGTATACAACATGTACACATTCTGACAAAAATTGTGTGATTGAAATATATATCTCTTATTTCCTACAAATGTATAAGTTATATATGCGATCAAAATATTACAAGTCTGAAAGCAAAATGGCGTAAGAGCTGTTAACGAGCATAGGAGATACGCCCTTTGGGATTTAGACACTCGATTTATTCAATCTATATATGACTTATATATAATATGAGTAAAAGATCCATACAGTACATTTAAAATATATATTCATGGGGGGGGGGGCTGGATTGGAAATTAAAATAGGAGAAAGTGCTGCCAATTTAGTTGTGAAAACTTTGACTGTACATATCTTCGCGGTTGCTACCAGCTCGCAGCTTGAATGTCCTGGCCGCGAAGTAGTCACCTCTTTGGGATTGCGATATTCTCTCTCACTCGCACTTTCTTTCTTCGACGTATGAATTGAGAGTGGGGAAAAATCCCGTGCCACGACCCGGTACTGTTCGCTCCGCTCACCCACGATAGTCACGTGTACGTGATTAGTTATTACATACATATATGTGCATATAGAAACAATGCCGCGTGTCCCCGAGATATACATGTATATATATACATACATTTTACACATCACACACACACACATATATATATATATATATATATATATATTCAAGATATACTGCTAGAGAACGCGTTGGCTGTCTAATGCGCACACCTATACCCATTATCGTGTATACCCTGTAATACCTGCTCACTGTTACGTGCAATATATTATACTATACTTGGGCTGAATTCCATTTCGTGTCTATTATAAAATATAATAAGCTGCAGCGAGCACTATACGTGCTGAGTTTTTTCCTTTTTATATTGCGAATGATAATAATATAATAGAATTTGAGTATATATGTGCGAGAGCTTTGCCCTTTCGAGGGGAAGAATTTCCAGAGATTCTCAATTTCATTAAAAAAAAATATATATATATATATTTGTATTTTTTATTTATTTTCAATGCAATTTTACTTGGTTGATTTTTAAGCTTTGACGAGTAACATTAATGTGACAAAGAAGACATTAATTTTATGTTATTTTTTATTTATGTTGTGTTTTATTTTTTCACGAACTCATCTATGTAACCCCTTAAATAACTCTGTGTATATGCATTCTAAGCATTATATGCTATGTATGTAAAGGATTCGCGAGATATATATAAGCATTCGCGAAAATTGTCAGAGTTAAAATAAGCTCTCACGTGGCGTCGCTTCTGGTTCCACGCAGACTCTCGACAGTCCCAGACGACAGTATTTAAGTGGCCGTGCCCGATTCTCTCGCGCTTTTTTTTTTCTTCTTCTTTTTCCACTTCTTCGACTCTCTCGCTCTTTCCCTCCTCTCGCGAATTATAATTGTTTCGTTCGGTGCGCGCAAGCTCCCCGGTTAGCCCCGTCTCGCGAAAACTTCGGTAGCCAATTCTCTCTTTCTCTCTTTCTCTCCCTTTTCCTCTCTCTCTCTCTCTCTCTCTCTCATTGTGGTGTTTGCGTGCAGCTTACTGTCAGAGAAATTGCATGTATGCGAGCACGCCGCTCGCGCGAAATTAAACACGCTCGTTACTGTCACTCTCGTATATATATATATATATATATATATATATATAATACCAAAGCGGGACAAAAGTCGAAGAACTTTTACAGTACATCAAGTACGAAATAACCGGCACTGCTAATAAAATCTCTCGAACATATTTCTTCCGACAAGCACAAAAATGATTTAGCGAGAGAAAAAAGAAGAAAATAATAAATTATCGCGGAAAAATAACAAATGTTTGATTCAATGATAGAATGTTGATCATATTAAATAAAATTTATTTAACGAGAATTAAAAATTGCTAGAATTTCTGAATAAATATTTATTTATTCAATAAAAGCTCATTTATTAATGACAAATGACGATTTATCGATCACGAGTTCAACAACTGACACAGCTGTTGTATCGAAAAATATTCGGCTCTCATGTGTATGCGAGATTGAAAAAAAATAAAAAATAAATGAAAATGTTAATAACAGTAATTGGCCCGAGGGTAATCGACTTGGAAAATATGGTAAAGCCCCCCTCCCCCCCCCCCGAAAATAGCTGAAATTTTCCATCGAGTTTTGGCTCAAAGTATCCAGAAATCCGATGGAATGAGGGGGAGATGGCGCGTTGAAGCGAGAGCGGAAAGTTGCCGGAGGCGATTTTGCCGAACGGACGACCGAGTTGCCGAAATACCGCAGGGTTTTCGGCCCGGCATGAGGGACAGGGGGTGCTTATACCGTGCAAATAAAACATATTGGTGTTTGCAATTAAATCGCACAGACAATGGACAAATAACGATTAACCGGTCGGCAAGCAGTCCCCGATTCGATTTAATAAATATTTTCCCAACCCCTTTATACTATATATATATATACATATATATATATATATATATATATATATATATATATATATAGCGATATGTAGCGATAACCCCGTTAAAAATAATTTCTGTATTCTCGCGTCCCACGATCGGTTTACCGGTCAGCGACCGCTATATTTCCGTGTACCATTGACCAATTAATCTTCTCATCCGCCCATGTACGTTCAATTTTACCCTGCCTCTTTTTCACCGCATCTCGTCAACCATTTAATATTCCATGAACGCTCCTTTTTGTTTGCACATTCATTTTCTATTTATTGTACGCGGTGAAAAATAAAAAATATTGAAAAACCGCTCACTTCTCTCCATCTGTAGTGCGATTCTCTCGGGAGTACAAGTGAACATTTGCATTTCATTAACCCCCTTTGTACGGATCTTTGAAAAGAGGCATTTACACGCAAACCCTTTGCATGTACTGGATATTACGTGTTTGACATCCGGCATTAGATATGAAAGAAAATTTTAAAAATTCATCTCTTTGTATTCGAAAAAAAGTTAATACGTCAAAGCAGTTGGGACTGGGGTAGAAATATTTTATTGAAATATCTTCTACAATTTTTCGCCAAAATGATGAATTTTTGTAAATTTTATTATTTTTCTAGTTTTTTGAAAATTTTATTAAAGTGAATTTATCAGCAATTATATTAACTGATCAGTTCATTCTAACTCCGAGCAAAAAATATTTCTATAATTTTTATCGTCAAATGTATATTTTCAAACGTCAAAAACTGTTATACATCGCCGTCTATTTTCTCCTGAAGTTAAATATAATCGTATTTATAGCGTAGAGTAGGTGAATCCGTATAATCCAGTTTTAGGTTTTATATAGCCAACATGAAAGGTTTCGTCGTTAAATTCGTTAAAGATGCTTTACTTATTCTTTCCTAACTAAATGTTAGACCTCGTGAAAATTTTGATTTATTCCGAGGATACCCGATAGCAGCTTGTCTTGTGTGCAAAGTTTCATCAAGATCATTCAAGCTCTTTTCAATATATAACCATCTGGATTTTTCAAGCCTATCAGTCATTCAATATTGTGAAGGAAAAAAACGATTTTTTTTTTCATTCTCCACTAAATTCACCTAAAAGTTTCAGATAGAATAATTATCAAAGGACTCGCTGCACTTCGCGAGGAAAAATAAAGTGTTCGACTTTTGATCGACCCACATCTCGTACTAAATTCGTACCTGAAAGCCATATAGACACTCGATGGTAAAAAGAGATAAAATAAACAAGATAAAACGTTGGATCGCGTGACAAGGGGTAACCGCTTGTAGCAGACTCTGTGGTGGTTGCCGGCGTGACGTTGTGGGATGCCAAAAGGTTCAAAAAGAGCGTTAAGGGGATGAGGATGAAGGGAAAGATCCACACAGAGGTCTCTGTCGCCGCATGGCCACATCAAGGAATATCGTCAATGAGACCGGTCTCATCAGCAACTGATCGGGATGAGCCACAAGAGGCCACATGACGTATATATATATATAGGTGAAAGGGACGCGTACACAAGAGGGAGAGTCTACAATAGCCCAGAGTGTACATGTGCGTGATGTGGCCACTTGCATGTTTTTTTTTCTCTTTTTTTTTTTTTTACCGCTGCTGATTCTCGATGTTGCCTGCTGTGGGCCTTTTGCGCCCCATACTACGCGCTCAGAGAAGCCCCATACATTACTCTCTTGCGTATGTACACTCTGCTCTCGTTGCAACCGATACCTCTCCCATACTACTTGCTTCTATGCCAAGACAAGTGCGTTTTTTTTTCTCTCTTGCTCTGTTTTTTTTTTTTCAACGTTCCACGGGTCTTCGCACGACTATCGTATCGTTATACGGTTTGGGAGAGAGAGAGAGCGAGAGAGAGAGAGAGAGGGAGAGAGATAGAGAGAGAGAGAGAGAGAGAGAGAGAGAGAGAGAGAGAGAGAGAGAGAGAGAGAGAGAGGGAGAGGGAGAGAGCGAGTATGCTGACACTAGCGTGTACATGGTACCTGGATAAAAAAATTAAAAACAAATATAAAACTGTATATATTTATAAATAATTACGTAATTCACCCTATCGTATTTTTCCTACCAATCCCATGAACTCCAAGTGCCAATGTTGCTCGATGGAATTATCTACCACTTCGAAAACAGAGCTGAGAGCTCCTCTTTTTGCCTATTATTGCATTAGGATTAATGGACATTTATTGTTTTCTCTGATGGCAATGTTTTGTCCTTGTGAAAATAAATAAATATATTAACCGTCATCGAGCACTTGGCAGTCATACTTTTAAATAAAAAATCAGATAAGCATTTCATTTCAATAATTATGTAAATGCAAAATTGACAATCCTCCGAATGAAAAAAAATAATATCGAAGGTTTTATTAATGCACAAGTCACGAATTCGAATAATAAAATTTCAATGAGTTAATTAAATCTGTCAATGAATATTTTGTCTTTTCATTAAATGTATTTGGGTATTCTAAACTGATCATCACACAAATTTAATTCAGATAATATTTGTACTCATTATGTCGGGTTGATCGTTGATTTGATCGTTGACAGAGAGTAGAGGGTGAAGAAATGTCATAAATGCGCAACGAATCGAAAGGAGAAATTGGAGAGAGCACGCGCGCTCGTTGGGGAGACCCTTTTAAGAGTTTTATATTTAAGCACAACACAAGATCGAGGGTGAATCGTGATTCATTTCTCTCCTCGCCTATATAGCAATGCATTTTTTTCTTGCTTTTTCACTCTTATACTCTCGACGCACTATTACTCCCTTATTTTTATTTTCTTTCATTTCTACGACATCCCAGCGAGAGAGCCCTTGGGCCCTTCGGGCAAAACGATTATTTCGGCTCGTTAAATTGCCCCCTCCTCTCATATACAGAACTCTTTTTCGTTTGCGACGAGGACCGTGAACCGAGACAAACCGTTAACCACAATATTCACGCGTTCTTCCCCTCTTTACGAAGCCAAATCGTTCGATCAAGAATATATATATATATATATATATATATAGTACAGTCCCTTATGAATTCCATCACGTGGGCTCAAAGCCTTAATGTTAATCGCCTATATGCATTATAATCGTATATATCGAAGCGCGAAACTAAGAGCATGAATTTTCATTTTCGTATATATCATTTCTACATCCTCCACACGCTTAACATTTTATGTTTGATCGAACAACATCTCGCACAGTTATATTTCACGCGTTATCGACTCTGACCCATTAAGAAGTGAGAAAAGATGGAATTAAAAGCCATTTCGTGTATTATGGTGGTAAACGTCACGTTCTATCTCTCCCTCTCTCTCTCTCTCTCTTTCTCTCCTTCTCTCTCACTACCTCTCTCTCTCTCTCTCTCTCTTTTTCTCCTTCTTGCTCACTCGTTCTTTTTCTCATACTGTTTTCTCGTTCTACCGAAGATACGCTTTCGATCCTGATTATTCGAACAAACCGATAAACTACATATACCTACGCTCTCACTGGCTCGACCATATATGCGCTCAGATACACGCATATAGTGTATTTATCTGTATGTGTTTAATACCAGCGCATCCTAGCGCTCTTACCCACCATTCAACGTACATTAGTCCGTAGATTACGAGCCTTGGACTCGAAGCGACGATATATTATACTTCTATTGGGATTCCAGAATTCTTTTTCTTTTTTATCGTTATTTTTTTTTTCTCCTCAACGCTCAGAATTCTTACACATATGACGAAAATATCGTGAAGAAGACGTGTGAACTGACCATATAACGGAATACAGTCGCGTGTCACGTGTGTAGTATATTCCAAGATTTAGGGGCAATATGGGTCAGAGAAAAAAATCTGTCAGGACGAAGAATTACAGGTAAACATTTTGTTGAGCAGACATTTTTTATGTCAATAATGTTGATAATTAAGGGGACTGGGCAGGACAAAAAAAAATGGTTTTTGTCGAATTTCGTTTTTATAAGGTGAATCTCTTCTGACTCAAACACTGCCCTATGTATTTAACATCACACTAGAGTTAACTGGAACTCCTTCAGAGATCTACGTAAGAATGTATAATTATTGTGAAACATAAAAAAAAAGTTAAACACTTTTATTTCTTATTTATATTTTGTGAATATTTTATTAAGGGCGATACTTTGAATAAAATTTAATCAAATATATTTTTATGGCCACGAGCCCACACAATACTGTGCAAACTTAAGTCCTCATGATTGAACAAAAATTACAATTGTGTATAAATATTAATACATATATAAAATCATTCGCCATATTCACAATGTAGAATTTACAGTCTGCAAATCTAAAAAAATTATGCCTCGTTGAGCAGCATATGCAACGTTATTATTAATATATCAAAAAAAATCCTAATTGCATTCTTTTCCTTCCAAAAAATTTCGTTAAAAAACTCACATTTTAAACGAGCTTTACACTACTCCTTTAAAAATTGTAATTTTCCTCTCATTGAAATAAACCTGATGACTGTTCCAAGCAATTCGAGTCCCAGTAATCCCCAATATAATATTTTAAGTATTATAAAATGAGTATTTTTCTTATTCGCGATTTTGTCGCTCTTCAACATTAATTTGCGAGTTCGCAAATGTACATAAAAATATCCATAAATTCTCATTCAAATGAAACGTCAAGTACGTGGTTTGGTCCATCCTACCAGTACAATTATAAATAAAATGATCGAGAATATCCGAGCTTGGAAATAAGCTCAACGGTACGTATATACATATACGTATAAAAACGTACATATATATATATATATATACTCGGCAGAGTCTCGACTAGACACACATTACCATTAATAAATATGTCAGCCGATCTGCGGATATCAAATTATGCTAATCGCTCCACAGAGAGTTTCCCCTCCCCGCACCTTCCTCTGCTCCGTGAATGATATTATTTGGTTACGCGAGTCACGCTCACAGCCATTTATCTAGTAGTCGACGCCTCCTCTCTCCGCATTTTGGTTATATATACACCCCATGACCCATGAGGGGCTCATCGTGTAGTAATAGATACACACAGAGTGATGTTATACGCGATTATGTGTACGTGTGCGCGCGCCAGACCGTCCCTTCCGGACGGGGTCAAGGTTCCCGTTCATGCTGCGTATCTGTTCTCGGTTTTGGTGCACGCAAACCAAGCTTCTGACCCTACCAATTCCAACATTACTTCCAGTGGCACACCAAAACCATCCCCTGTCTCACTGTTCACCAAAGATTCGTGTGTATATATATATATATATATACATAGTCACGAGTGCCCTACCGTAACGATTTCGTACGTGCTACGGTCACGGTGGAATTTTACCCTCCAGAAAACAGGAATAACTCAAAATGCCATGAAGTTGAATTTTTTGTTCCTAAAAGTCCAAACTCTCCAGCTAACGACATACTCGAGTCAGAATCAATTGGAAAGTACATTTTGAGGGTAAAAAACTGTTCAACCCTCGTTAACTGGTGACATTTTTGAGTATAGTATTCTTATAATATCTTTTGGGGTCTGTGAGACACCCCGTATGATGATATCGATTCGTAAGAATTGTAAGTGACAAGAGCTACAGGCAATTTTTTTCAGTCGAGGAAGAATCATCAGGACGAAAATGTTGATTACGATTCGTTAATTAGAACTATTACTGTGATCAATGAACAAATTTCTTCGACTTGGATACTTAAATTTTAAAATTTCGCCCTGTCACAAATCCTCTTAATCAACATGTTTCATGTAACGTTTCAATGAACGAATTATTATATGCACAATCTATATATATATATATCTCTATATCTATATCTATTTTAAATGAGTCTTCGCTATTCCATTCAAACGTTCTCGAGGATCCTATCGCCAAACGGACAGAGAGAGAGAGAGAACGAGAATCGCTCACCAGTATATGGATATATGCGCTATAATGTATTTATTCACGAGACTCGTAAGGGCAAACGATATCTGGACGATCGTAACTTAGTATGAATAGCTTTTGCCCCGTTCGGTCGCAAAATCGTGATTTAACGACGGTACGAGCGCCGGCGCGCACGCCTGAGAGAGAGAGAATTCTATCGGGATATGCCGATGGCTATACCTATGAAGCGTCACCATCGAATCAGCCAAAGAGGATGGATATTTTAACGTACAAAAGTCTCTTGAAGCGGTAGAGATACGTTTATAGCTTCTCCGATATATTATACAGATTTTGATGCGAGGCTACATGTAATACATACACGACTTTGGAACATAAATCTGCGCTGAGAAACGATCAAATCGATAATGTGGCAAAAAGTGATTAAATGCGCTTCAAAGGATTTCATGTTCCTCCGTTATAGTGAAATATCTTGAAAAATCTTCTCCTTGACCGTCAAGGAAATGTCCGCTTGGCGATTTGCCCAAGGGGTCAATTGACACTCTATGTAGCGCTCTTGCTGAACGCAGCGCCCCCTACCAGGTGGTTATAGAATCAACCAGAAGCAAACGGAAGTTTTTGTACCGCGGGCGACATGGAGGAACAATCATCGAGCCACCGCGCACGTTCCTTCATACGACTCCTGGTTGAAAGAGCAAAACGCTGACGAGAATATAAGAACAATTGCCCATTCGTGGCAGTGAACGTACCCTGTACCAACTGCCTACACCGGGCATTAAGAATATATACAGTAATAGAGAGAAGTTTCCAGCTGAACGTGGAGAAACAGCAGCCAGAAGCGCGGAACTCTGTGCGCACACGAAAGGCGGTGCTAAGGACGTGAGAATATCGTGAACCTTTCGCGCCCCTTCCTCTTAACTCGCAGACCGACTCGACGCGTCATATAGTACAATTGATCACCGCTAGAGGCTCCAGCTAATTTATTCGACCATTTTGTTGTCCAAGCGCTATTTTTTTCGATGAGTTGAGTGCTTAGCAATAGCTGTGCTGATCAACATGTATTGCTTTTTGACGACCATTTTATTCAAAAGACATCCTGGCAATCTGGCTAGATTTTCTTAAGGATTCAACGGACTGTCCCGACTCTTTGACCCGGGTCAAAGTCGGAGCTTAAATCTCAACTCAAGCCTTGGAAAATGAGCCGCCGGAAGTTACGGATAAGGAATTATAAAAAAAAAAAACTTTAACGTTCTCATGCGGTTTCTCGTCATTATGGCGCATCAAGGAATAACAAGGACTGATGAAAAAAATGCCAAACTATGCAGCTATTCCGTGGCACAAAGGCATATGAGGAGAGGCTGGAGCGAAGAGAAAAGAGCCAAGATGGACAGGATGCTGAAGGAGTGCGAGAGTGTATAGAACATAGGGAAGCCAGCAAATACTTGTACCAGCCAAGCAGGTCCGACTGCTGGTAGTCAAAGGCTCTCTGGACATCTCTGCCTGTGTGTGTGTGTGTATTACTGTCCACTCTACAACCATATAGCGAGAGCTTAGCTAGCCTCGTCTTAGTGAGTTTCCAAAGGTTCGCTTACCGTTACTAGTGCCTGGAGAGCCTGGCAGCAGCATATACACCAATACCAATATGAGATACGAGAGAACACGAGAGTCTCATATACGCTATGCAAGGAAGAGTCGATGTACTCAAAGGAGGGAGAATATTCGCTTTGAACTTTTCCGTTTTCACGTCAACGTAGACACACGTGGACTTCTTCGATTCTGTATCTGCTGCTCGGCAATCCGTCGAGGTCGTTAAACAGCACACTCACATTCAACTCGCCATCATTCTCTCAAATAATTAGTCCCAGGCATTCCATATTAATGGATAGGCGAGGTCACGAAGTTCATCACGACTCCTCGGGACAATAACAACACTCGGCAATGAGAAAAGCATTGAATTATTATCAAATGAGACCTACAAACGTGATTCGTCTTCCTCCAATCCGATGCAAGTGCACAATTACTATTGTATAATCGACGATGACATCCTGGTGATTGGTAGAAGACAGACGTATGGAGTTTTACATTTTTATTATTACGCTTTCCAGGGATACATATTTATCGATAATATTTTCTGTACCATTGACAGTCGTCGTGAGCTCGACAGATATCGTCGTTTCTTATTATTTATCGATATATAAATTTGGCATAAAGAAAATTATGCAAAGTGTCCGCGTGGGTAGTCTCCACGAGGTCTCTCGTATGGAATCGTGGGCTTCTGTACTCTTGTACAATCTATAACTGGACATGTATATTTCCGTTTATGTATGTGTGCGTCTATACAGTCCCTCGTCGAAGTGCATACGGTTTTGGAACGAGTATTGAGAGAGTACGGTAAATCACGCTTTCTCGATTACATACCAAATGATATATATATATATTGCCATATAGTAAATAGAAATGCCGCCGAACACACAAACGGTAAAAGAGGCAATCTTTGTACTCCTCGATATAGTCGCCGTTGTCTCCTAGAGTCTTCGTCGTCGTCATCGTCACATGCGATGTTTGTTCTCGTCGCTTCGACCAGAGCGCCCTCTAGCGATCTTTCTTAGTATTACGCAATATTATCACAAGGACCCGGCTAGAGCTCGCTCTCGCGTCGTGCCCCCGCCATGTGACAATCGATCTGCACAAGTCCGCTATGGAGCGCTGCGGTAGTTTTATACCCGTCAAACTTAGAGTTCTCCCTCTTGATGTCTCGTGGCGCGCTATTCAAAAGCTATTATTTATGCTCACCATATACGCGCCTGATGCACGTATTTGTACACCTGCATATATATATATCCACTTGTGAGCTTTGGAGGAGTTCCTAACTAACCTACCGCATACGGAAATTCACGCTACAGATATATATATATATATGGAGGATTTTGCTACGAGAGTGTTACGCACGTTGACGTACATAGGACGAGAGGACTAACCCGCTTCATCGATGATGTCTCTCGTCTCTTTTTATCCCGCGCTCGTCTCGTTATATGCATTGTATATACATACATATGTATATGTATTCGTGTGTGTGCATGCGAGTAACGAGACTCGACACTCTAGTTCGCAATATGACGCTCGCACCCGGGCATCGTACACCACCGGGGTGTGTTAGCAGTAAAAAATCACGCATCATCGCGCTTTTGCACTGCTCGTAAGGGGGTCGCTCGTATAACGCCCCTGAGCCTTCCACCCCATGTGCGCAGACATGGTCGGAGAAAGAACGTCTACGTGTTATTTACCTATACAGGATACCCCTTTCATGCACATACGTATATGGGGTATTGACTGAAATCCGTACTTTTCTGCGCCTCTGCCATGAAACTGACCGACTTGGCAACGCGCGAAAAGAACTTTGAGATTTGACGATCATGGCGTCAGAGCCAATATGGCTGTTTAAAAAGGTAAAAATTATCAGTTTTGTTCCCAATAGTTATACCGTTCTGAAATTATCAATTAATTTCCCGTTAAATTTATCGCATACAAAATCATGATGTTAATTATTTTAACTTTCGTATAATATTTGAAAAAAAAAATTTGAAAGAATTAAAAAATGGCTGAATATGATTGGCCGCGTATATGATACGAGCAATTTGTGTATTTCAATGAAATTTGATATCTGCGGGCTTTCGAGCTATTTGATTTTGAATCTCATATAAACGTTGCTATACGCTTTGTCTGCTACCAATTAAATTTCCGACAAATTCAGGGCGGACAAAATAACGATATTAATTATTTCCATGCATAATAAAATTCCAACAAAACATACTGAGAGAACGATACAAAATTGTTCATCGAAATATTTAAACATAAATTACAAATGATTATATTTTAAGGAAAATTATTATCTCGGGGCTTTTGATTTCAAATCGAATATGAAAATTGTATAGTTCTCTAATTACCAATTAATTTCGCGACAAATTGACTGCTGGCAAAATAATTATTTCCATATATAATAAGATTGCAGCAAAATTGTAATAAAACAGTCAGCTTCACCGTGAACCCAACGCTCGGAGGGTGAGAGAGCGTTGCCGTTGCAGATAACATAGAGACAAATACATATGATGCGCATGTGGGGTATGTATTGTATATCTATATCTGGTTCTCGCAATACAGAAAGAGGACTCTCGTCCGACGCCGGGGGTGTCGCTAACAAGCAACCCTCCCCGCATTAAGGGGGTCTTATTCACGCATCCATGCACAACGAGGTACATACGCGCACACACACGCGTCCACACACGAATATATATATATATATATATATATATATATATATATATATATATATATATATACTTCGGTATCTTGTGTGTACGTTGGAAGTGTTCTTCCTGTTAGCAACGGTGCGTGTGCGCAACGACGTGCGAAAAATCACGACTCTCTTCGTTTCTTCTCTACGTGATGACGATGTTTGCCTCGACAAAGAGAAAGAGTCATCCCTTAATGACTTATTAGCAACGACGCACGTTATTTAACGACCCGACACAATTACTCGCTCCGTCCGTTCTACCCCTTCTGTTTCCTTCTTTTTTTTTCTCTTCTGTAAGTTCGTTAGCATTATTATCATTATTATTAATTAACATTATCATGTCGCAGAACAATTTTCATAATTGATCATCAGCGAGCTTTTCAACTTTGCCCTCACAAATATTTAAAGTTATCAATTATTCATTTATCGCAGAATAAATTTAAAACTGCTTGTACGCCATTGAAAAATTTAAATTTGTTAATTTATTTGGTACATATGATGGCATTCTACACTCTCGTTGCATATGTGATATGCCCGAAACGAGAGTTTACTCTCAGTCATTTCAACCCTTCTTCAATCCATTAGAGATATTAATGACTGATGATTTTCATTAATTGAACGATGTGGCTTGCCGTTGGGAATTTCACGGTAGACTTGAGCGAAATAATAGAACGGAAAACAAAACAAAAATTTGCAAAGTCATGGGATATTGATGATGACGAAGCGTCATTATTAATCGAGGGTAAATTCATCGGCGACTGAATGGTTAAGGGAAGTTTGTGATACGAATTGCTTAAGTTACCTAAAAAAAGTCGAATAATCTGATATCAACGAGGTATAAATTTTCCAGTTCAATGTTTTTTTTTAAATCGTCACATTTTTTCATAACATTTTTGAGAGCTTTCATCATCAAAAAAATTAATCAAGCACGGGGAGCTTGGCAAATCTCACCCCCTCTTGTATGTATGAAATATGGAAATTAAAAAAAAATCTATGGCTGACAAAGGCTTTGACATGTTCCAGTATTTCCTATGGATTTATCTGGAAAATTTTCCGTGCTCCCCCGTTTGATTATCGCGTGGTAAATGACAAAATAAATCAATCCCCTGCAAGAGGGGTAAAAATAAAATTTTGCAAAATTCATCGAAAAATCGATGAATTTTGCAAAATGTGAATAACCATAAGGAAGGAAAGTAAATCGTTTCAATTTCATAACAATTTAATTTTTTTAATCAGAATAGTAATTTAACCACCCTAGTGTGAATTCCACAATAATTAGAAACACATAGTAGAGTATTTCAGTCGATCAATAATTAGTAATACGTGGTGTATTTGAAATTACGTTCAATATACTGCTAAAAAATGTCAAGGGTCAGATCCGATTCTAATGAGACCACAGTCTTCATTAGGGCCCAATTTAACGCTCAAAATTTTTTCCTACGAAAGCGTTTCTAAATCCCTTATTAAAAAATAACGTGATGCGAGGGCGATTGGGATGTACAGAAAAAGCTGTAAATGGACATTGGAGAAGCGAAGTAATATCGAGAATGCCCACTTTCCTTTAGCCTATATAAATGTATATATCCATGTGTAAAATAAAAAATAAAGTGTGTATATATACATCGATCTCTCAGGACGGGCCACCTAATTACGGAGGCACGCTGGTCTTCTCGCTGTCTTTCTATATATATATATATATATATATGCCTGACGTTTTATGTATTCGTGTGCACCACGTTGAGCCCAACGGACACGGAATTCCTTGCGTGACAATTAACGATTTGTAACCCTTAATGTTTGGATTAGATTAAACTGTCGACGAGAAAGAGAATCGTGAGCTCGAGTGGGTATATACGTACATCAGTATGGGGAGAGGGTCATTTTTCGAGCGTGCGAGCACACCTTTCGAAGCGAAATTGTAAGCTGGCGTTCGAGAGAATCCCGAGCGCTGACAGGACGAACGCTTCGAAGCTGTCCACCCTGTCGTCCGGTTTCTCTTCGCGTGTCCATTCTCTTTCTCTCTCTCTTTTCGCCTCGATGTCTCGAACCGTCTCTTGCCGCGATCCCTTTTCGCTTTTTTTTTTTTTGGTTTTTTTCAATTTTATTTTTCTTGCTTTCATGCCGTTTCGCGAAACACTCGATTGGGGGGAGAACGCAAGAGACAGTCTGTTTCTCTCGTTCTTTTTATTCTTGTCACGCCAAAAAATTTGCACCACGAGCTGCTTAAAATTTCATTCGGTCAGTTCGAGAAAGGATTTCTCGAGCTTGACGTGACAATCGTGACGATGAGAATATTTGAATTGCAGAAAAGAGGACAATGTCGTCAGGGATTTTGTGAGAGCGAATTTAATGACATTTTTTATAACCCTTGTAATCCCTTTTTTATACGAATTTTAATGCGTCGTTTTACATCAATATTAAGACATATTTATATCTCTATTTAATATGCATTAAATATATAATAATGCAAATAATTACGGTCCGTATAACCAAATTCGTACAACTATAATAATCCTCATTCCTTGCAAAGTCCCACGAGAATTTTTCCCACTTTTCTACCAATATTCCTAACCATCACCCCATTTATCACCGGAAGTCGAATTCTCGTATTCTCCCTTTGGTAACTTCTGGTCGGGTACGCTGGGGTAAGCTTGACTCCATCTGCCGGTGTTACATTTTTTTGGTGCCAAGAATTCTATCTTGATTCAACACCTTCGGAGCGCTTCGAAAACATAAATTGATGTAACTCAACAAAGACTGCATCAATTTATCTCGTCTTGGTCTCAATCGAAATTTAATAATTTAGTTATATAATGAATGTATGAATTATTCGGGGCTACAAAGCATATCTTTCCGATATTAGGTGAAGAGAAAATGGCCGGTGTCACATTTTTTCGATTCGACAAGAATTCTAGTGGGATGAGCCTAGATGCGATCTTGATTAAACGCCTTTACGGCGCTTCGAAAATATAAATTTATATAACTCAACAAAGACTGCATCAATTTATCTCATCTTGGTCTCAATCGAAATTTAATAATTTAGTTACATAATGAATGTATGAATTATTCGGGGCTACAACGGATATCATTCCGGTATTAGGCGAAGGGGAAACGGGAATTAGCGCCCAGCACGAGAAGTCAAGTACAGGATCTCAACGAGTTACGCGGGCAAATGTACTTGGCGCACGAAACACTTGCCAAGTCCCTCGGAATGTATATAAATTCAATCACGCTGCAAGCACTCTGTGATGTACTCGTTAATACGCTTGAACGTTGCTTCAACGTAATTGCTCCGCACACAGTCACCAGTCACGCGTGTGGATTTTCACCTGCTCATTCGGTGTGCTCTGCTCTGTTCTCCGCACGACATATCTCGCGCAACTGAAATAACCGAGTATAAAGCGGCATTCAATTAATATTAATTAAAATTGCAAGAGAGAGAAAACGCGAGAGGGTGCGAAAAAGTTGAACAAGAGAAAAAGAGAAATTACTGAGCGAGAACCGAAAGGGGAACGCAGAACGCGTGAATGCTCAGATAATTATGCATTTCTCAAAGAACCAACACGCGCTACATGTAAAACATATCTCGTTCATTTGTATGACCTCGCCTGGCAACGAAGAATTATCTACAAAAAAAAAATCATTTCGACCCCGTTTTTTTTCTAGCGTCGAAAATGCGTAGGAAAAAGTCACGAGCCCTGAAAATGTCGTGTGCAACATTCACGCGAACGAATTTAACGCCAAGTGCCTTTCTACTTTCGCCTCTCTTCATATCGGCATGTATGAATACTTGCAGAATCGTAATTTATTTTATAATGACGTGTCGTTTGATTGTTCGTTCATTCGTGAAATAAAATTTTGTTAGAATTTTTTTTCTTTAATACACACGTGCAAAAAAATTATTTCTGTAGTTCATACGCGTTTCTGGCCATGTAGAAAAATTATTCGTACATGTATTTCGTCTCATATTTTTTTCATTGTGCCCATCAGGCTTTATTATAATATTGCAACGATTTAAGTTATGTGAAAATTCAGAAAAAATTCTGCCGTCGAATTGTGAAGCCATATTGAAGGAATAAAAATTTGCACCTCGCTACTCCTAACGTCCCTTTGGAAAAAATTCAAGTCTACAATTTTTTCAGGCAAATTATTATTTGTTTGGACAAATTCATTGCTATCTTTTTTAAACATATAATAATAGAGAAATCTGGATTATTTTAAATTTCATTATTTATGCTTTTATATATCGAATTGTAAATTAATAAATTGGTTAAAAATAAATATTTGTACGATATTTTTTCCTGACGAATTAAGATATTTCGTAATAGAAGAAGTAACGATTGAGTAACTTCATCTCGTTTTCTGAAAATCAACTAATATATTAGAAAGATTTGCCAATACACAATCGTTATATTTTTCGATAATTTACAGTTGGAGGAATAAATTTAAACATGGTGTGGGCGATAAATTTAGGTCATAATGCAATAATTTTCCAAAGGAGAATAAAATTAGTCAAGCATCGCCTGACAGTTAACTTGAGACAAACATCCAAGTGTAAAGAAAAAAAATAATTTTTGATCTTGATGAAATGAGCGAAGATAATTTATCCTTAGACTTATGTGATGGTAGAAACAGACTGAATGTCAAAAAAACGGATTTCAATAATTCCCATAAAATCTCCTTTTAAATTTTCCTCTTATCTCACCTCCATTGCCTCTCTGTTCTCGTTGCAGCTTCCGTACAACTTTATACTCGACAATTTAAACTCGTCTACTCTTACCAGTTGACTCTCACATTTTCTTAACGAATTTCATACGACGTTACTCGAGTTTTTCCAAAGTTTAAAAAGCAACACGAGAGTTTTGTTCGAGTAAAAGTGCACTTTAGTCGCGACGAACACGACGGACGATCACTTGATATAGTAATTCGGTAAACTGGTCGTTCAGGAAACAGCCAGATAGGATCGTTTAAACTTTCAATTAGTCCGTTGCATGTGTGTTGGCCGTTACAGAGTGGAAGAGCTTCAAGAGCTTATAGAAGGTGGTACGTGAGAAGCAGAGATAGAAAACCGGAAGTGGACAGTAATATATAGGATATTACACGTCCCTCCTTGAGTTTACGATTCCCAGGGCCCTTTATCGTGATATATAGGTACGTCTTTTGGTATATATGGTATGGAGTGGTTCTCTGTGTGGTTACTGGTATGGGTCAGTCGAGAAGTGCACGAAGACCTTCCTACCAAGTTCCTACCAAGCCACTCGTGCGCGCGCTCCGGCGTTCTAAATACATTGGACCACCGGGATCGGTCTCTACAACGGGCCTTGGCGATGCTGCTGCTCTTCGTATGTTGAGCTCGACCAAGGGCCACCACATGGCCATCGCATGCATATATATATACATATATATACACGCATATACCTACATATATATATATATATATATATATATATATATATATATATATACATATATATACATGAGAGATTCAAGTCCACGAGGCTAAGAGAGAAAGAGAGCACGCCCACGAAACCCAACTCACACACACACACACACACAGACCCTTTAACGTTGCAGCATATCTGTCGACGAAGAAGATTCGCCTGAGCGTATTAGCTCTGCAAGCGCACACCTCTAGCTTATGCCCTGCGCGAGAGAGTTCGAGAGTGGAGGGCGTGCACACACGCCATGCTCTAAAATAATTATCGGCTCTTCATTTCCTCTTATCTATTATTCCTATCCACGAGTAAACTTTCCTCCTCAAAACTCTCTCAGGAGCCTCCCGCCACACACAATTATAATATGCGAAAAAAGATTTGCCTTCGGTTTGAGGATTTACCGTCGCCAATGACAATAAACGACAATAATGTGAATGACAATAAACAATTGTTGTAAAATAAAAAATGCTGATAGACCAGAGTGTTAAAGGGCTAATAGACTTTGAGTGACATCCTTCAGCATTCATGGCGAAGCCTACTTATATAAATAATTAATTCATAAGTTCATAAACTTAATTTTTGCGGCAAAAACTTGACAAGGTTTTTCAGCAAGGAGGAATTATGCCAGCGACGCTTTTCACGCTAACAATGCATTACTTTTCTCACGCCCACTTGATTATTCTTGGCAAGCTCTCCTGCTTGCCTCAAATGTAAAGGTACAGTCGTGTGTGCGTGTTTTGTGCACAGTGAGAGAGAGAGAGAAAGTCAGGAGGGCGAAAAAATGGACCCGGTGCTCGTCCCGTCGAGTGGGGATTTGCTGGAGCGGATTAAATATGGCAGGAAATAAGTAGCGAAGGTGAAGGGCGTAAAAAAGGGCAGGTTGAATTTAAAAAAAAAAGCGTTAGAGCAGCTCTTACTGTGGGTACTGCAGCACCTTTCAAGCCATATACAGTTTATTAATAATTTATTTCCCTCCGAGGTTTGAAATATTCGATGACAGTACAGCTGTGAGAGATGGTCAACAAAATTCCATTTTAGGAGAACATTTTTCATTAATTATCCGAGACAATAATAGTGATCAATTATAAGAAAATACTGGAAGTCCTAACTTCGTCGTCCTAACTTTTCGTCGTTCCTAACTTTTTCTTTGTACTTTTTGGGGTGTTTTTGAGACGTAATTCGTTGATTATGGCCAATATACATTTTTTTCTGAGATATTAAATATATTATGGTAAGCCAGCCACCACAGATGTCTAATATTCGAACTAAATTTTTGTTAAACACTTTCGAAAAGTTATGTAAGAATAATATTAGTCGTCAATAATTAGCAACAGGTTTCAGTTTTGCCATAATTTTACATTGATAATTATATATAGTGGAAACTTTCCCAGCTCAGTTTTTCATCGGCCGAGCCAACGAATATTTTCCTAAATTCTCTCGTTTCAGACGTATGGAACCTGCAAGAGATTTCACTGTAATATAAAAAAACGTTGTGTGATCACGAGACGTCTTTCGACTATTTTGACGTACATACCGTACGAATTTTTCTAATAGTTATGTTACATTTATTTCCATTTATTTATCAATTATTTATCAAAATATATATATAGATATATATATATCGTGGATTAATTTTTTCATATTTTTTAAATTCATTATTGTCTTGTAATTTAAATCTGCGTGAATTTTACTGTCAGGAGCTTAAAAAACAAATGTATTATTTGAATCTCATCCATGCATATGCCCTCGACAAACTATACACTCTCCATAATCCTCCATTTACATCATACGGAATTACTTTCCCCATCCACCTCACAATGTTTCTCGAATCCAAGCTCGAACGATTTTTCCCATAAAATTGTCTGTAGGCCACATTTACCTGTTAAAACTTTTGCAAAATGGGGGAGAGTGTTTCGTGCTAATCGGACGAACGACGCATTAACTCTAGCCTGGCTTTCTCGCTTCTGATGTATATATTATTATAATTTTCTCCAGATTACCGAGCGTGGCAGTGATGCGAACCGTGAGCGTAAAGATTTGCTCTCCCCTGATGCTTTAGGGGTGCGTAATTGTACGCGTACGTTTTGCACGCTATATATATACACAAAGCAGCCCCTATATACGTTAATATACGAATGTATTCGTCTCTCTCCCTCTCTCCTCTCTCTCTCTCTCTATATATATATATATATATATTTATATATATATATATATATATATATATATATATATATATACGAGCATACCTCGCTTATTTATTTTAATGAGTTTCTGGCGCTCGCGTCGTCGACGCGTGATCCTCTCACGGGATTCTCTCGTTGCGCATATATATGGAAGCTTCGCCCACTCACTGCTCACGCACTTTTTTTCTCCCTACTAGCGACACTCTGTATTACGTATATCTCGGCCCCTTTCTATGCCACAGCTCTACTTCTCTCACGCACTACGTGACAACACTTGGCAGAGCCATATACAGACGCATATATGTATATTAAAAAAAAAAAAAAAATGCAACGCCTCGACCTAAGTCGTCGTCCTCCACTTTCTCGTCGACGTGAGATGAAAATTCTTTACTTTTTTATTCGTAATGCAACCCTCTTTTTTCCTCCACCCACTCGTACAACCCGCACCGAGCCTGGGGATGCTTTAACTACCCCCTTTTTCATCTCTCTCTCTCTCTCTCTCTCTCTCTCTCTCTCTCTCCTTTTTCTTCTTTCATTTCATACGCACCCTCTCCGAGTGCCTCGTAGAGACATACGCATAAGTACCGGTCGTTACGCATAGACGCACAGAGCTTCTCAAGCTCATACACATGCACCCTGCCATATTACATCAATGTGTATGAACCGCGCAATGTTCGCTAGAGCTGAGGACGAGGCAGAAATTTTGAAAAAAATGATTAAAAAAAAAAAGAAATTTTAAATGTTGAAGGTACATAAAGGGTGCCATGGGAAAAAAACCCATGGATGAAAACACCCGGAGACAAGAGCGAAAGTGCTAGAGAAAACACTTTGAGGAATATCTATATATATATATGTATTATAAGGGTCGAAAAATAACGCGGCATGTGAGGAACAATCCGAAAAAGGTGGGGCTCGGACTGGACCGGGACTCGGGCCCGGGACCTTTCGATTGCTGGTCGAATACTATTCCAATTGAGCTATACAGAACCGCTTGCCATACTTGATTCGGATCGTCCTCACATATTATACCGCATTACAATATATATATACAGCTTGGTTTGCAGCTTGGATTTTTTGCACCTCCACGTATAGCTAGTGCGCAAAAACCAACTCCAACGCAAACACAAAATCCAAGCGAGTCAGACTTAGTAATGCAGCGTGGGCGCGAATTTTACCCCAATGTCTCTGTACCAGGATGAGGGGCTAAAAAATGTTGCCTTTTATATATAAATGTATATACAGAAGCTTGTACTACATTTTCCAAGTATGTTCTTTCATCTTTTATATCCATTATGACGAAGTGCGTCGCACCACGCTGACAGTAACAGAAATGATGAAAAAAATGAAGGTTGTCGCGAGCTTGTCCGATGAAATTTTTGCACTCTTTAGGACGCCTCATGTCGATGGTAAAATGTGAAAATCCAACATTTTATCAACAGTATTCTCGCCATCATTCTCATTTCGTTAAACTGAATATTTTTTTTAGTCAAATTTTGTTGTTTTTCTTGTTTCTTTTTTCATTCCCGGAACTTGTACTCAATGGGAAATTTTTTGTATAACTTTAGGAACATTTTCAATTTTTTTTTCTCCAATTCTTATACACTAACATTCGTTTTCTCCCTTGAAAACTCAGAGTCTTAGCTCTTTCTCCATTCACTTCAGAATTATAATGTTTAAACTGATAACTCAGTTTTTACTCATTTGTACATTTTCGCCTCAAGCCCCCAAGCAAACATCACCATTTCTTAACAATAAAACATGAATGCGTTAACGTTCATCTTACCGAGTGCGTGGCACAATTTTCCAAGATTTTGCGTATAAATTAAAGCAACGAGAGGGAAAAGAAAAAACAGACGAACGAAAAAGGATCGGTGAAAGAATGAACGAGGGTAGAAAAATGAGGGTCTACACATATATAGGGGTGCAAGTACACGCACCTCGCGCAGGCATATCGCTCTTGCTCTTCGGCAGGATCAATGCGCCAGAGAGTGCAGCGCCCTGGCGAGTGTTCCATGAGCGCATTCATGACTCGCTCTCTTTTTATTTTTTCTGTCTCTCTCCCTCTGTCACACACGTCTCACATCGTCTACGCATCTTCGCATGCGAAACCAACCCCTTTCATCCACTATACACGTCGAGTCTTTTCCTCTAAACCCCCTCTAACCCTTTTCTCTTACGCCTTCTGTTGGCTCTCTCTCTCTCCCTCTGTCATCCACTTTTTTCCTGCGCCATTCCATCCCTTTCTCTCTCATCATGTTCTTCTATTCCATCACTATATGTATACACATATACGACACTCTCTCTCTCTCTCTCTCTCGTCTCTCACCCCTTCCTCATCACGACTGTCCCTACATATATTTTTTTCCTAGCCATCAGAGGTTCTCCCTTTTCATCATTCCCGTTATACTTTTCTACCCCTTATTTCGTGGTACGAGCAGCTCATACTACGAAGAACGCCTCAGCGTTGGCCAGCACCAACCATCACCACCTTCATGCCAGCCCTTGTGCTCTCCTAGTCACCCTCTGTCTCTTCGTTCTCTGTACGACCCTCTCTGCCACTCGCTCTTACCCAGTTCCCCTCTTTTTCGCACTTTTGAGCTCTGCAAACCCTACCCTACCCTAAGAATAACCCCACTGCGTTATCACGACGATCTTTATGTATACCCCATGTATTCGTAGTATATAGGTGGTGGATACAGAACGCCCCAGTAACGCGAGCGCGACACTCTACCGGTCATTTTACCGAAGAGACCACCATGAAAATAGTGCCATCAAAATGGAAGTTCGTATTTCACAATGGTGGAATTACTTGGGGCTTTTAACATGTTGCGAATAAAATGAAGTTTTAGATATTGGATGATGGTGAGAAATAAAATTTTATTTACAAATTCTGGCATTGAGAAATTATACTGAGTGTGCAGCTTGCAAAAAATGCACAGACTTTATATTATGGTAACATGGTCGCCATTTGATGAAAATGGCAGCCATTTTAAATCGCTCCCTCATGTCATATATTGACATTAAAATAATGACTTTCTCTGTTAACGTAAATTACTCGAGAGTTTCTTACGATTTGGAAGAAATTTTAGCTGAAATCAAGAAAAGGAATTCAATACACGAATTGTAGAATTGAAAATAATGAAACTGCAAATAAATTATCTATTTTATTTTCAACACAATGTCCTGGCGTTACATAACGATATGATAATTATCATTTGACGAGAGCCTCTATAATGACAATTATTTTAAATCTCCATGTACTTCCATACTTTGTCGATCATGAAAAAGCTTCCAACGTTTTTGTTTCGAATAATCGGAGAGGGCTAAATGTTAAAATTGTAGTAACTACAAATAATGATAGAACTGCTAATAACTTGATAAGGGATCTGAAATTAAGTTGTCATCACGACATCGCACGACGATTCTGCGTTCGTCATTTGATGCCAGTCTGAAAATGGTGGTTGGTTTAAATCACTGCCTGTGTGTAGTTTTAAATCCACATGCACAGGTGCGTCAGTACATGAGCTAGCTCGACTTCAGCGAAGGAGGAGCATCATCCCCCTAGAGCACATCCGCATAGCTGCCACCAAACCGCGCACCCTTCTTCGAGGCATCGACCCCACTCTCTCTCTCTCTTTCTCTCTCTCTCTCTCTCTCTCTTTCTCTCTCTCTCTTTCTCTCTCTCTCTCTCTCTCTCTTTCTCTCTCTCTCTTTCTCTCTCTCTCTCTCTCTCTCTTTCTCTCTCTCTCTCTCTCTAGCTCTCTTTCTCTTTTCTCATACACATACACACTAACCCTCTCTCCCTCATCCCTTTCATTTCTTCGTCTACTCTCTTTCTCCCTTCGTCCGTTATGTTGCCTCGTCTTCTTTTTCTTCGTCTTCCTATATCATTGAGCGAACCAAGGGGGTAGTAGGTAGGTGGCACATTGCGCAAAGTGCGACACTGTTGAGTACCTCAGGCCACCGCTGAGAGGGGGTGCGTGCGTCACGCATATACATATATATATATATACATATATATATATATTTCTTCTTTGAGCGCGTAGGCATCTCGAGAAAAGGGTCGCTGGGTGGTTTACATTTTTTTTTTAACGACGTTGGTGCACGAGAAAATTTCCCGCATTACAGCATGCCACATCGATATAGCAACGAGAGTCTAATACCGTTGATGGTATACATCACAGTCTTGTCTAATAGAAATGACGTTCACGTGCGTCGTACGTCTCGTAGGGCTGTCATCCTTGGGGCTTCGTTCCATTATTTTATATTAAGTCTTTTGACCTCGTTCTCTGTTTCTTTTATGCAAGGAAATTGAGATACAGGGTTTCGTCGAGGATGATGAAAAATTGCAGTTGGTGAGGAATGAAAAAATCGAGCTTGATAAAACTGAGTATTATATTTAATATAATAATAATGGAGAAGAGAAAAAGAGTCTGGATGATTTCTGACACCACTTGGCACATTTTTTTTCATAATCAAAAAATTTTATCTTGCAAAATAAGATATGTGAATATGATATTGAAAATTTATTGACAGAACATAAAATAGTTTTGAATTTTTTTTTTTTCAATTTTTTCAATGTCAAATATTCCGGGCGTATTGTAAATATGGAGCAGCATTTCGCTTCGATATTTGTAGACGTCGCACATGCTGGAAATGAAACGATCGTTCTTATATACTGCGTCGTTTCATTTCTCATGCAGCGTTGAAAGGACGAGAAAACTCCACCGAATGAACGACGACAATGATGACGAGAACGAATAAGGGGGAGTCGGATGAGAAGGATCTGAAGAGACGAGACGAGAGCAGAACCCAACAGAACTTACTCGTCCCGTCCTTATTCCGTATTCGGTTGGGTATTCGATTAACATACAGTTGCACGTCTCGTCGTCTCGTTGTCGTCGCACCCAGTCAAAGTCACTCTCTCTCTCTCTCTCTCTTGCTCTGTCTGTCCATCCTTTTTCGAATTTTTCGAGTTTTGTATTATAAAACTGAAAGAATTGGAAAAAGAATATAATATATGTATACGAAACTCGTAGATTTCGAAAAAGGATATATATATATAATATTATAGTTCTCAGAGTCAAATCAAAATAGGAGAATTTTTTGAACGGAGTATGAAGTGAATTTTATATCGCGTTATAAGGGGTGAAAAGTTAAAAAAAAAACGATCCGAATAATCAAAAAATCATTTTGGAAAAAATCGCCTTCAGCTAAATAGAAATTAATAAAAAAGTATTAAAAGAATAAAAATGATAAAAATTTAGTTGCATAAGAAATCTCTAATCGTTATTTTTATCTTATGTTTCAGGTGAGTACAAAAAAAAGCTTTAAAAAGTTTTTGATGACCTGATGCTGGCTCGCTTTGGTAAGCTAAAAAAAAACGAAGAAAAGTTTGCACGAAATTCATTTATTCGTATTAAGCCTCCGCGTCATCTCGTTCTGCGATGCTCTTGTGAAAATGGAAAAATTCGAAAGACTCGTAAAACGTTTCGTACATGGGATAAAGAGTGAGGAGAGGCGCGCTTTTGCTTGGGATATACGCCATCCGTTCGCGAGCTTTGTCGCCATACACGCGTATCAACGTACGGCAAATGGATATAACAGAGACCGAGAGTAGTCTCGAGATATGCTGCAAGATTTTACGGTCCAGAAGAGGATTCTGATAATCCGCGTATTTATCGACTTTTATTCCTAATAATCATCTCTTCGCGGAAAGACCGACTCCTTGGATTCTCGCAATTTTTCTTTTAATTCTTTTTCTCGAGCACTATCTTTGAGCCATTTCGTTTTATTATCCGTCTCAACGTTGTTCCTTTAATACATACACATGGACCATTTCATGTCGATACGAGAAAAATTATTCACCAAGAAAATAATAAAAAGATAAAAATTAATAACATTATTCATTCATTTATTTTCATATCTTTAAACGACCAAAGAAAATTGAGTACGTACTAATTTTTTCGGAGAAGAAAAAGAGTTTTTTTTGTACAAAAAAATAACAGCTGACCCAGAAAACAGAATAAAAAATTCAAGTTTGCCTTAGGGTTTTGAGGGCGATTAGAAAAAAAAAAATTATCCGGGATGATCAAAAATGGGTATGCTTGAGTCCACATGGAAATCCTCATGTACGTGTGCGTGAATCTTATAGATAAATAGTGACGCGTGAAACGGTTCGTATGTCATGTCGCACTCACACACATACACACACATATATATATATATATATATATGTTAACTATACATAAATATAAATGCATTTATCTACATACGCGTGCAGGTTCCTGGCGAGTGTATGATGTAGGAAGATTCGCACAAAACCGCAGTGAGTTTTGCGGCGATATAACTAGCAGCTCTGTGCTGTTCCCTCGGTGCCGAGGAGTAAAAAAGAAGAAGAAAAGAAGCGTGAAAAAGCCTCGTAACACCTGTCCTTTTGTGCAAACTCTGCTCTTGCCACGAGAGAGAGAGAGTTCTTACAGGACAAGAAGTGCGAGAAGCGGAAGTCGACGCAGTGTAGATTAAAAAAAAAAAATCATAAAAAGTAACACAATAAAAAAATAAATACCTAAGATTAAATGAATAATAGAGCAGCTTAGAATTTTATTCGTCCTAATTTCACCATGTGAAGTAAACGTATAGTCAATTTTGAAATGTTTATCGACAGTTAAAGTCAATAAACATTAATAAACGTTCAGAAAAATTCTAAAAAATCAGGAAATCGACGTATCTCTTTTAGTGAGTAATCCTGAATTTTTACTCTTGTCCTTATTTTGGTTTCGCCTCGTACAGATCCTTTCTCCTCAACCACGTTTTTCAATAATATTGGGAAAATTGGTCCTAACAATTAACCCTAGAAAGGATCTCATTTTTTTTGCCTTAGTTTGAAAATGGCTTGGGGCACATTTGTCCCCCAGTTACCCTCTCTAGGTTTAAGGTAACCGACATGATGTCTCACGATTAATTAATGACAGTATCAAGAACACAAATCATGCACTTGGTGCTTGAACGAAGTTTCACTTCCTTCCGAATATTTTATTTAATTTATGACGGAAAAAAAATCCAATAATTCACGTAACAAATATGAACGTGACTGACAAAGCTAAAAGCTCGGAGACAATCCTTAAAAGTCGAATCGTTTCTCATAATTTTAATAAATTGAGAATCACGTTTTTTTTTGTGCGTCTTTGCATTCTTCTATTATGATCGGCTTTTTTTGATGGTTATATATATATTTTTAGGAACTAAAAAATTTATGACTATTTTTTCATAACTTTATCTATAATTGGACCGTATACGGAATTTTTCTACGAACTATGCCCGTATATTTTATTATCCACATGTCCATACGAGAGGTGTATTTATTGTATGATATATTAGGCTATATAGGGCTATATAGGGTTTGGTTATATATTATGGTATATAGAACCAAGAAAGAAATGAGACGTATGGATTTATCGATTGGGTGGAGGGGCCCAAGAATATTATATCAGCCGGGAAGTATTTGGCTCGTGAAACGGAACAGAGTGATTGCAAACATTTCGTTGTAACAGAAGCAAAAGGCAGAGAGCGAGAGAGGTGGAATATTTCTTCTCATACCCCATGCGAAGAAAAAAAATGAGCACATTGCGCATATACGTATCTTTGGTTACGGCCAAAATATGCAGTACTTATATGCATGGTGTATACGTACGTTTCTTATATATATATATATATATATATATATATAAATATACATACATGTCGTTCTCCCAGAGGGCCCTAAATTAAGGCAAAAGAAAAGAAGCGAAAACGGCTCGCGGCGCATCACTGCTGGCCTTGTGGCGAAGCGCGTACACTGCATCGCGAAACGATTCGCAAAACCGAGACGTGGGCGAGAGCGCGGGAGATGAACGTCTCTCGCGGAACGATCGAAAAGCGAGAGAGAGAGAGAGAGAAATTTCGATGCAGCAGCAATGCGAATGCATAGTTTCAGCCTTCCTTTCTCTCTCTCTCTGTCTCTATCTCTCTTTATTTTTCTCTTTCTCTCTCGAAGCGACACGCATCGATCAATCATTCCGCTAATTATGCCTGGGCGATTTCTTTCTTTGGGTGATCGTGGTCGCAGCTTCGTCGACGAATCGCCCGGCCAACGACCCTCTATATCGTATATATGTATGTATATATATATATGTGTATCCGTTTGTTCGTGTATTTGGTGATCTCGTTCGTGCATGCGAACGAAAATCACAGAGTCCTCTTGCTCGGTGGCTGCTCTGATCCTGCCCACTCGATGTGTCGTCGTTTTCGTTCCTTCTCGTCGTCCCCGTAGTCTTCGTCGTCGTCCTCTCTTGCTTCTCGCAGTCACACAGACTGCGAGAAGCAAGAGAAAGAGAAGACGCGACGAATTCGCTACTCGCTGCTTTTCTTTTCACGATCTCATCGAGAGACTCTCTCGTGACGAGGAGAGGACCGAACGGAGATGAGGAACGAGAGAAATGAAGTTGAGGAGATTTACCACACAGTCCAATCGCTCGTGAAATGATGATTCATTTTTTAGACGATTTTATAGGACGTTTTTGTTTTATAGATTTTTTTTATATCGCTTTTAATATTTTCGACGCTCAGAAGATTAACAAAAAAATTTCAAGTAAAACAATTTAAAATTCCTTATTCAAACAAACATTTTTCAAAAAAAATGTGAAGAACGGAACTTCAATTATAAAATTACTGTGGCTGGAATAAAAATAAAAAAAAAAAAATTTACCATCAACTAAAAAAAAAAAATCGTTGATTTTAACAATAATATTGCAATTAATAGAACGATGAAATTCCTTTCCAATCGTGGAGCGTAAAAACTGCAAATGTATGAAGGATTTTTTGTTCGCAGTCCAGACGACTTTCTAATTTTCAATTTATTATTTTGTTATTTTTGAAATATTTAATGTCTCAGTCAGGCCTTTTTTCGCGTTAAAAACACATTAAGCTTTTGTCATTTCTACTGACGAATGCCAGATTTTTTCCGGAATTTTGTATGAATTGTGCATAAACTTTTCAGGGGTTCTGAGAAATGCGATCCGCAGAGTGAGGGTGAGTATGTGGAAAAAGAATCTTGTCATTGTACGAGCATATGAAGAATCTTTGGAAGTCGAATTGAAGTGGATTTTAGTATTTGACAAAATTGAGCAATTAAAAATTTTACCAAATTAGCTACAATACGACAGCGACGTCGAAAGAGTGAAGGGCAGAGAAAATCAAGCTGCTCACACCGCAGCAAGGGAGATTTGGTCTCGAATGTTGCAGTGTCGAGTATCGCGACTTTCGTCTCATCCTGTGCCGTGAGCATTTCGCCTCGTTAATTAATCAAGGGACAAGTTTCAAGCCGAGTCTTGTCGCGATGACTTTTGCCGTGGCAGAGTTGATTGCAGTAGACAGGGAGCGAGTCAGAAAAACCGCCAGAAACAAAGTCATTCGAATCGAGGACGAGATCGAGCAAAAAAACGAGGAATCCATCACGAGATCGGTATCTAGACGATTTAGATCGGTTCTGTGTATATATACGATCCTTCGGCCTCTCGGCTTCTCACATTCGCGAGTTAAAGGGTTTTAGATTTTTTTTTTTCATTTATTTGTCATTCCAATAAACGAGTTAAATTGCAAGAAACAGAGATTCAAGCATATTATGAAATTTTTCGATTTTATTGATCAATTCTTCAATTATTGCATACAATTTAAAAGAAACTTAAGAAAAACGGAATGCATAAAATAATTCTATGTATCGTCAGGTAAAAAATGCTTCACCAAAGTTAATTAATTTCTAAATTATTAATGTGGGACAAATATTTTATTTTACAAAATTTTCTGCATCTTGATGATCCTACAATTTTTGCTGCGCATCGATTGATTGATCGATTATAATTTTTATTGTGACTTCTTATTTTCATCATTTAAATATTGCTCGGGTCAAAGATGTTTTACCTTTAACGTCTCGTAGGCATAAGAAGAACGATTAGATTTTTTTTTTTAATGGCACTTCCTGTTTTAGGTTTCAGTGGTTATTGCGGATGGTACGATTTGTGATAGTTCGATAATCGATATCTGGTGAAAAGTCCTCGAGGGCCCAATGCTCGTGAATTTACGATGCGCCAGCCTTGGTACCCTGCGATGTATAATAATAGCGCGGTGCACTTCACTAGAGTCGACCGTACTTATGTATAGTCGCCTCGCCCACACGTCACCGATACCGCGGCAAAGAGAATGAACATCAGCGTCTGACATATAACGCGGCGGCGGCGAGATCGTTCAAGGGTCGATATAACTCGTGAACTTTTCTCTTTCTCTGTAATACATTATTATCTATCTCTCCTTCTCTCTCTCTCTCTCTCTGTATCTGAAAAACTCTTCACCAACGACAGTAATTATCCGCTGTAAAGTAATTAACGGTAGCAATAAACATCCTCGCGAGTCCATCGTTGCCGAGTCTTTTACTCGCACACTCGCAGCTCTCATGATGCAGCTTATATTCCATTTGTATACGTTGTACTCGAGGGCATATGTATAATAATAAGTCTCGTCGGAGACGAGAGTGAATGAGTATATTGGCGCAGTTATCGTTGAATACGAGAGAAGAAAACAAAAGCTCATCGATTCTCTTCCCAATGGGAATATTTATAATAAATTGATTTATTCATTAAAAAATAATTACAGTTATAAAAATTAAATTGAAATGTAAATTAAGCGGGCAAAAAAAAAAAAGAACAAAGATAAATTTTCATTTTTTTTGTGATAAATACAATTGATAAAGTTCATATCGTGAGAGCAAATGATGCCCAAGCTCGGTAATATGTCTCAAGTATCCGAATGCGAGACTGACCTTCCAAACTTTTGAAATTTATTCTCAAACTCCAAAGTTTGATGTATAATGGCGCGTGTACATACATTCTAGCACGATGAAATTATAACAGGTAAAAAAAACGTCAAAATAAAAAAAAAATGTATAAAGTGTCAGGTCTCCGTCGGAGCGTTTGCCACACGGTGAGCGGGCGGTTAGTTCTCCGACGCGAACCTATTTCCTTAATCTGGTTTGACAGCGAAGTGACACCATGTTTTGACGTCTTCCAGACTCCGGCCCGTTCGCGGCACGCCCCGAACTCTTCGCGCACACGAAACGATCTCGATCTCTTTCGACCCCTCTCTGTTAGTAAAGCATTTCTTTTTTGTCCCTTTCTTCTCTCCCATATCCGTCCTTCTCTCGCATAGATCGAGAATTCTATGGCCCTCGATGTAAGTCGATCTATTTCTCATAATAGGATCCCCAAAAGGGGCTCCTGGAATCCAGTTCCCTTCTCGTACGATCTCCAACGATCCACACTGCGGTGAACAGGTGCAGTAACAGGACCAGTTCGATATTATGATTTTATGAGAATTCTTTTCGAAAAATTTGCGGAACTTTTCGAAAAATAGAGAAAAATTATCGTAAAGTGATAAAAGAAAAATACGATGGCGATATTTTTTTATTTAGAAAACGATCAGGATAAATCGGAAAAAATTCTATAATAATTTCTCTATAGGTTTCGTGAAAATAATGCAAAATGCACTTTATATGACGTAGGGACGTTTTGTATTAATCTGACGACATCTTGGCTTTTGACGTATAAACGGTTACATTTTTTATGAGACATGCATTGAAAATTACATATTCGTTAACTATCACAAAATGTTGTTTCTTCATGGACGCGTAACGTGTGTACTCAATAAAGAAAGCTTGTAAATAAATAAAAAGGGCATTATGAATCGGAGTAAATAACGCTGAGTAAAAAATGTGTAGCTATTTTCAATTTTTCAATTTTTTTTTTACATTTGAGTTATACATAGAGTATAAAATGAAATTTATTCGTCTCCTCGCCTTGCCTCAATGATGATTCATTCTGTAGCCAAATATTTTTTTTTTATACTCTCAATTAAGTCAAGAACTATTCTTACATAATTTTTCATTAAATTAAATTCAGTCGTTTAATGCATCGTCATCTGTTACCATGACTCGTATTATCGTACCATTAGTAACAAATAAATGTAATGAAAATTGCATCATCACGCTTTAGCACACTTTCTTTTTTTCATCACATATTGATACACGTCATTTTCGTTCCCCCATTATTTCGATTTCGACACCTCGATCTCTCTCTCTCTCTCTCTCTCTCTCTCTCTCTTTCTCTCTCTTTCGGTATTATCCTCGATGATCATCGACCACGAGATTCATTTTGAGACGCTTCGTCGAGTCACATGCAAATTGGACATTCGTTCTCTCGTGTACAGCGTTTACAAGGCTATATACAATATATATATATATATATATATATATATATATATATATATATATATATATATATATGCATTCGTACGAGAGACCATAATTCAAGAAATTGTCTGGTCCGCGTAAGTACCGACGGAATATTTTGGTAACCCTTTAAAATTAAAGGCACCGATTATGGGTACGTACGCGCGAGAGGTGGACGCGACTAACGATTTAATGCGACGTTCGTGACGAGAGAGAGAGAGAGACAGAAAAACTCGAACGAAAAATTATAGGGTATGGACACGCCGCAAGAGGGCCTTGTACGACAAGAGCAAAAGGGTGGTAGAAGGGGTCGAAAAAGTTTTGTGTGTCGTTGCTTGAGCTCCCACACCAACGACCATTTTTTTTCATTTTTCACATCCGTCTTGCCTGCTCGTATATACCACTCAATATAATATATTTAATGTATCTATGTGTACATAATAGAACTGTGTGTATTTTAGTTACTCATCATTACGCCCCGAAAACAACCGGTGAGAACGAACCACGGTACATATTTTCATTTCGGTCTCTGTCTTTCCTGAGCGTGCTCATTTTGTGTGTGGCACATAATATAATATACGAAGACTTGTGTGTTCGTATATAACGAGGTGCGAGAATAATCATTCAATTATGTCGCATGACAGAAGCGGATCTCTCGTGTGTTTGGGGACGAACTTCTCCTACGAATGAGGCAAATGACCATTTTATATGGTCGCAAATTGCTGAGCCAAAAGTGTGAAACTTTTTTCGATAAAGAATTATAATTTGTGGATAATTATTTTTGTTAAATTAGTCCAGAATAATAGACGAAAGAGAAGAAGATAAAATTATTTTCATACATGTGTTTTGCTACCGCAAAGATGAACTCTAATCCCGGAAAAAGTCACAGTGACAATCGACTAATAAATAGGATGCGCGATATTTTCTGGCGTTTCCCTCTCCCCGAGGATATATTCTCGAAAATAAGCATTGAAAATATTTTTTTAATTGCTCCGCAAGCTTCTTCTCTCATAATGTATTTGAGTGCATAATTCTCTCGACCCCGGGGTACAATGAAACATAATTATTTACGAAATATACCAGCATTTGGGTCGCAGAGTCAGTGAGCGTGTTAGCAAACAAAATTCTATTGTTCCCGACAATGTGAGAACCAGGGGTGAAAATAAACGATATTTTAAATCGCACGAAAAAGAGAAGGGGTCGATACACCGGAGCAATTTTCCCAGGGAAAATTCATTTTTCGTAGAGTGACGGACGTCGAGGGAGGCGTCTCATGTACATATGTATTATATATGTATATATATATATATATATATATATATATATATATATATACATGTATATATTGACGCGCATATATGATATAGGTCATTGGGTGAGTGTGCGACAAAACTGACTCGGTGCAAATTTCGGAGAGGGTTGGAGCATCAGTGAAACGTGCAATGGCGCGAGAGGGCGCGGACGAAAGGGTTGGACGATACGAAAAATTCCGGGCGTTTGAAACAGCTCTCGTGCAATATAATGGACGCTACTGTGGATATGTAGAGGGTGAAAGACACACGTGAGTGAGGAGGCGACGAAGGTAAAAAAAAAAAAAAAAAAAAGCTCGCGAGTAGCAGCACATTTCAAAGGAGACTAGTCAGCTATGTCGTGGCCCGGTTCGCTTGCACTGCAGTCACGTACGTTTAGTATCTATAGAACATATTTTCGCTATATATGAGGTGTCGTTTCGTTGCCTTCATGGAAATATATATATATATGTATAATGATACGTATACGTGAGCGTGGATTCAAAATGCGTGACACATTTCATACACGAGACAAAAAGAACATTTAGATAATATATTTACAAATATATGTTATTCAAACAAATGTCCTGGGTATAGAATATATGCATGCAGAAATGTATATATAGGGGAGAGCGGGGTAAAATGAGACATTCAATAAGAATAGCGAGATTCCCCATGTCAAGCTTCATGTATTAATTATTATTTCTTCCAAAGTCTGAATTTCAATTACAAAATTTAGTTTAGAAATTCGTGGGTCGCTGTGCTGATAGGATCAGATGCTTCTGAGTATTATTGATATTGAACCACGTGTTTGTCACTAATCGTAATTTTTTGTCAGGCTCTCATTATTTATACGAAGAACATCAAGCATCGTTTTATTTTTCATTTGAGGTCTCAATCTCGAGACAAAAATTGATAACCCTTTTTCAATATTCTAAGACACAAACAAATATTGGTCATGCGATTTCTCCCAGTAGCTTTCTACATGTTAAGCTTCATGTATTGATTATTTTATCAAGCTATTTTTCTCAAAGTTTTGATTTAAAAAATATACCTCTTTGTGTCATCCACGCATATAAGGTCATCTGCTCTTAAATTTATGGGGCAGAATGAGGAAGAATTGACAGACCTTAAATTCAAAGCCTGTTCCATTCTATCTGGATTTATCCTGATGAGTGATTCTTACGATCAACGAACAATTTATCCATTGCTACGAGAGCTGGCGCCAAAGTCAGAAATCCAACGTCTCCTTATTCGACCCTCTAACTGATACAAGAAGAAATATGGATCACGAATTTTTATCTTTATCTATCCTGGCTTTCTCAGAGATGACTTTATGGAGTAAAATCAAAACAGTTGTTAACTTCATCAATCACTCAGGCAGTCTAATTCATCTCGTTTAAATTTATAAAGCCACCTTGGAGAAGGTAGGAGTTGAACTCCCTTTTGAATTCAATATTTCCCAGGCAACACGAGATAAAAAGCTATGATGAGGTTTCTTCAGCACCCCATCAAAATTCTACAACAAATTATTTTACGAACTTGTTAAAAATAAGAATGACATGCAGAAAGGAATGGACGCTTTCGTGACATCAGGGCTGGGCCATTTTGCCCCAATGACCCCTTTAACGAGTAATTCTTGAATACACAGCACATCTGTGCATTACTCGAGAGCTGAGGCTAAATTCGTGAATCCGTACACGCACGATGAGAAGAAAAATGGCGGTATATGGAGATGGAAGCCTGCTGCAGAGAGTGAATAAATGCTCGAGCGAAAGCTCGTTGCGTCTGCTTCTTGCTGCTCGTGCTACAACAGCATACATAGAGAGAAGTGCAGCAGGACAGTTGAACAGAATTCTCTGGTGCACTACGAATTGCGTCGAGCACTCTCTCTCTCTCTCTCCCCCCCCCCTCTCTCTCTCTCAGTCTCTTGCACGAGTGCCTCGACGGCCACTCACTCTATGAATCAAACGAGAGTAACTGAGAGAGAAAACGACTGAATGTTTGCTCAGTCGTCTCCGCTTGGGCTCTTTGTGTCCTCGTGTCTCCTCTCTACCGGCTCGTTTGTCTCTTCGCATTTGCCCTGAAACCGTGTTTTAAACAAACAGCATTAATACTCGATCGCGCACTCGCCGCATCGTAGAACCGGCGCATAGAAGCTCTAACTCGGTCCAGCTATATACATAAATATATATATATATATATATATATAGTTGAACCGAGTCTGCCGAGTCTTCAACTACTGCACTTTCTCTGTGTCCTTTCGATCTCTACTGCCGCATGGACCCATTTGTCCCAATTTAACCCTTGACCCACGTCTTTGCCCCGTCTGAACTTTGTCAACAGTAAATTTTTTTATTCGTCATAGTTGATATTTAATTACCGAAGACATTTAATACAATTTTTATACAAATTTATGGGGAAAAAAAAATTAAAAAGTTAAAAATGTATCAAGAACTTCAGTCTACTGCATAAATGTTAATTTGCAATTTATTTCGTGCTGAGCATGCCAATTGGTACAAAGACTGATGTACCTTTTGAAATGTCTCGAAAGGATTGAAAGCCAAAGAACCCAAATGGGCCGGAAGGCTTTTTCTTAAATTATACATAGGCAAAAAAAATTGCATTGGGGATGAAGGAGAGTTCTAGCTTATGAGGAATTCTACTATATCTCCAGTATAATAGGCATTAGGGATTTAGTATCCAAGTAGAGAAATAAACACTGGACGCGTTTCTCGTCGTCGTCGTCGTCGACCACTCTTCGGCGCCGTCGTCGTCGGGACGCGCGCGCCATCCGCGCCCCCTATATAAAATCCAGTCCCATCATGTATGTTAGCATTTATGTATATACGTTTGTACATAGACAATACATGTATAGAGTACATGCGGCTTTTCTTTACTCTCGTATATGTATACGTATGTACCGCCGGCGTGACGTCGTTTATGCAGATGTTCCGGACGGTCACGTGACAGGTACATGCGCGAGTGAGAGTTTTGCTAGTAACGAGCCAGGAGGATGCACGTACGGGTAACGAGTAGTGATCGGTAGGTACGTATAACGACGCTCAGTGAGTGGAAAGAAGGGAAAAGGGCGAGGGTGGAAGGAAGCATCGAGAGAGAGAGGAGAGAGAGAGAAAGAGAGAGGAGAGAGAGAGAGAGAGAGAGAGAGAGAGAGAGAGAGAGAGAGAGAGTGAGTGAAAGAAAGAAAGAGAGAGAGAGAGAGAGAGAGAGAGAGAGAGAGTGAAAGAGAGAGAGAGAGAGAGAGGAAAGGGCTTCCCAATCGAAATCCTTCCACTCCTTCGGACGATTTACCACGTAATGGGTACGCCGTATTAGTCCTCTTAAAAGGACTATTTCTCCTTTCACTGTATAATACCAACTACTGCCACTATTACTATCGGCTATTCGCTACATAGCGATATACTGTTGCGAACCCGCGTTCACTCTCTTCTATCTGGCCATCGATCTTTCTGGCGTCGTTGTTAAACCACAGTAAAGAGGCAACCGCTCTCTTCTTTCCTGTTCTCTCTTCTTATATGCTGCTTGGACCTATGGAGCCACAATTCTATAGCCCTTTAATTAGCGAAAGTGTATTTGAAAAAAAATATATATATATATATACATCCGATTCAGCCAGTTGAATTCTCTCTCGTTCATTGGACTCTCTATCAAGTTCATTGGAAATAATTTCATTGGCAGACTCTTCGCAGTTCCAGTCCTCTTGCTTTTCATTATATCTGATGAATCTTTAAACTGCAATTCAGACAATTGCTACTCGATAGGAAATAATGTTTCAGGATACTTCTGGCCTTTCAATAGGACATAGAATTTTTATAACGTCTCATAACCATATTGACGATTCTTCAGCAAGGATGGTTCTTAAGTCAAATAGTTAGATAGATCGTCGATACATATTTGAACTCGTCATTTTGAGTCTTCAATGCGAGAATCATCTCAATATTCTTTCCTTATTTCGATAGAATTCTCATAGAGAGAATTTTAACAGAGTATCACGATCATTGAGCTGGTCCTTCCAAAAGGATAATTATTGATCTCTGGATAGGAAATGAACTCTTCAAGTCATTGATACGAAAATGAAACTGGCATTCATCTTTTTGGCCAGTATTAACGTCGGTAGAATTTTCATGACTTGCCATAGCTCTTTCGATAATTCTTAACTCAAATTTATCGGCAAGTATTTGTCTCTTTGTTTGAGTACTTCAAAATACGAAAATAATCCCAAATTTCTTTCATTATTTTGATGTGACTAAAAATGAGCCTGATTGTGAATGCTGCCCAAAGAATCATCAGAAAACAGTTCCAGGAATGAACTTTTCGTTTTAACTCAACCTTTGGCTAGGATTTAATTTTTCTCGTTAAAACTCATGTAAGTATTTGGTGTCCTTAATTTTCTATTCACCTCATCGCGTTGACGAAACATTGAAACCTCGTAGAACGTACGATACTGCCTATATATACGGTGACCCAAGGAGGCATATAGTCTTCCAGCCAAGTCCGGGGCTCTCTCGCTGTGTCAGATTACATCGTGTCACCTCGGCTGGCCCGCGTCCTGTTAACACTAGTATACGGCTTGGTCCTTTGGCGACGGAGCACTCTACGTGCCACCAACACCAATATATATGTATATATATATATATATATATATATATATGTATACAGATCCCTACACCGCACACCACACGAGCTCTGGCCACGAAACACACGTGTTAACATCTTGTCGTTCAAACCCCCGAGACCCCCGTCAGACTGTATCGTCGACCCCGATCCTTAAGACCTCTGCTCTCGTTTCATCTTCCACGTTCCTTCTATATACAGTCACCTCCAACTTTTCTTTTCTATATCCTCCGTATACTAGAACATTGCGAGGGTTATATTGGTCCCTCCTGATTCTCCACTACTGCAGAGGCGACCTAAACGAGACCCTTTACTGCTTGTCATTGTCCTTAACTCGGCCGTATAAAATACTAAAAATTTTCTAACAGGCTAAAAAAAATTCTACGTTTGCATCTGTGTTAAGCCTCGGCAGATATACGAATTTTTTACATTCACCAAATTTTTGTCACGTCAAATAAAATTTCAACAGTCCCTTATCGACACTCGCCAATTCCTGTGTCATCTATATATATCCGTCCGTGATCCGTTTATGACGCCTGAATGGGATGTGCTCTGCGTGTTAGCGTTGCTGATGCTCCAGCCGGACAGGGTGTACTTTGCTGATAAAAAAAAAATCCCGATAGGGTAAAATTGAATGACAGATATTGCAGTCTCCGTAAGCTCGAGTGCAGAATTTGATGGGACGTAAAATCATTTTTACGGGACTGATCGAAGCTGCATTGACTGGCCAGTAGAAAGGATCTGTTGACGCCTGGATTTTCTCGTTGCCTAAAATCCTATCGGATGTTTATCAACGATTAATATTATGTACCAGCAGATTTTAAGCATCCTGCAAGCTCTTAATTACCCGCGAGATATTTTTTCTCTTGTTAGTACTGAAAATTGCCATTGACAAGTATTACGGAGAGTTCTCATTATTTTTAACACACGATTTAACTTCCATTCCTCGTTTGTTCTTCATAATCGTGTCATTTCACAATCCTTGATTATTGCAATACGCGATCATTCGGTCTCTGCCCGCCAATAAATACCAGAGAACGTTTTCGCTCATTCTGGGCACACAGAACACACAGAGATTAACGACGTTATGCGCAATTGGAGAACGTAATTAGATAGTTGATTGGCCAAGTTCTCGAGTTTATCCTCTTGACTGTCTGTATGGTCCGCGAGGCGCAGTTATACGGATAATTAAGCGTCACGGAATTCTACAGGACTCATATCTGTACATGCTGTTCGCGTGCCCGTTCGTTTAAATTGACCGATTCAGTCGGAATGGAGGGAGCCAACGTGCAGAGGACCATTCAAATAATTAAAAAATAATAATAATTACAAAGAATTTTATGATGTAATAATTATAGACACGATGGCCGTGAAAAAAAAAAGAATAAAATTATAAACTGGTTCGAGAAACGATGAGGCTGAGGGTACATTATCATCATTATCATTGGATAAGGCGAAAAAATCCTCGAGTCACCCTCTATGAGCGGATTCGCCTCTTTTATGCCCGTATCCGACCGCACGTACGGCACTGACTAAGTATTGTTTTCTGACCTCGCGTCAGAAATCGAACTCATAACTCAACTTGCTCTCGCGATTACGAGAGGGCTCCGATTTCGCTTTATGCGCGCCATTATACCTCTACGAGAGTCAACTAGATCGAAAAGTGCGTCGCGATAAGCCACTTTCCACTTCCTACGCTATTCTCGTCGTTTCGCCTTTGCAGAAAACCAGACAGAGGAGCAAAAAGAGGGAGAGAGAGAGAGAGAGAGATTGCACACACCACAAAGATCGTTAAATCGTGTCTGGCGCTAACCCAGCAGCTCCTGTTGGAATATCTGAATCCCCCTTGCGGTATTATCGTCTGACCGTCGACGGTCGAGAACTCCAGATCGAGAAAGGAAACGATCGTATGTTATGTGCAAAGAGGCCTCCTCGATTACGATAAACTGGGAGTGCGAGAAATCAAGAGCCAACACATAATATCGCGGTCATGAATTGCACCGTTGGCTACTGTGATTCTAACCGGAAGTTGAGGGGTATAAACGTTACGCGTTTGTCCAACGTTGATATCGACCTATGTAAGCAAAAAAACAAGTAAGTCGACACAGATGCCAATAACCATTGATTGGCTCTGTCTCAATCTCCCGTGAACAAAACTAATGGACCAATGAAAACAATACCGGAGAATAAAATATTGTATGATCTCTGCCATGAAACCATTCGTTTGCCCATTGCTAACGGTCTAGAAGTGTATAAACCGATTTGTCTCATTGCTTCTTGATAAATGCAATAACGAAACGTTAAATAACTATCGGCACCCCTCTTGGGCTCTTTCGCCGGGGCCTTGTAACTCTCTGGGCCAGCCACGAACTTCCTTCCGGTTCACAGTGCTCAGAATATCGTAATGTAATAAAAAAATCTGCATTTTTATTATCGACTAAAAAGTGAGCTTCGTGAATCATTCTGATAAAGATTTCACCAATACAGACAATTTCATATGGTCCCTATCGATTTCTAAAAATCCTCCAGAGCTTTCCCATACGTTCAATGGCCCAAAAAAAGATTCTTCCAATCTTGGGCAAAAGTTTTTCAGCCTTATCTCTCTCAGTCTTTGCTCTTTCTTTCTCTCAAATTCTTGATCCTTTGTTCGAGCTGCATTCAGAGGAGACGCACCCTATAACCCAGCCACGAACTTCCTTCCGGTTCTCAGCGCTCAGAATATCGTAATGTGATCAATAAATCTGCATTTTTATTATCGACTAAAAAGTGAGCTTCGTGTATCATTCTGATAAAGTCTTCACCGATACAGACAATTTCATATGGTTCCTATCGATTTCTAAAAATCCTCCAGAGCTTTCCCATACGTTCAATGGCCCAAAAAAAGACTCTTCCAATCTTGGGCAAAAGTTTTTCAGCCTTATCTCTCTCAGTCTTTCCTCTTTCTTTCTCTCAAATTGTTGACCCTTTGTTCGAGCTCCATTCAGAAGAGACGCACCCTATAATCCAGCCACGAACTTCCTTCCGGTTCTCAGCGCTCAGAATATCGTAATGTAATCAATTAATCTGTATTTTTATTATCGAGTAAAAAGTGAGCTTCGTGTATCATTCTGATAAAGTCTTCACCGATACAGACAATTTCATATGGTTCCTATCGATTTCTAAAAATCCTCCAGAGCTTTCCCATACGTTCAATGGCCCAAAAAAAGACTCTTCCAATCTTGGGCAAAAGTTTTTCAGCCTTATCTCTCTCAGTCTTTCCTCTTTCTTTCTCTCAAATTCTTGATCCTTTGTTCGAGCTGCATTCAGAGGAGACGCACCCTATAAGCTTTATGCGCGGTACCCGTATTTCTCGTAGGTGGTTAGGTACGCATTTGTACGTACGAATTCACCATCTTTTTCATTCTCTCTCGCTTCACTGTGAATCTCCGAGGTATACATAGTTGGGTTATACCAATGTGGTTTCCCAGCGCATAATCGCAAACCGGGCCAGTACCGAAGCTGGAAACAATGGAGCTCTACCAAGCCAGTAGCAAAATGCTCTTGCTGCTTCTCGACTCTGCTATTGAAGAGAGAGAGAGAGAGAGAGAGAGAGAGAGAGAGAGAGAGAGAGTGAAGAGCGCGCCCTGCAAATCGCATTTTACCCGGAGACCTTTCGCGCCCGTGGTCTTTACCCACAAGACACTCTGTTTATTCTTCCTCTTGTATTATGTTGGCCTCCTACCTCCTCTTTTCCATACACTGACACCATCTCTAACCATATATCGCCTTGTATATGCAACGATAATAAATGCACATGGCTTGGTGTATATGTGGCGAAATATTCTTCCCGTGTTCGTGCAAAGAGGGATTCTGGATGCACCGAGAGTCCCCATGAGAGAGAGAGAGAGAGATAGATAGAGAGGGAGAGAGAGAGAGAAAAAGAGAAAGAGAGACAGAGAGAGAGAGAGAGAGGAATAACGCACGACCACCACGACATTCGACTTTTAAGCTTTGGCTTTCTAATACGTAATACACACAATAAGTAACCGAGTGTTTGCCTGTTTGAGGGAGAGCAAAGCGGGACAATGACTATTCTCGCTACACACGTACTTTGAACGGACAATGGCGCGGCGAGTTTGTTCGTTATAATCGTACAATATTCACATACACACGCTTATCCATATACCTTTTCCAAGTTGTCAGTCGTTCGAACAATGTAAATGTATAATCCTTTCCGGCAAGAATTTTACCGTGACGCGAAACACGCGCGGAAAATTTTCGTCTCACGTTACGTATCACTTGGACAATAAAATTCTGATGAAAATTTGTCGACTCTCGTTGAATAAGCCTCAACCTTGGTGGAATGTTCTCACGACATTGGAATTATCATTGAATTTGCCAACTTTCACTGCTGGCCTTAGTTTGCCGTTGCGCGCACTGCGAATTACTTTGTGTCGTTTCGCAGTACCGCAAAACAGAAGCTGCAATTCAAGTCTCTGCAGTTTTTTGCGATGTTTTAAAGTCTCGGAGATGGACCAGGCTGATAAGATGGTTTTTCATACAATATTTTTGCTTACGGAAAAAAATGAATTATACCGATCGCCAATTACGATTACGCCAACTTTACACCTTCACCTTGAAGTCAACTGAATGCTGGTTCACATCATCGAATTGAAAAAAAAATGGAATAACGGAAAATAAATGTAGAAAAATTTCCTAAAAATATTTTTATTCCAAGGCATTTTAGAATTTATATTCCCAAAGAAATTCCAATGTTGAAAAATGTCATTTAGACTTATATGCTAGTAGATTTTAATATTTTGTAAAGAAAAATATTTTGGTGTGCCATATTTCCCGACTTTACTCCATCAGGAGCCTAACCAGTCCATTATACTTACATATGGGTTTTGTTTGTGATACGAGTAGTGCAAGGTGAACGATTTATAGCTGGGAGAAAGGGCAGTAGCGAGTGTGATTCAAAAAAGACACGTGCCCCTCAGCAATTGAAGTAACATTCTCTATTCCATATTTCGTATCCAGCTCATTCCACGATTCTCATCTCTTCGGAGGGAATATTTCCCACCTCGTATTTTATTGTCCCACGCGAGTAAATGGGAATCCACTCGTCCCACACTTTACTGCGAGTTCACAGATTCCATGGAGCATCAAGATAATCTCCAACTCTCGTGTGACCGTTTAATCGGATTCCGCACATTAGGAAAACTTTTATTCCAAATGCTGTCCATATACGGTGTGAGTTTGTCGTTTGGATTTTTTTTTTCTCTCGTAATCTCATGATCTATGCGATATGTAACGATGGTAATGGGGGGGTCAAAAGTACGACATTATACGAATGATCCGAATGAATGTTATTTTCATTATTTTCATGTCTTGGGAGTGGAAGGAGTGTGCTTTACTGCATGAAGGCATTTTTAGCCCATGTGCTAAAGCAACGAAAAGAAGAAGAAGAAAAAAAAGGAACGAAGAAAAAGAGCCAGGTGCCATATGGTAATTCGATATCGCGGTTAGCGAAGAACTCTCCCGATCCTAGAGGCTCCATCTCAGATGCAGGCAACACAGCAGCCACACCAACCATAGCATGCAAGAACCCTTTTTCTCCCATCTCTTTCTCCCTCCCTCTCTCTCTCTCTCTCTCTCTCTCTTGCCATCTTCGCTTCTCTCCCGCCCCCTCTGTCTCGTTCCCTTGGTCCTCGAATTTTATATTATATTCCACAGCATTCGCATACCTTTTCACACGGTAGCTGGAGAACAAAAAATCCTTCGACGATTATAGTTCGTGCACGAGAGACATCCGGAGAGACTACCGAAGATCGTTTTATGGCTGAAATTTCGGCACGATAAGCTGTCTTGGACAACTTGACTCCTGTTTTCGTAGCTAATATACTTTTTTCTACCCTAAAATAATATTTTTCAACGTCATTTTGTCCCACAGTATATCAGCATTATCTAACAATTCTTTTTTTTTTTTTAACAATATATAAAATTATCATTCTCTGGATGATAAAAATCGATACTGTTTTGCGAATAATTCATTAGAAAAATTATTTTCAATGCTGCCTTTTTGTTTAAAATATCATTCGTTTCTCTTTTAATGTTAACGTGACGGCCTCTCCCAACTGCCCATCAACTGCCTGTCTGCCATCTCGCCCAAGACGAATCACAACGTGCGTCGTTCATTAATATTCACGGGCCGTATAAACTATACTTAACGACTAATTAACCGCACTTAAGTGGGCAACAATTTTTTTTTTGTCACGCTATTGCGATATTGAGGAAGTATATATATTTATATTTTCTGGACTGTGCAGAATACGCATGGGCGTTTCGCATAATATATATATATAGTGTGTGTGTGTCTTCGAGCCTGAGCAAAGTGCGAGAGCGAGCAGTCCTTAAGGGGGGGAAATGAAAGGAGATGGAAAGAGAGAGAGAGAGAGGAAAGTGGAGAAAAAAACTGGTACTCTTTTATAGTTCTCCCCGATTACATGGGGGATGGTGCGGGCAAATGGGCTCTCTCGGGGCTCCGTTTGACGATCGTACGACGTAAACGATCCGGTCGGGAGCCTTCCCAGCTCTATCCGGGCTCTCTGGTGGATCTTCTTTCTCTCTCTCTCTCTCTCTCGCTCGCTCTTTCCGTCTCACATTTTCCACCGTAAGTTTGTCTCACCCACACATACGGGGCAAAACGTGCGCTCACTGAAACCCTTGAGGGAGAACGTCTCTGCTGGATGGGAATCTTAATGCCCGACGATAAAATATATTTCAAGTAGTATATATATATATATATATATATACCGAGTGTATAGTGCAGTCTGGATATAGCGGGAGTAGCCAACAGTGCACCAGTGCATCATACTGGCTATCTTCGCTACGTCGACTCATTCCTCTCGTGATAGTTATCTCTCGAGTCTCCTCTTATTGCCCTGTAGCGTTGAGGATCTATCAGACCCCACACGATCATCGGAGATGACGAAAAGAATTTTTTTTCGGATCAAGGATATGAGAGCTTATTGTATTCATTGGATCGCGTCAGTCGCAAAAATAAAGAAAACAAATATTTTATAGATTTGAATATCGACTCGATCTTACGTTTATTGTTGCACTGAACTCGACTGAAAAAAAAAAGAATTAATTAAATTTGTATAATTTTTTTTTTTATTCAACCAAACGTCTGTCTATACAGCAAAATAAATAGAGTTTATTTAGATTGTATTTAATACGAATATAACGATTGGGTTTCATTGCATGACAAGATATTTGTAATCAGAGATCAAGAATTCAAAAGGGAATATTGTGTTCTTTGGATCATCATTCATCGATGTTGAAAAAAAAACATTCAATAAATTTTAAAATCAATTCTTACGGACACTCGATCTTAAATTTATCGATACACTCATCTAGACTAACAAAAAATGAATTAATTACATTTAAATAAATTGTATGCTTAATAAATAAAATTTCTATTAATACAGCAAATGAAATCTTTGTTTCATTTTATCTTCAAAATTTTATCTCTCGTGCTATCTTTAATTTCTTGACTTTTCATTAATTCAGCGAATATTCTTAATTTTTTTTTTACCATATCCAAGGCACAAAATTTCGTTCCTCGCCATCTAATTTTCAGATAATTCTTCTAGATATTTGAATTTGTGAGCAATTTTACGAAATATCGAACTTTCGACGTACGAGATTATTGTAAAATTTAATTTTTGAACTATTCGACTTTTTTTTCTCACACCAAGAGCCACCCCCGTGATAGGCATATCGGAAAAAGAAACCAGCAACACCAGTGTGGGCTCACTGACGCGTTAAATAGAATAGAAACAATGGAGAGAAGGCCGCTCGTGTTTTTGTGTGAGTGTCGTGTGTGTGTGTGTGTGTGTGTGTGAGTATAAGAGAGTTTCTCGACACGCCCGCGCCCCTCTGCGTGTAAAATAATATCGTCCTGGTTATATATATTCCCCTAACCGTGAAAGAGTCGAGCTGTCGGCTCGAAAAATGGAAGCACGCCATTCGGAAATCGACACCGTGGCGTCTCTCGTACAACCGTTGGAGAATGAGAAGGAGGAGAAACTCCGTAGGATCGGGGAGAGAGCGTGAGATAAAATCTCACTTTTCTGTGAAACGCGGGCCGTTTGCCGGCTTCTCGCGAAGAATGAGAAAGACAGATATTGCGAGAATGAATACACAAATATATATCCACATATCTCTTGTGCTCCTGCCAGGAGTCAGAGAGATTTTGGGGTAGCATCAGAGGGGCCGAATGAAGCATCGGGGGAAACAGGGACTGACGAGCCCATGGAAAAATAAAAATTCAAGCCCGATAATAAACGAAACTCAAAGCGATTACATTCATCGAGTTTTGGAGGGGGATGATTTTTTTTCTTTTCATTATTTAGTGAATAAAAGGTACACAATATCATTGATAAAAATATTCTATGGGAAATGAATCTCAGACTAAAGTGAAAAAGGGAATGCAGACATTTTTAAATTTTGATTCTCGACCCTATTTTTAAACGAGGGGTTGTTTAGCTCGCACAATTGATTTCATTTAGTATTTTCTTCGTTTTGGAGTGTCTTGGTTTGAGTATGTCGGGGTGAGAGTGCGGTGCGTGAGGGTGTCATCGGTTTTGGGGTGTCCGTATTGGCGTGTATGTGTCAGAAGGTCTGTGATCTGGTGGATTTATCAGTATGGAATTTAAGGGTGTAGCGGATAAGTAGATGTGCGAGGGTGTCTGACCATGTTTGTGTTAAGGTGTTGCCTGTCTGTGCGAATAACGCGTTTGCAAATACTCGGTTTCGGGGGGTCCGTATTGGCGTGTATGTGTCAGAAGATCTGTGAGTTGGTGGATTTATCAGTATGGAATTTAATGGTGTAGCGGATAAGTAGATGTGCGAGGGTGTCTGACCATGTTTGTGTTAAGGTGTTGCCTGTCTGTGCGAATAACACGTTTGCAAATACTCGGTTTTGGGGGGTCCGTATTGGCGTGTATGTGTCAGAAGATCTGTGAGTTGGTGGATTTACCAGTATGGAATTTAAGGGTGTAGCAGATAAGTAGATGTGCGAAGGTGTCTGACCATGTTTGTGTTAAGGTGTTGCCTGTCTGTGCGAATAACACGTTTGCAAATACTCGGTTTTGGGGGGTCCGTATTGGCGTGTATGTGTCAGAAGATCTGTGAGTTGGTGGATTTATCAGTATGGAATTTAAGGGTGTAGCAGATAAGTAGATGTGCGAGGGTGTCTGCATGGCCATGTTTGTGTTAAGGTGTTGCCTGTCTGTGCGAATAACGCGTTTGCAAATACTCACGCATACACAAAAGTGTCCACGGAGTATCTGCAATGTCTCTTTTGAATTTTAGGAAGATTTTCAGATGAAAAATATATTTTATTAGCATTTTGATTGATATAAAAAAAAAACGACGATTTTTAAACTACCTGAGAAATAATAAAATTTAATAATTCCCAAATTCAACACCGATAGAGAATTGAATAGCTGAATGTAATTCATTCGTTGAATAATGAACGAAACATTTTCCTGAAATTTTACACGCACAGAAAATCGGCAAAGAAAAAATATTAGATAAATAAATTTACGATATTTATTTAAAGATATAATTATTGAATTACCTTTAAATTGAGCATTCAACAACATTAAGGTCCGGTGCAGTAGCACACACGTTGCATGTATCACAAAAACAGATCTTGAAATTCTTCGGTAAACGTAGAACCAGCTACGATGTTACACTCATGTGATGTGCTGTTCGATCACATCGTTCAACCTACCGTAATGCCTCAAATGAGATGCCTATACCGACAATAAAATTCCACCGAAACAAACTGCCCTTCTGATGCGGACAAACGATCTTTTATATATACAAGTCTTATATCTGATCTTGTTCGAGGGCTCTGAGGGCTCGATACGGTCAATGTGCGAGAGGCACAAAAAGGGACAGAGTGAGGGAGAAAGAGAGAGAGAAAGAGAGCGAGAGAGGGAGAAAGAGAGAGAGAGAGAGGAAGAAAGAGGGAATTCATGGGTCGTCAGAGAATGAAATTTCACGGCTGAATTCTTCGGCGGTGTGTTATGTATCGCAACCCTCGAGCATCATGATCGTATACCATGAGTTTTCTCAAATTTTCTACCCGTCTTGATTATCTTTCCCAAGTTGCGGGGGTGCCAGAGCGAGAGATGAGTCATTTTCAAGGCTTTCGAAGCGGTCGCAGATCGGCATTGAGATACGAATAGACCGCTACATAAGAATCTCAATATATATATAAGCTGACGAGGCAGTTTTTCATCTTTTTCTACCTGTCATACATCATCTCATCTATTTATAATTTTTTTCAATTCGTCATTAAAATTTTTTTAATTCAACATTTACTTGTTCATTTTTTATTCTGTAAAAGAAAAAAATTCTTCCATCATATTTATTAAAAACTGGTTATTATTTCAATGTCGTGATAATCGTTTCATTTACAGTATTTATTTTAATACCTATCTTGGTAAATAAAAAATTAAAAAAATGAAAATAAATGAAGAAAAAGTATTTGCTTGAAGTGTGGAACAATGAAGAGATTTCGAGGATTGAGAGTCGTCGTGTCGTACCTTTTAGGCTATAGTCGGCGTAAACACGGACAATTCTACCGCGGATCTCTCTCTCTCTCTCTCTATCTATCTCTCCTGCTCTCATACCACAAGAGCTCCGTATATGCGCTCATTAAAACATTTAACGGTCGCCATATAATCGATTATTTATAGTGATATTTAAAACTGGAAATGCAGCATCGCCTTTTCCTTTTTTTCGTACTGTTAAACTATACGGATCTGAGAATCTCCCGCCGTGGTCCTTGTTGAATGTGCCCGCGGATTAAGACGTCCACTGGCTTTATTACCGATTCGTCGTGACGAGTCGCCACGATGCCTTTGAATAGTCTCGCGCGTTCCTTGCACACATATTGCACCGCGTACATTAAATCTCTCAAAATGACAAAAATGACAAAATCTTTGTTATTGACGATCGCTGAAAAAAAAAAAAAAAAACACGCTTTTCGCTATTTTTTATGGAAATTTTTGTATTTATGTATTTTTATTATCTAGCAAAAAGTTAATTGACTCGCTAAACTGGTCTTAATTTTCTTTGTAATTTTTCAAGTTTCAAAGTTCGGCCAGACTGATTGTAGGCTGCGATGTGTCATAATGTACAGATTTTTCATTACAGCCTATCGATTGTTACGATTTTCAAAGTGCTCTTGAGGAGTATGCACATTCGCGACTATAATTTTGTGATATTTCTCGTAAATGCCAATTAAGATAATGAAATTTAACGTAACCAGTCATATATGGACGTCATATTATTTGAGATATACTTATTGAAAGACTGAAAGCGATCACATTCCTCACGAGAGCAAACAACCCACAAGCGCTTTACATTTTAGTAAAATTTTCCTAAATAAATAATAATTTTGAGCTTCGATTATTATGATTATTATTCTTATTCTTCTTCTTATTATTATCATTATCGTCGCTAAAATCCAGTACAGTCATCACTATTTTATTATCACCCTTTTATTCCTTCAGTAGAGAATCTCAACTTATGTATATGACGTCGACGTTTCTTAATTAACGACAACCTAGCACCGTGAAAATATGAAAATCAGAGAACATATGGAGTCCGTTTGCTACTACTAGGAATATATACACGCTCTCGAGAGACTTCATCTCGTGTACGCGATCACTGTTACGGGTGAGAAATATAGTAGTTCGTAATTATATATAAATGGTCGAATAACGCATCAAGCAGTCACAGCGACACAAGCCATGCGCATTTTTCTCACTCGGTTATCGTTGTCGTTGCCGTTTTTATTTGCATTTTTATTTTTTTTCGGCACACTCCAAAGAGAACTCTCAAGATTGAGGATCGAGAACAGCAATATTGCATACTTGCTAAGAAAGTACGAATATATATTTTATTTTTTACGTATATGACAGAGCGTGAATGGATTCATGGCCCGTCCAAACACTAAAGATATATATATATATATATATATATATAACGTTATGAATTTTGCAAATTAATTTCTTCTCCGTAGTCTAAAAGCGTGCAGAGAAATGACCAGTTCACCTTCTACATCGAGAAAAAATGAATCAATTCGATTTGCATGAATTTAATTTTAGTCAAGACAAATTTATTTGAGTTACAGAAAAATTATCAGAGCAACGATGGAGCCATTTGAAAGCTGTGGCCAAATTGATCGAATTTACGATTTCAGAATATCGTACTTGGCTATTGCGATAGAAGTTAGAAATGACAGAAGCTCGATGCAAAATTTACAATTTGGTCGGGCGAACAGGAAAATTTTTATAAATTAGCGATTTTAGCATTTCTCAAATAGAATTAAGATCTCTGGACCAAAATAATGTTTTTCTCTATTTAAAATAATATTTTTTTTACCTGGAATTTTTTTAATATTTCCATTTTTTATTATTATTTCGGTGAGTCAGCAGTTTCGATGTATAATAGCGATGACGGTGCTGTCGTTACGAAATCTTCGTCTCATTTTTTATATTCGTTGACAAATTTTTCCATAAAGACTCGAAAAAAAAAAAAATAATAATAACTTCGAAGAGAGGTAAGAATAGTCCCGTTTTTATCCCCGGAACGAAATATTTGGCCCCTTCATCTATCCTCTCTCTCTTTCAAGCATCTTTTTTTTACGAGCATCCCAGCAGGACGATCATTAAAATCGAAGATATTCCAATCAGCCTGCCACATCTGTATGAGCATTTCATATGTGTATGTGTCATGTGGCAGAGGAAACGGAGAGCGTATTACGATTTTTTCGAGGGCGTTTCGCTATCCCGAAACAATTCTCTCGACACAACGTATCGTGGTTTCACTGATCGACTGAGTTTTATGAAACTATAAAAAAAAAAAATGAAAAAATTCCTCATCTGTTATTGCGACGAATGTATAAACGAAGAAAACGTCTTTTCGACTCTTTTGATCGACCGACGGGTTGGCCAAAAGTTAAAATTCTCAGAAAAGAGGTCCTGCAGACCCCAATCATACTTTAAGTACCAAAAAAAAAAATGTATGAATGGAAACAAATTAAAAAAAAAAAAATGGAAATACCTATTAATGGTCGAAAATTAGGCGAAAAAAAATTAAGAAAAAGCATTAAATAAAAATCGTCGTTAAAATTATCAAATAAAAGTGCTGAATGTGAATAATAATTGAAAATACTGAACGACAATAATTTTTTTAATACCTGTCAATGAGCTCGTTTACACGGACTATTGCTCACGTATTTAATTATATGTTTCGATTAAACGCCTTTGACCTAATACGAAGATACGAAATATGGCGATTATGAGTTTATAACCACGTGATATTCACTACATGAGCTTTTTTGAGCGGACTTTTGCTCACATTAAATTGAATTATTGAAATGTAGTAACGTGAAGAATTAACATATATTGTGGCATTTACGTGAAATTGCCAAAATTTTCCAATATTTTCACCAAAAAAAATTTTTTTTTGCATTTTCCTCTAGAGGTCCATTTAACATTTAAGGAAATGTGAATGGAAGTTTCAAATATCCCAAAAAATATGTGTCACAAAATAACTTTGTTATCCGGAAAAGTGCAAAAAAGCTCAATAACTCAAACCGATTGAATTTCATGAAAATGCAGCAATAAATTGATAAATGAATAAATGAATTAATCATATTAAAAAAAAGTAAAAATATAAATAAATAAGTAAATAATCGTGAACAATAAATTACCTTCAATTCTTATTGCATCTCTTTATAAATATAAATATCTATATAGCATTGAAACGAGATGTACAACGAAGTAATCCAAGCGTGGACGCGTCTCTGACAAACCGACGAGAGCTTGCGAGGAGAGTTTCGTTAACGACCATCCGTATAACATCTCTCGTCGACGAGGATGGTGTGCATCCTCGCCAAAGGAAGATCGCACGTGCTTTAAGCGCGACATGGGAGGGGAGTATAAAGAGAATTCTCACTGGCGCTGAGGAAAATATGTTGGGGATGCTGCACTATTGCACTTGCACCGCGCCCTCACTCGCTCGTTTTGGCTCACTTCGTCGTTGCCAGCACGTGAATATTTCGTTTTGCCGCTTTACAAGAGTCTCAACGTGTGTACGTGAATGATAATGTCCCTTGGTATATGACATTTTATATATATATATATAATATATATACTAGACGCTCGCTGGCTGCATCTTCTCGACGTTCCGGTACTTTATGTACACGGTAACTCGGCATTGGTAATATATATGTATGCATATATATTGAAGCCAGTCATCGGTCGGGTGGAATGTAACGCATTAACGTTATAGATACGTTAGACATCGGACATGGGCCCTTCGCAAATGTCCTTAACGATCGTGATCACTAACTCTTAAATCTCTCGCATTTGTAACGCCTCCACGGTTTTTCTCACTCACTCACTCACACCAAATATTCCCCAAGCATTCACCCTGGCGTCTCTATCTTTCTCTCTTTCTCTCCCTCTCCAATTTACCGATTTTTTTATTATCGTAACTCACCGGTCGCGCGCGCTCGTGCGCGGTCTTTATTTTCTTGCCGGTTGAAAGCTTCGCGCGAGAGCAATGAATGAACGTCGTTGCGGATGAGTTGAAATGGTAATTCTGTCTCTTAATAATGTGACGAACAATTGCACTCGCGTGAAAAATTGGGATTAGCAAAGTTGTGGATAAACTATATTTAAAAAGACACAATTAATTAATTGATTAATTAATCGATTGTTTAATAATTGTAGGAATAATTAAATTATTGTTTATAAGTAGCTTTCATGCATGAATTGAGAAAAGGTACCAAGTTCTCTTTATAATTTTAATTCTATCTCGTACATTCTCGCGCATCTTCGCGAGATCGAACGAAAAAAACAAGAAAAAAATAGATTATTGACGATATCTCGGCGATAGGACTGCGGATGAGTTGAAATGGTAATTCTGTCTCTTAATAATGTGACGAACAATTGCACTCGCGTGAAAAATTGGGAATAGCAAAGTTGTGGATAAACTATATTTAAAAAGACACAATTAATTAATTGATTAATTAATCGATCGTTTAATAATTGTAGCAATAATTAAATTATTTTTTATAAGTAGCTTTCATGCATGAATTGAGAAAAGGTACCAAGTTCTCTTTATAATTTTAATTCTATCTCGTACATTCTCGCGCATCTTCGCGAGATCGAACAAAAAAAACAAGAAAAAAATAGATTATTGACGATATCTCGGCGATAGGACTGCGGATGAGTTGAAATGGTAATTCTGTCTCTTAATAATGTGACGAACAATTGCACTCGCGTGAAAAATTGGGAATAGCAAAGTTGTGGATAAACTATATTTAAAAAGACACAATTAATTAATTGATTAATTAATCGATCGTTTAATAATTGTAGCAATAATTAAATTATTTTTTATAAGTAGCTTTCATGCATGAATTGAGAAAAGGTACCAAGTTCTCTTTATAATTTTAATTCTATCTCGTACATTCTCGCGCATCTTCGCGAGATCGAACAAAAAAAACAAGAAAAAAATAGATTATTGACGATATCTCGGCGATAGGACTGCGGATGAGTTGAAATGGTAATTCTGTCTCTTAATAATGTGACGAACAATTGCACTCGCGTGAAAAATTGGGAATAGCAAAGTTGTGGATAAACTATATTTAAAAAGACACAATTAATTAATTGATTAATTAATCGATCGTTTAATAATTGTAGCAATAATTAAATTATTTTTTATAAGTAGCTTTCATGCATGAATTGAGAAAAGGTACCAAGTTCTCTTTATAATTTTAATTCTATCTCGTACATTCTCGCGCATCTTCGCGAGATCGAACAAAAAAAACAAGAAAAAAATAGATTATTGACGATATCTCGGCGATAGGACTGCGGATGAGTTGAAATGGTAATTCTGTCTCTTAATAATGTGACGAACAATTGCACTCGCGTGAAAAATTGGGAATAGCAAAGTTGTGGATAAACTATATTTAAAAAGACACAATTAATTAATTGATTAATTAATCGATTGTTTAATAATTGTAGGAATAATTAAATTATTGTTTATAAGTAGCTTTCATGCATGAATTGAGAAAAGGTACCAAGTTCTCTTTATAATTTTAATTCTATCTCGTACATTCTCGCGCATCTTCGCGAGATCGAACAAAAAAAACAAGAAAAAAATAGATTATTGACGATATCTCGGCGATAGGACTGCGGATGAGTTGAAATGGTAATTCTGTCTCTTAATAATGTGACGAACAATTGCACTCGCGTGAAAAATTGGGATTAGCAAAGTTGTGGATAAACTATATTTAAAAAGACACAATTAATTAATTGATTAATTAATCGATTGTTTAATAATTGTAGGAATAATTAAATTATTGTTTATAAGTAGCTTTCATGCATGAATTGAGAAAAGGTACCAAGTTCTCTTTATAATTTTAATTCTATCTCGTACATTCTCGCGCATCTTCGCGAGATCGAACAAAAAAAACAAGAAAAAAATAGATTATTGACGATATCTCGGCGATAGGACTGCGGATGAGTTGAAATGGTAATTCTGTCTCTTAATAATGTGACGAACAATTGCACTCGCGTGAAAAATTGGGAATAGCAAAGTTGTGGATAAACTATATTTAAAAAGTCACAATTAATCAATTGATTAATTAATCGATCGTTTAATAATTGTAGCAATAATTAAATTATTTTTTATAAGTAGCTTTCATGCATGAATTGAGAAAAGGTACCAAGTTCTCTTTATAATTTTAATTCTATCTCGTACATTCTCGGGCATCTTCGCGAGATCGAACAAAAAAGACAAGAAGAAAAAAATAGATTATTGACGATATCTCTGCGATGGGACCTGTCGTCCTTTTCAACTGGTCTATTACATCCCATTAAATTATTTATGTGTCGTCGAGAAATCGACTTTCTATTCTCGTGTATGTCCTTTACGCACACTGCCATGCTCTTACAGTTCTATAATATACTTGAATTATATATATATGTATATATATATATACATGCATGTACAACTGGTAGCGAGAGGTAATGCTGCTCAGGAATCGCGGTGCTTCACTCCAAGAGCTGTCCGTGGAGTTGCTACTATGTTATGCATGAACGATACGAACGAACGTTCCTCTCTCGGTTAACGAGCTATCGGCACAAAACCGCACTAGTACGGAGCGCATTACAGGCGCGGGTAACCGCGTACTTCCGTGGCTCTACGCGCTATATATATGTATATATATATATAAAATATGCGTTTGTATATATATTTGTATATATATATTGTATATATATTGTATATATATATTGTATATATATATATATATATATATATAAAATACGTGTTTGTATATATGTAACATTGAGTGGGGTGCCCATACCTCTCGATGCATGTAGCTTTTGCTTCGACCATCTCTTTGCTAACCCTCTCATTTATCTCTCACTCTCTCAACGTTGTCCAAGTCCACTCACGCACACACACAAACTTATATGCATATGTGTACAATAATAATGTGACGAGCACCAAGAGAAATTCTGAGCAATGATAAATTTATTCATTGTTTACTGAAATATCAAAACATTTTTTAGGCAGACTCTAAGAAAAAATAAAAAGAGTACTAATTATTATTTTCCCAAAAAAAAAATATTTTCTGAAAGAATGAAGTAGCCAAGCTTTATCCAAAATATCATGTGATGTCAGTTTGCTGAAATTGAAAATCATTTTTTATATCCCCACGGATATCTGTCCAGAATTCTTAGTCAGGAACCGCACTAAATTGATTTCGTTTTCGTTGATAGAGGATAACATTCTTTTTTGACATAAAATTTCGGCCTTCAAATTTTTTAATCTATCAGCCTTAAATCCACTTAAATTGCTTGGCTATAATATTTCTGAGAAGAGATCCTTTTTTTTTTCAAAAATTCAATTTTTGTATCCGTGATCACAGAACTCAGCAACTAAACGTGAACTAAATTTAACTTTTTATCACATTATAGCTAACTAGTGTCCGGCAGAATAAAGAGCCCTCAAATAAATTTGTACGGAGCATCGTGAAGCGTGACGAACTGTGACGAAAGTGCCTTTTAAATTGTCCGGCAATACCACTTTGTAGTGGTTTACGATTTGAGTCCCTCCACAAATCAAAAGGCTTGTTTCATCGTCAGGAATCAATGATTTCAATAATTACCCAAAAGTGACGATAAAACATTGAAGGGCCAGCGACACTTCAACTATAAATTAATTAAAAAATAATTTAATTAACACAATCATAATTTTCTTTTATAATTTAAATTGTAAATAATAAATGTACCATATTCAAATCGCAAAATTCAACTATCCTCAAATAATTATCTGCTTCCCAATACCCTGTAAAAAAAAGTACATTAAATCAACTATGAAGAAAAAAAAAGAAAATTTTACATTCGGATCGCAATAGATAAAAACGATATATAAAGAATAAAAATTCGAAATATTTTTTTTTTCGACTTCACTTCGACTTCTTAGGGTCGATGACACCTAAAAATTACGGTACATCACCAACAGTCCCTACACAATAGCCATTCGTATCGAAGGGTCAGATTTTCCGGTCTGGTCTAACATATGAATACGCAGGCAGTAGAGAATGAATGGACAGAGGAAAGAAAGGGACAGTGAGACAATAGGAAGTCAGGTGCACGACGAACGTGAGTTTCCTAATGTACAATGTCGAAGATGTCTCTCGGACGATTTTCAACGAAGACTCCGTCTTTCTACTTATTCTGATACGCTTAAATATATAAATATATATATATATATATATATATATATATATATATATATATATATATATACATAAATAAATATATAAATATTTATTTATATACATAAATAAATATATAAATATTTATTTATATATTTATTTAAATATATAAATATATATGTATATATATATATATATATATATATATATATACACATACAAGGAGGCCTGTGCCCTCCTGTGTGCTTCGCGCGCGTCTGTGTGAGTATCTCGGACACACAGTGCAAAAGGAAAAGAGCCAAAGCTCTGACAATGAAACCCAAGTAAAGCCCAAACTGTTCTCTTGTTCAGTTCGAATAAGACACCCGGTATATAGAAGCCACAATTCTTGTACACGAGAATGGTGGCAGCGTAGGCCGCGGCGAGATGTTTTTATTATACAGGTGGAGATATATATATATATTCCAAATCCTCGTTAGCAGTCTTAAGTTAAGTACAAACGACGTAACACACAACAGAAAATCTTTAAAGACTTTTTTTATACGCTCAGTAGCATTAGAATAACCGAAAAGTGACGAGCTCGCTCTCTCGTTCAAATGGTAATACGCCTTTTTGTACGTGTCCAATAAGTAACCTTCGTTGCTTCGTTTTTTTAAATTATTTTTTTTATTTTTAATATATTTCGCTTGGTTCGCTTGGAGTTCGTGGCTCGCGTGCCACGGTTAGTGCACCGCCAGCTCACGGTACAAGGAGACATTCGTTTTAATAACCGAATTAGTTAAGCGAAACTCGTATAAGTTCATAATGTACATATGTATATATATATATTTATATATTTGTGTGTGTGTGTGTGTGTTTGTGTGTAATTACGTATGTAAGAACGAAGAAATTTTACAGACGTGGCCTCTACTGCGGTGCTCGCGTGCCTTGGGTCCACCAGCTCGCAATACGATCTCCACGTATCTTTGCCAAGTACAGCTCTTTTGTAAAGAAAAGAAAGAGGAAAAAAAAAATAAAAAAAACGTTCAAGTAACGACAATCCATTTGGCTTTTTGTCAATCACCGAGTCTTTGGCCAACAAACGCTTAGAAAAGGCGCGATAATTAATAACACCGGCTCTCTTTACTGGATCTTCTCGTTTCTTATGCTCGTCTCTTGACTCTTTTTCTTTTCGAAGAGCGACAGGATTCATTCCGACAATCTCGTACTGGTACGACTTATAACTCGTTGAACTTACGCTACTCTTTTTGAACGTAAACATTTTTTTGGCAAAAGGGTTAATATTTTAAATTTTTTATGGAACACGTAAGTGCTTTGCATACTTTTGGTTCCTTCAAGAATTCTAAACATTTTTCGAGCCTTTAAAGTCTGTAAATGCAACGAATAATTTTGGTTAAGGACGCGATGAAGATGAAGACTGATGAGCCCTCGTACAAAAGCACTCTATACAAAAAATATATATATATGTATATTTCTTTATTCCTTTTCATTAATAAAATAAATCGTACGTAAAAAATATTCTAAAAAAATGATATTCAAGAATAAAATTATTTATGCGATTGAGATGAAGACTCTGATGAGTCCTCGTACAAAAGCACTCTATACAAGCAAAACAAATATATATATATATATATATATGTATATTTCTTTATTCCTTTTCATTAATAAAATAAATCGTACGTAAAAAATATTCTAAAAAAATAATATTCCAGAATAAAATAATAGTACTCTGCTGTGTGAAATAATTTAAAAAAAACATGAAAGCCAATAATTAAAGATTAATTTAACTATTCATGACACTAGGATTATTTAGGTATATTTGCACCCACAAGTTCAAGCTCTCAGAAGGCATCGTTGCGAGGTGACGGAATCGTTTAACCCTTTTCCTTGAATTTATCCGGAATTCTCATCATCACAGCCAATCCGTGAAAATCCCTACGAGAGGCATATGCATTTCACAGCGCGAATAATTGTTTTGCGACGTAAATCCGTAACACGGGAGATATAAACTTTGCTACGATTTGATACAGTCACTAAAAGACGAAAGGAAATACTGAGAAAGACAATATATATATATATATATATATATATATATATATATATATATATATATATATAATATATCAATCTTTGGAATTCTCGCATTGTACACGCAGCATCCATAATATTCTTCCTTATATGCTGACTTTTAATAGCTCATGAGCCACGTCGTCCACCACACATATCCGGATTGAAGGGCGTGAAAAGCGCATTCCACCGATCATTACAAAACGTTTTAATGCCTATAAGAGAGTTTTGTTTCTCTCGTCTTTCTCGACTGCTCGTCTCCTCACTCTGCGTCTTCTCCGGCCCCCTTTCAACCACAAATCAAAGATATGACGTTACTTTTATCGGAGAGACGGGGCGGCGTGGCAATAAACTCTGACACTTTGGTTTTTACCTTCGAGAGGGTCAAGCGGCAAAAGATCTTGGCATTTTTTTCTCCAAACTCCCAGAATTTACCAAGCACGCAGTGTACACCGTTTGGCCTATGATGCTTACGTGTGTCGTGTGACGTCATCCGCGCATCATTTTACAATACTGTACATTTTTAACAAAACGCGATACAGCCAGCGACGAATTTATATACCGATCACGCTTCCTCCATATAGAAAAGAGGTATATAACATTAAAAAAAAAATCGATGAAAACTTCTGTATCCCAAATACAATATTTATTAACATTGAATATATTTATATTCATTTATTTATTTATTTAGTCATCTCCGAGTCTTGTCGATACACAAAATCTTCAAGGCTTTGTTAACAAAAATTATAATAACATTTAACGATACATTATACTTGTTTTAATAATAATTGTGTTTTATAATTAGTAAATTTTCTCTACAAACACAAATACAAATTTCTCTGCGTGATAAGTTTTACTATCAAAGTCCTTTGACATGTCATACAATCTCGCGAATGACGAATCTCCCCACCCTGACTTATTCAATTATGCATAGTCCCATGAGAGACCATGGAAAAAATTGTCACCCGCCGAATGAAAAAAAGAAAAAAAAAGTATCGTCTTGTTTGCATTCTCGAATAACTAACCCGAACAGTGTTTTGATCATTACTCGTTAGCCGAGCTTCACAGATGCGTGAAACGCAACATGGCGTTTGAGGTGTGGTGAGGGTTTATCAAACTTTGTCCTGTCCAATGTAAGTGTCCTTCGTCTCATTCCTCGCGCCTCTCCTCGGCCCTCCACTCTCTGTTTCTCTCTGCGAAAGTGAAAAAAATAAATAAACGTAAAAAATGATTTAAAAAAATCTTGATCGTATCCATTCTGACAAACAAAAAAGGCAAAAACTTGCAAAACTCGATAAAGCCGAACGGCTGTTGGCCGATAATTTGTCGAACTTATGAATATCTTTTGCCATGTCTTTTTTTTTTTTTCTACGATTCAAGGAGACACTTTTGATCAAATTTTACGACAGAGGAAGAGAAAGAGAACTGTCGAGACAGCAGGGGGATTATAGAGCGTGTCTGCTGACGCGAAGGGCCCCAACACACACATCGTTCGCGATATTTTTTTCGCCCAAATCACCAGATGAGATGGAGAGAGTGAGAAGAACATCGATCTCATTACCGGTTTCGATGTATCGTGCGTGAATCGTTAGCGACGTGCGATGTCTCTCGCCTCGCCGGAACGCACATTTCACGGTGACTCTTTGTGTCAGCGCGAATCGTTCGGGCGTTCAACTAATCTCGTTAATCTGCATAACACAAACTTGCCGATCTTTTTTTTTTTTTTTTAACTTTATTACTCTCTACTGGTAAATTTGATTAAATTTAAATAGTAAATCTCATTTCAATGAAACAAAAATTATTTCGTATTCTACAAAGTTTATTTTCTGTTTGAAAAAAATTGTCCCAATGAGGAAAAAAATTATTTCGGTGATAATTTTTACAATTAATTTCAAAATTGTCCAAATAGATTTTATTCCAGAATTTAAGTTCGTTCACAAATTTTGTCAATAGAAACTGCTAGATTATTTCAACGTATTTCGACGTATTATTTCAACCAACCAATTTAACGTTTTTAAATTCGTTTTTACGTCAATCGAAACTTTATTCTTGCGAAAAAAAATCTCTCGAGAGTATTGGAAATTTTACCCCTCAGGCAATTTTCACGTAACTGCATCGGTAAGCAGACAAACTCGTCGTTGGTTAGCCTGAAAAGCATTTCGAGCTATATATATATATATATATATGTGTGTGTGTGTGTATGTACCTTGTAAGTCGAGACCAGCGTGAGAGACGGGAGGATTAATCGCGGCACCGATATCGGCTTTAATTGGCAGGCCCCAGTGACGTATCTATTAATGGACCTCCACGAGAATCGTCGAGGAAAAGAGAGAATGACAGCAAAGGAAGAGAGAGAGAGAGAGAGAGTCGATCTCGAAATCTCCAGTCTCAACAGTAACGAAAATCAACCTCGAGGGTATAAGTGGTGAAAAAGCGATTCCCATGATTAGGTGAAACAAGATTTCGAGTCCTTCGATTCAGAAAGGCGCTGCCAGAATTTTTCAAATACGAGAATAAAACCGAATTTAACCGATTGAAAAATAACTTAAAAGGATGAAAAAATACGAAGGGAAAGAAGAAAAAAAAATCCGAATTCGGGCTAATGTGCCGAAAGGTGGCGAGGACTATTTAAATTCTGTCAGGCTTCAGGGAAAAAAAAGTGGAAAAAAATAAATCTATAAAAATGAAGCGAGAGTGAGTGAGAAGGGTGCGAGAAAAATGGTTTTCTCGTTTAACATGCCCGTTGCTCCTCTGATAAGTTGATAGCTGCGTCTCTAATTGATACGTAGAATAGATTTTTAAATATATCGTCGTTGCTTTACCCCCTCTTTCTCCCTCTTTCCAAATATCTCACGTATTTTTTTTAACCTCTTCTCGGTCAATCCTGACCTCTTCCTCGAGTATCTGCTACTTCTTTCCTCATTTGTTGTTCCTGTGTTGCGACCAATTCCCTCCGTCTTTTTATCTCAGCCTTCCATTTATTCTCCCTCAATTTTCACAATTATCTTCACCTCGTTATCTCTACTTAGCTCGTGCCCTTTTTAAGTGAAATTCGCGTTTATTTTACTTTTTTTTTTTTTTTTTACATGCCGTGACTACTTCGCGAACACAAAACGGGGAGAATTCTGTATTTACAGTCACAGGCAAAAATACTTCGAGACATCCATAAATTGGAACAAGTCTTTTTTTTCTAGCAATCTTTTCCAATAATCATTATGATCTCGAGAAAAAATTTTAATGCCCAATTAAAAATCTTGAATTAAAAAAAACAAAAAACACCTAAAATGAAATGTAAAACGGCGCTTTGGTGTATGAAAATTTTCATCGGCTGTGAAATACTTTTGACCGGTAGTGTATATATTTCCACTGTATTGCAACATGTTAGCAGAAACGTGAAATGCGTGTGTGCTTATATATTCTCAAAGTATGTTTCTCGGTTTGACCGCATGCTGGAATTCGCACGCACAGGCAGTATATTAAAAAGATAATCGGTGCGTGTGCTCGCGCCCCTCATGCATATATATATATATATAACTAAGGAGATACAGCCACGACGTAAGCAGACAGCCGCAAAATGTTTTACTTCGTAAGACAATGATGAGAATCATAGATGTAAAAAAAAAAGAAGAAAACGCTAATTTTATGACAATATAGAATTAATTTAATTATAAACATTTACAATAATTTTTGACATTTATAATAAATTTGAACTTGATATTTAAAAAATTCAATAGATTACCATTGTGTTACTTTTTTATATTATTATGTCGCATATACGTGAAATATACAATATGGTCGATGGTCCCCTCGCAGACCCATTTTTCCTGCTTTATCTATTTCTGACAAAAGCTCAATAATACGTAGAAAATATATTAAATGTTCTTGAAACTTCATCGCTTTGGGTAAATTTTTATTTTCAATAAATTATTTTGACCAGCAAAAGATTGTTTATAAATTTACCATACTACATTTTATCCTTAATTCCTCGATTATAAGTAATATTAATTTTACCCGATAGCTTTAATATTTTCTCGATAAAAAAAATTGAGCTTGGACTGTCATCAAAAATCTATATTATAAAGTTGGCGAGGCTTCCAACAAATGAAAAAACTTGTCAAAAATAAAAGCTCGACCAACGACTCAGCTGATTCTTTAAAATCACTGAACTTATTAACAAATAATTATTTATTAAGGGGCTTGTAAGTCGAGGAATACTTTAATGGAGAGACTTTTGTGAATAAAAAATAAACGAAATTGAAAACTTCATCATTATGGACCGATAGAAATTATTTATTAGAATCGAGTCCACTTGCGCAGAGATTTATTTGCTGAAAATTAAGTTTACGTTTTTTGTAATGAATAAAAATTTATTTCAGATAAATAAATCTCGGCCAAATAGATTTGACTTTAAATCTCGTTCTCTCTCTCTCTCTCTTTAATTGTCTGTCTCTCGGTATGGTGCGCAGCATCGAATTCATTTTTTCTGATAATTCCGTCGGTGGCCTGAGGTTTTTTGTAGTTTTCTATCTGAAACAGAACAAATAATACAATTGACACGCAAAGTCAACAAAGTCTCGTTAATTTTTTCCCAAATTCTCTGCCGGTCTTTCTTGTTGCTCTGACCTCGTGAAAAGTAATCTCATGCTCCATAAACTTCGTGGCAGCACAGCAACTAAGTCAGGTTCACGTAATATATAGTTTCCTATGTATATATATAATTTATTTGCGTAAGATCTATATAGATATATATATATATATATATATACATATAGAGATGTATATATATATGTATATGAGCATAACTACATGTACACGTTGTACTGGACGAATTTACGATGTTTGAGACCGGTGATTCGACACTCTCATTGCTTCGCCGCACACCGATAATTCCAGTCGAAGAGCCGGAGACCACACAGTGGCCGATGACCTCTGTCGTAATTTTTTTACTTTTCCTTTTTTTTTACCACTCCACGTCTGTTTTAATGGTATAAATTGCGTGCGTTATATAAATATTGTACGCAGCGAAAATTTTCTGCCAACTTTGCAGGTTTTGTGAGCCGAAATATTTTTTGACCCGATTTTAATTTCTCGCAATCTCGTCTAGTGTGCGTTGACATGCTCGTGCATATGTGTGTGTGCGTGCGTTTTGCTTTTCTTTAATCGTATAAACGCAATATGACATTTTTTTTCGTCGTGCAATTACGAAAATAAAGTACTAACGTCATTGCTTAATTTTGCGAAAGAAAACGTCGAATCTTTTTCGAATACGCTCTTTCGACGAAAACAGGATATGATGGCGATTGTAGATTTTTCCAAGAATCTGTTTCAAACTTGTTATTTTAATGCGAGAATCGCGAGCATATTTTATGTGCGTACGAGAAGACATGTGCATTTACGCCCTCACGCATATTGCGCCATTATGTGGCTAAACACAAATTTCGTTATCTCTTTTTTCTTCACGTATTATTTAAACACGCATTTTAGCCTGATTTTGAAATCGTTAAAAAATTTGGTTTGAGACCGTTTTTTTTTTTCCTCAATTTCAATTATAACACGCTGATAATACCACCATTATTATTACGCCTCCCTGATTCATGTCACATCGTCTTACTTGTTCACTATATAATTACATTTTTACAAATTGTGAAAACGAAATAATAAAAAATCTTAATAATTTTTTTACAACTACATATATGTATATATGTACGTTAATCTTCAGTTTAAGAAAAATGATCAATAGTCTTTTAGCTGAAAAAAAATAATCAATCTACTGGTGTAAGAAAAATTGCCTCAGGACAAACCTAATATTATCAAAGTGCCTTCGTCACCATACACGATGTTTAAACATCCACTGAACGTATATACATATATATAGAGACATTTTTTTACAAGTTTTATCTGAACCAGAGAATATTGTTACTTGGAACTCTTGGTCACGATCCCTCCTCGTTTTCTCAGTAAAACACGTGTAAATACCACAAGGAGGGGGTGGAGGAGCTTTATTAGTTTATTTTGTGAGGGACCCCGCGGCGAGGTTTCTAACCGCGGTTCTCGAATAGGAGCTCGTCAAACACGCTCATATATAGTCGGGATAAAGACCGCGACTTAGGAAATGCATATATACTTTTATTTTATGTGTAAGTTGTACATCAGCAGGCTCATATAGGTTGGTGGAAAGGAGAATTCTGTCTTTCCCATATGGAGCATGCAGGGTGTTTTTTTTTTTCCAGTGCTCGAAGTGAGAAATACCAAATGAGAAGGAAACGGACGACGGGGAAAAAAAAAGAATACAAAAATTACGCTTATGAGTCACGTTGTAAAAATTTCGCTTTTCATTTATCCAAAATTATCAGTTCGAATCTACGATAATTTTTTTAAATATTCGTCAAGATTGAAGACTCATAATGAATTTGGCAAGAATTGTAGGTCTGCAGAAGAAATTCATGTTGAATTTTTTTTTTTTAATAATATTCATTTTCATTCCCAACGAATTATTGTTCAATTCGTTTACAAATTTATTTTTCATGTTTTTTTTTTTATTAATTTGAAAGTCAACGTTTGGGTTGGGAAATAATAATTCGTCGTTTATATTTACGCCGATAAAATATTGTGTCTTGCCGAACGAATTCTTCAACGATTAGAACGAACACCGAGAGAACAGCTAACGCTTTTGCAATAACGTGTATACGAAGTCTGATTTCCCGATAATTTCATGAAGCATTTGCTGTTGAGTGCAGAGTTGCCGATGTCCAGCCCAATGATTCTTAACATGGGAAAAGCTCGTTTGATCGACATTTCCCGACAGCTATTACGCCGACTATATATATATATATATATATCTGCTTGACCAGTCTTGATATAATTCAATATATATATATAGGTATATAAAGAGTGGTCAAGCAGATTGGAGTCTGCACAGAAACTAGCATGTACCATTAGTTGCTCTATCATTGGAGCAAAAGCCACGACACACTCTCCTTAAGAAAATATACACTAATATATTATTCAAGTTGCTCAATCTTTCGAGTTTGTCGGACGCTGACGAGACCACTCGCGTGATCGCTCCATTCTGCGATTCGTGCATGAAACACTCTCTCTCTCTCTTTCTTCCTCCTGCGGTCGTGTTTCTCGCAAATTAAATGACAAATGTGCGACTATCAGCATTTTATATACGCACGAAAAGACTCGCAAAGCGGGGTATTTATAACGCTGATCAAATATTTATACATGCAGATTTCCAAGATTCAGCATAAATCTGCCTCATTTGTGAATCGTAATACAATCTATAAATATACGCATATATATATATATATATATATATATATATATATATATATATATATATATATATATATAATTCTATGTCTAAATGTATAGATAGACATTGGGGAGTGAATGAGAGTTTATTCTAGCTGGATAGTCGTGAATAATGGCCATAGTACGCTGGGCTACTGGTCTCCTCGTGTAAATTATTCTTTGAAATTTCATTTTCATACAAATCGCGATATAATACTTTCTTGTAAACGCATGTATTTTGTAATAAAGTGCTCAATGTCTAAGCTTTAACGGTCTTTGAGAGCTGTTCATCTCGTTCAAGTTGGGAAAGTAAGTGACAAACGATCTTCGATTGCTCAATGCACTGTATATATATACGTATGTACTTATGGTATATTTATTATATACTTATAGTATATTTAATATAAACTTACAGTAAATATATTAAATACTAAAAGACCCTTAACCCTGGGTACGTTTCATGGACTAATTATTTACCATCCCTGTCCCGATTGTTGCACTTCGCCCTTCAGCTCCCCAGATATAATATAATTTGGCGTATAGGACAACTATTATAGTTGTGTACGTAATCTCTCGAGCTGGTATGTAAGTGTCCGTATATATCTCTGTGTGACGAATCCCAATTCTTGAAAACGATAGCGGCGGCAGTTGCGGGATTTTTTTATTACACACACACACACATATATATATATATATATATATATACAAGTAGGAACGAACCACAACAGCGATATATATATATACAGCGGTTTGTTAATTCCTTTTGCCTCACTCAACAGTGATCTAGTAGAACAAAGTTGGGTGGGGCAGACAGAAACAGCCAGAAGCACAAGGGAAATCGTTCCCGGTCACCGAAGCGTGCGAGCTTCCTATATATATATACATATATAGATGGTATTAGTGGCACTGTCGTTAATCAGATACTAATTCATTATAGAATGTTCAATCACTCTCCGTGACTTGACGTTAACGAAGAGTGCATCCGTCTGTCCGTCTTTTGCTCTTAAATATCGGTTCTACTCTCTTGACCCTTGAACCGTTAGACAATCTGTTTGCACACACGACTTGGCTATATAATTCGCGTGTCCGGTGATTATAATACTACAATGACTACACTTCGTGCGATAGTGCAGACTTTATACGAGGTGCGCTATCGGAAGTTGGAATGTTCCCGCAGATTGAACTCGATATGGTGGAACGAAACAAAAAAAAAAAAGATTTTATATTTAATTGATATGACACATTTTAAAAAATAATTTTAATATTTTTAATAAACGAATTTGATCGAAGTAGTGATAAATTTTTAACAAATTTAGTATTTTATTCGTTAATACTAATATTTTATTTGGTAAATGTTATTAGAGTCGATGGAAACAATTTTGAAGGAACGTTTAAAATTGTCTTGGCAAAATATTCACGACTTCCGGTTTGGCTAAATTTTAACTCTTTTTACTACGTGGATTTATTCGGTTCACAAAAATTCATAAAAACACGAAGAAAGAAATCATTTGCTGGCAATTTATTAAATTAATTATTATTATTTTTTTTTTAATGAGGCCATTTTATTTTATATAGTAATCTAAGTCCGAGGGAATCTAAGTCCGAGGGAACAATTCTCAATGACCGTTTTGTCGGATACATCAAAAATTTCTTTGAACCGTTCAACGCCGCTAAAACGTTTCTTGCAGCGAGACCGTAAGAAAGTTAAACTCGTATATACGTACGTACATACTACGTCCCGTTTCGTCGATCCCACTCTTTCTAATTCTGGAAGTTTCGACACATGCTATCACAGTGCGTTATACGAGACCGACTGCTGTTGAGTGCAAGGCAGAGAAAAAAAAAAAAAAGAAAAGAGAACAAGAAAAGTTACTCGCAAGAGCGTCCCTGCGTACTGTTAAAATTCTCTCATGATTTATTTAACCAACACGCAAGACGCGAGACGATTCTTAAAAACGTTTGTATACAAAATAACCCTTCCTTGTGTTTTCTCGATGTATGTCTGATGATTCTTGTCTTTTGCCTCGAAAATATTTCCACGAAGCTCTGCAATTGTGTAATAAAATTCAGTACTTTATGTATACAAGATAATAAATTACTGCGGTTTGTGACGATGCAAGAGAAAAGTAAAATTTGTGGATATTCCATGAAATTTACGAAATTCTCGAAACTTGATAAATTTCCGTTTAGAAATGAGGGTTAACAAACCTCGTCCCACGGGTGGGGTTTAGGGGCTTTGGCCTCCGGACACGCCGTAAAGTGTCCCGGGAGAATTTTTTGCAATTTCATTGATAATCGTCGATCGATTTGTCAGTTATAAAAAAAAAATTAATTCTATGATAGTTTGAAAAATCGATAACTTCCCTTTTTTTTTATAAATAAATAAAATTTGGTTCGTAAATTCTTGAATTATGAGCATAAACGTATGAAAAAAAAAAAATCATGTTTGATCGAATTCATGAGCTCGGTAATTGTCCAAATGGAGAAATTTGTCAGTTGTCATGTAAAAAAGTGCTATGTGGAGAGAAAAAAAAAAGATTCAGTTGAGATCTGACTCGGCGCAAAAATCGTAAATGTCTTTTTTATCAATAAATCATTTTTATTTTCAAGCGTTTCATAGTTCGAGTTGTTCAAATCGATTTAAACGTTGTACACCACAAATTCATACAAAAAAAAACAAATACAAACATATACAAAAAAAAAAATGTAGATCTAAAAACCGAATAGACTCAACAGTTCTTGACGATGAACCATTCTGCTTGTCTAATTTTACGAGAGGCCACAAATGTTCAGTGCAATATTATTAGGAATTTATATTTTGCTATAAAAGTGCCTAAATATAAAAATATAAAATAAATAAAAATAAGAATAGAAGAGAGAATAATAGTGTTTTTTTTTATTATTTAAACATTAATCAATAAATCACAGGAACGTCGAATAGCGTCCAAGTATATAAAAATGCCCCCCCCCCCCTCCTTATCGAGCCTCGATGGACCTGTTGTGTCAGCGCACGTGTGTCACACGATAAAGAGAAAGAGTGGCGGGGCAGCGAGGGGAGAGAAACGCGTAGGACACATTCTTGCGGTCTCTCGAACGTCCGATCGGCGAGCCCACCGATGTAGAGACATTATTTAAAGTCGACAACTAGACTCGAGAGGTCTCTCGCGTGCCGGCAACGCGATATAGAATAGACTGGCCAGAGAAAAAATCATCGAGAAAACAGAGATCGAGAGATCGGAAAAAAATAGTCACGACGAAGAAAAAAAAGGGACTGACGAAAATTTCGTGACTCTTGGCTTCGTCGTTGAACCCAAAAAGATGAATCGTGCCCATCGTTTTTATTTTTTTATCGAAAACAAATATGCGTTTGACATGTATAGTGTCACACGCGTGTCCCAATGAATGAATTTTCTAACGCAAACTCGGGTGGTCTCTTCGCGATATAGAGGCGTCGTCGCCTTTAATGCTCTCACCTCACAAACACCAATTAACAATTTATCGCCTCCCATATAATACCGTTTTTTTTTACGGTTAATCTCAACACTACCGACAACATTACCCGATACATCTGTGAAGCATATTTGAAAAAAAAACTCTTCTAGCTTCTGATACGCTTATCATCAGTACGACGAAATCGTCACGTACGAACAGCTGACGTAAGAAATATTGTAAATGAAAAAAAATATATATATATGGCCTCGTATCTTTTTGCTGGTCTCTGAGATGCTCGATAATGTCTTTGTCTCTAAGAGTGTGAATCATTTGCGAACAGCCTGCAACGTGTTATAATTCACGTGTCATTCAACACCCCCTGTAATAAAGGACATACATTAGATATTCAAACATCGTACTTTTCATCGTCGAAAAAAAAAAAAAATCCTCGTCGCGCTTCTACGAACATTCGAGTGACTATATCTCGATTATTTCTCTCTCCCTTTCTCTCATTTTCGATTATTATCCCAGCCGATTGTCATGTTACCAATTTCTGGGACGACATTAAAAAACGCAAAAAAAAAAGATTATCAGTCGATTTTTCTCTCTCACTCTCTCAATCACGAGGTTAATGGGCACATGCCTGTTCTCCTCTGCTCATCTCTTATTTCTTTATCTTTTCTCGAACCTGTTTCTCGTGATTGAGAAACACCCCCTCATTCAACACCCCCTGTAATAAAGGACATACATTAGATATTCAAACATCGTACTTTTCCTAGTCGAAAAAAAAAAAAATTCCTCGTCGCGCTTCTACGAACATTCGAGTGACTATATCTCGATTATTTCTCTCTCCCTTTCTCTCATTTTCGATTATTATCCCTGCCGATTGTCATGTTACCAATTTCTGGGACGACATTAAAAAACGCAAAAAAAAAAGATTATCAGTCGATTTTTCTCTCTCACTCTCTCAATCACGAGGTTAATGGGCACATGCCTGTTCACCTCTGCTCATCTCTTATTTCTTTATCTTTTCTCGAACCTGTTTCTCGTGATTGAGAAACACCCCCTCATTCAACACCCCCTGTAATAAAGGACATACATTAGATATTCAAACATCGTACTTTTCCTAGTCGAAAAAAAAAAAATTCCCCGTCGCGCTTCTACGAACATTCGAGTGACTATATCTCGATTATTTCTCTCTCCCTTTCTCTCATTTTCGATTATTATCCCAGCCGATTGTCATGTTACCAATTTCTGGGACGACATTAAAAAACGCAAAAAAAAAAAATTATCAGTCGATTTTTCTCTCTCACTCTCTCAATCACGAGGTTAATGGGCACATGCCTGTTCACCTCTGCTCATCTCTTATTTCTTTATCTTTTCTCGAACCTGTTTCTCGTGATACAAAGTAATGGGGACGAAAGAGGATGCGCCTTTTCATTATCGCACGTACAGACGATTCCTCCTTAGCGACCTTCGAATTTCCCCACAAACAGACCGGATGCTGGCCCGTCGATGGAAATGACGTTTCAATATATACGAAAAAAAATTATCGATGGAATTATACAGAGGATCCTGGAGTGTAAATGATGTTTTTTTGTCGATTTCTCAAACGATCATATAGCGAAAAATCGAAAATAGATAATAAATATTTTAACAGAATCATCAACATCAGAACGCAAAGGTACAAGCAATGACATTTCTGGAAAGGCAAATTTATTTATGGCCAAAAATACACATTTTTAATTCGGACATTTTTTACTGGCCTCACGATGCATTCCTCTCCCCCCCCCCCTTTTCTCAATCGCAAATTCTCTAATTATGTTTTTTCAAATCTAAAAAATTACCGAGAAATTCTTAAAATTTAATTTAAAAAAAAAATGTTTTCCTTATTTTTTTTTTGCATGTTTCAGTCAATCAATAAATATTCATGCGCTGCCAAATCTCCTGATATTCCTCCACAATCGCGAGACGCCAAAGAGAATGCATAAAAAGAATAAATGAAAAATTAAAGGATTTATCTTTAATCTCGTGCATTGACATGCACTCGGCGACGCTGCAACGTCACCACGAAAATTCAATTGACACTCAGAAGTCTCCCGTTGTGCGTCATTTCGTTGAATTCTCACTGCTATAAGCTCTCAAACACACGTGTATCAGGTACGATGCATCGGAATTATTACCTGGTCTTGTATACATCTTCGATGATATTCCAGACATTTCGATCGGATTAGTGTCATTTCGCACAAATTCTCAGTCTCCTCGAAATGTTTTATATCTATTTTTTGCAAAAGTATATCGTGGGCGTATGTAAAGACCACGAGAAATTTCTTGAAAAAAAGTTTTCGATTTGCTCCATCGGGTATATTAATAGACAGGTCTTAAATGAAACGATATTCACTGATATACGATAATGCGAGTGTCTCGACGTTTTCTTTCGCACGTTTTTTTTTTTATTTTTATTTTTTATTTTAAGGTGAATTCTCATCGCTGCAAAACGAGACAGCAGCAAGCACACGAGATTAGCGTCAGAGCGAAAGTAACGTTTAAAGTCTGCTAATATCCTCTGCCATTTTTTTTTTTATCTTACATTCCCCATTCTATTATTTATTTTTATATTTTTTCTTTGTTTTTTATATTCATTTTTTCACTCTCACGTTCTCTCGATCCTCATCGCTAATTTTAGACGTGAGCTTCATCTTTTCACTTTTCTTTTTTTTTCTTTTTTTTATCACATCAAGCTCTCTCCTAGTTTATCCTTTTTACTCGATATACAATTTTGTTTCGAGGTTCTACATCGTTTTCTAGTCTGGTACACTTTCACTGGCTGTGGAAGTCTCTCATAAATCGTCTCTATTCTGCCTCTTACTGGTTATGTTTTTTTTTTTTTTTCATTAGCCTCGAACACCACAAGTCGAGACTACTTTGGCTCTCTCTGCACTCACCACATTCAACGGAGATATTTTTTTTCCCGCCTCTCAAGAGTCTGATGATCCACATTTCTTTGCTATATATCGGCCCTCATTTCGTGCAGCGCTTTGAAAACGTGCAGGAAAATGTCTACAGCCCTTCTCGTGTCAGGTGCAACTCAAGACGATCGTCGTACATCATTTTCCAATGTGCAACGTGAAATGCTCGTGATTGCTGGGATTTTCCACGACTTCCGGTTTTGGCTCAATTTAACCCCAAACTCTTTTACCAATCAGAGTGTTTTATTTTTTTTTTTGTTTCCTTTCACAAACTTCATTCGAATACCGAAAGAGAAAAAAGTTTTTGTTGATTCATCGTTTATAAATAAAAAATTTAACGAAAAATTGTAATTTAATATTGGCTGAAAAATAAATCGTGTCTCATAAAGTGGTTTATAATATAGCTGGGAGCGATAAATAGACGTAAATCGATTTAGACCTGTCTCGCACACGTTAATCGATTTTTAAATCGAAATTATCCACTCTCCTTGATAGACGTGACTGTCCGTCCACTCGTACGAAAGCCCACAGACACGCTTGACGGAACTTCTCTCTCTCTCTCTTTCTGCTCTCACTCTCTCTTTGTAACGAGAGATAGATAAATTAATGCACCAACGCCTTACCGAGCTCCTTGCAACACGCACCTCCCGTCCCGGATATCCTGAGAACTAAGATCCCGAACTAATAGTCCTATATGTATATATATATATATATATATA
>OY769904.1:27409532-27434532 GCA_963669185.1 Dyspetes luteomarginatus
CAGGAGACGAGTGTGTGAGAAAGAGAACGAGAGAGAGAGAGAGAGAGAAGATTTAAGTCGAATATACGCCGCGTGACTCACTAAAGAATTGTGTTAAAGCTATAAGCGAGTAGTGTGTAGTTGTATATATATATATATATAATAATGGTGAACAAGAAAAAGAACAAGAAAAAAAATGAGGGAGAAAGAAAACGACGAAAAGCGAGAGTGAAAAGATCGTGCGGTGTTCCCCAAAGGGTCTAATACTCTCACTCTTTTCTTAGTTTCCCTTACGAGTAGACTGACATTTGTATCCTACGAGAATTCGTACCCAGCCGAGAACAACCAGCAGCCAAAGCACGTTCGTACTCTTTCGTGTTGCATCTTCTCAGTCTCGTCTCCTTTTTCTCCTCTTTGCCTCACGTTTACGCTTCCGATTATTTTTTCTTTTTTTTTTTCACTTTCGAGTAAAACTTGTGTGGTTCTAACATCACACATCACACTCAAACCCAAAAATTTGCAGTGTTAACCAGGTAATTTGGTCCATGTATAGTCATATATAATATTGTTGTTATGAATTTTTTTTATGGCGATGCATTCCATTTAATTTTTTGAAGACTCACTCGAACGTCATGAAAAGTGCAGCCTGTGTTCATGTCACATATATCGAACCTTCGTAATCATTTCTCAGGAATTGCTAAACCGATTTCGTTCTCCTCGAAATACGATTAATTTATTATGATATAAACTAGTGGCGCCCAAAATTCAAATCCATTTGAAATTAATTGTTCCATGGAATTCCTCAATAAAAAAAATCCTCAAAATGATTTTTTTTTGCAACATGATTTTTGTTTTCAGCAGAATAATTACTCTGCGATACTTAAGCCACGTTATTTGTGCTTTGCAGTATTTTCTCACATCATGACTCCGACCATTTGATGAATTATTTCCTCAGCCCCAAAATTGTGTTAATTTTTTTTGTTTTCGTATTTATCGTGGACCGCCTGCAAGACAGCTAATGCATACATTTATATATAGCAAATGTACGTGATAAAAACGTACTATCGAGATATGGACAAGACATTTCTTATACGGGTGCGTGAAAAAAAATATATATATTTTCCATCCTTTTTGGTACTCTTCAGATTATCGCTTTGATTTAAGGACCCTAAGCAACACTACGATTTTTTTCTTTCGTTCCTTCAAAACTGTTCCCACAAGTTTTAAGTGCTATATCTATATTACTATTTATAAAACTGGCATACAAACATTAATAAATAATCGTTGTACGGATACTCCGGTCGTGCAACCGGAAGACAGCCGTGCATTCGTAAAAAGGGTTTGTGAAATCGCGCCCTATACACGTACCAGAAAGTTCAAATTTGAAAAATTCGGAGCAGATCAGTTTGATCTCTCCGGACGTTACAACGACACGCGCGGGAGACATTAAACGCGATGATCTGTCAAAACACGATATATCGGAGTTTTATATATATATACATATATATGTGTGTGTGTAGGGTTGCAAGAGCCCACAAGTTCCCCCAGCAGGATCAACATCGCGGAGAGCGCTTTGGTGAGCGCACTTAATCTCTCTTTAATCCGATGATCCTGAAAAAAGGGACCAAAGTGCACGACTCGACGAAAAGATTATGTCTCGTATAGGCAGTGATGACTTCACTATAGCCTCAGTTCTCAAAGTCTCCTTTGCAATTTACTCCTAACGAGAGAAAAAACAACTCTCCCTCGACCCGTAATTTTTGTTTCTCTATCGGGTGGATTAAGCGGAACTTTTTTCGGACTTGGGCATTACACTCTTGTAACCCTTTCATGTCACGCAGGTCCAAATTTGGATGAGTGATTTTTTTTATGTCCGTTAACTGCTTATTGAATCACCTGAGATCAAAATTTATCACCTCTCGTCAAAAAGTTGTTTAGACATTTTTGTTTATAAAATTTACCGTGGAAAATCCACGGTGAAAAAAAAAATAGTTTTGGAAATTTAAGGGGATTTAAAGGAATTCCGAGCTATTTGAATCGTCCTGACACTGTGATGGTGGCAATTATTCAAATGTGACATAAAAAGTTTATCAGGATAAAAAAATATATTTTATTGCGCGAGTAGGAGAAAAATCACAAATTTTTTTCAAAAATATCGGAAGCTTGAAAGGGTAAATAAAAAAGATTAATAATAGCAACAATTAACTCGTCATGTTTTTGCCACGATAAAGTCTCGCCAATTTTGTAGGCGAATTTTTCCGGACAGGGGAAAATATATCTGGCATCACAAATGATAACTCGTAGATATCCTCAAATAGTTCAAAACTCCAAAAGGGTTAATAAATAATAATAATAATAATAGTGATGGGATCTTGTTATTTTTCACCGCGGTATTGAAATCTCGCCAATTTGGTACAGAGGGTAGATCGAAGCGGATATTCTTGTATCTACTTTTTCTCTCTCTGGTTGCCCACGTTTCTCCGTCTCTATTTCACGAGCAAATTTTGCCGGACAGGGGAAAATATATCTGGCATCACAAATGAACGATAACTCGTAGACATCCTCAAAAAGTTCGAAACTCCAAAAGGGTTAATAAATAATAATAATAATAATAGTGATGGGAACTTGTTATTTTTCACCGCGGTATTGAAATCTCGCCAATTTGGTACAGAGGGTAGATCGAAGCGGATATTCTTGTATCTACTTTTTCTCTCTCTGGTTGCCCACGTTTCTCCGTCTCTATTTCACGGGCAAATTTTGCCGGACAGGGGAAAATATATCTGGCATCACAAATGATAACTCGTAGATAACCTCAAATAGTTCAAAACTCCAAAAGGGTTAATAAATAATAATAATAATAATAGTGATGGGAACTTGTTATTTTTCACCGCGGTATTGAAATCTCGCCAATTTGGTACAGAGGGTAGACCGAAGAGAATATTCTTGTACCTACTTTTTCTCTCTCTGGTTGCCCACGTTTCTCCGTCTCTATTTCACGGGCAAATTTTTCCGGACAGGGGAAAATATATCTGGCATCACAAATGATAACTCGTAGATATCCTCAAAAAGTTCGAAACTCCAAAAGGGTTAATAAAAAAAAATAATAATAATAGTTATGGGAACTTGTTATTTTTCACCGCGGTATTGAAATCTCCCCAATTTGGTACAGAGGGTAGATCGAAGCGGATATTCTTGTACCTACTTTTTCTCTCTCTGGTTGCCCGTGTTTCTCCGTCTCTATTTCGGGGGCGAATTTTTCCGGACAGGGGAAAATATATCTGGCATCACAAATGAACGATAACTCGTAGACATCCTCAAAAAGTTCGAAACTCCAAAAGGGTTAATAAATAATAATAATAATAATAGTGATGGGAACTTGTTATTTTTCACCGCGGTATTGAAATCTCGCCAATTTGGTACAGAGGGTAGGTCGAAGCGGATATTCTTGTGTCTACTTTTTCTCTCTCTGGTTGCCCACGTTTCTCCGTCTCTATTTCACGGGCAAATTTTCCACCTCCATTATATTTGTATGTGTATATATACAGTGCAATTTGGTCGTGGCGGGCGTTGTTGTTTTCACTCTGCGTTCGCCTCCCGTCCGCCCCTCGCTAATTCGACGTTAACGAGCGGCGAACACGCGACCTGCTCTCTCTCTCTCTTTCTCTCGCTCTCTGGTTCTCTCCTGCTCTCTGTGATATGCCCGGAGCGTAAAGCGGGCGATAATTGCTCGGATCGATAAGCCGTGAGCTCACAAAAGCCATAAGGCCACATAGCCACAGACGCCGAGAGCGAACAAGCATCAAACCCTCCCTCGCCACCCCATGACGTACATAGAGAGAGAGAGATAGAAAGAGCTCTATATACTGGCAGAGTCCGAAAAGTGGAAATCTCGATACTCGCACGGGCCGCTATCAATAAATCACCGCTAGGGGTGAGAGTCTCGCGGCGAGGGTGGTGCACTTAGCCCCGGCGTCTAATCTATTATTGAGATTGTCACTCCGTGACAGTGACTCCGGGCCAAGCTGCCCGTCATCGTGCGTTCAAGCGACGAGAAAGAGATGGAGCCACGAGGGTTTTCTCTCCCTCTCTTTCTCTCGATCCCTTCGTACCGGTCCAAAACGGTTGAAATCGTTTTCCCAGCATTCTCCACGTCTTTATATGTGTGTACTTTTGTACGAAGAGCCAGATGATATTGCTGCTGGGGAGCGAGCAGGGGTGAAGGAGGAAAATAGAGGGATGAAAAAAAAGACCGTTACGTATTATTCTGAGAGATCTTTCTGCTTTTACACATCGTTCTCTATCTCACTGTGAGCTCGCACTGGCGTAATTTATTTCACAAAACGATATCGAGCGGAAGTCAACTGCCATTTGTGAAACTCTACTTAAACGACGAGATATATATCCCCCGAGGATCTCATGACCTTTCCACCACCGCAGAATTTATAAAAGATCTTTTGTTTTTTTTACGACTTTCGGAAATTGTTTTCTTCCTTTTCCTTATCTGAAAGGAAAATCACTTTGCCGTAGCACACTTTGTGAAATTTTCGTCTTCATTAATTCATTTATAAAGCTTTTATATCTACATTCCGCTTTCATTGTATGAAATTTAGCACATAAATCTGGGCAGCTTTGAAATAAAAGCGGGCATTTAACACGCTGTGTGAAAGAAAAATTATTATATACTTTTTTTTTTTTTTTATGAAAAGAAGTATATAAGCTTTATTATGCAGACATAAGAAAAATATTTTCACTCAATTTAAATCGTGATTGTTTTCTTAATTTAATTTTTTTCCTTCCTCAAAGAGAGCTTTATTATTTTCGTGGATATTAAATTTTTTCCCATTCTCATTATTTCAGATTTTTCTAAGACTGATTTTTATTTTTTTTCCTCGTGTAATATCGTCAAAAGTTCGTCAATAATTTTTCATTGATAATTTGCAAATTATTTTTATCCATGATGGATGAATTTTTCAAGTGCTCTTTTCATATATGAAAATGAAGACGAGGACGTATCTTCGTCTTCCCGGATATCGTTATCAACAGGACAAGCCAAAAAAAAAAAAATCTCAATTGCAGCTTCATAGCTTTTAGTGCCTCGTTTGATGCAGTGAGCAAAGATCGCAGAGAGAGGCCAATAGAACTGTCCATCTCTCGTATTACACACAACCCTACATAATAACGCGACGTAACATCTCGTAGCGTTGATATATACGAATAAGAAACATGCGTAACGCATCGAGCCACGATAATAAATCAATGGGTAATTAAAGATTAACGGTATATGCTTGGAAACTCACCTGTGATCGGTGATCGCGCATATATCGTATGCCAAATGCTGTTCTATGGTCGTGTAGACTTTATTACACGTACATCTCACATATCCCTGTACAATGAATCATTGATACATATACATACATATGCATACATATACGTACATTCGAGGGATAGAAAGGACGAGACCACGAGGCAGAGTTGATGTATGAATGATTTCATCAAAGGTTATCCATCAACGCTTCGCCTCGTGCGAGCGCTGAGATGTTTGATGGTGCCGCTTCTACTTTACACATATCTAACTTTACACATACATATATTTCCACACTGTCTATATATATATATATATGCCAGTGAATTATATATGTGGTACCTGCACACTTATCTCAACAAATATACATATCTACTGAAGCGTAACCTGTACGCTAATACACGAAGAAAAAAAAAACCATCGCAAATTTCTCAGGACTTATCATGTATGAAATATTTACTTGTACGCGTTTTCAAAAGCGTATGAGAGAGCTGAGAATTGCAGAGTCTACAGGTACACGGATTACCGCGGTGTATTTCGTCTTACAGCATCTTTTTCATACATATTCGTATGTGTATGTGTGTGTATCATATTCGTATGATATCTTAGACATATTCTCATCTCGTATAGTGGAAAGAGAATTCGTTCTCTAATGTATATATATATATATGCTAGTATTTGCCACGACGAGCTCACAGTTCTTAGGAAAGCTCAAACGCAACGAACGGAAGGAAACGTAATTGCAATAGCCCCGAAGGAATATATATATATATATGCATATAGATATACTCGTTCTTCAATTCGTCGAGTTCTATCTCATTTACCTTCAAGAATAAATCGTATATATATATATATATATATATATATATATATATATATATATATATATATATATATGCATATATGTATATTCTCTTGCAAACATATAAAGCTGGCTCTAATATACCCGCTATTTACTCATATCTCTCTAATTTATAAAACTTTCTTTTATTTCACGTATTTTTCTCCCGCATGAGAGATTCTAGATTCGAAATAAGGGATAATGCTTGAAATATCAAATTTATAATCGCACATTCGCAATGTAATCGACACAAAATTTAACAATTACAGTTAAGAGTAAAAAATATCAGCACATTTTTAGAGTACCAAAAATTTTCCTGATGTTGTTATGAAGCGTGTGTATTGGCGTAGTAGGGCAGGGTCAATTTATCTGCAACAAGTATCCAGAATCGGATTTATTTCCCCAATTAATGGTATACGGTAAAGCCTCGATTATCTTGGCCACGGTTAATCGAGGCGACAATGTAAATCAAACGGGAATTACGGATAATCCAACCCCGGATAATCGAGGTCTTACCATATTTTTGTTGTTGAGTTTATTCATTAAACGATGTTTTATAATCCATTTGTACTTAATTATAATATATTGGCTTATCAGTGAGTCCCATTTCTATATGCAGCAGACTCTGATAAATTTTATACCGATCCACCTCCCCCAATAGGAAATTTCAATTGGGATAGCTAGTATCCTTATTTCATTAAAAGAATATTCATGTTATGAAAGTCATAATTTGAGAAGTTTGATAAATAATAATTTTTACGTTTTCCGTAATTTCTTCGCTACATATATATATATATATATATGCATATATCTATTGTCTCTTGCAAACATATAAAGCTGGCTCTAATATACCCGCTATTTACTCATATCTCTCTAATTTATAAAACTTTCTTTTATTTCACGTATTTTTCTCCCGCATGAGAGATTCTAGATTCGAAATAAGGGATAATGCTTGAAATATCAAATTTATAATCGCACATTCGCAATGTAATCGACACAAAATTTAACAATTACAGTTAAGAGTAAAAAATATCAGCACATTTTTAGAGTACCAAAAATTTTCCTGATGTTGTTATGAAGCGTGTGTATTGGCGTAGTAGGGCAGGGTCAATTTATCTGCAACAAGTATCCAGAATCGGATTTATTTCCCCAATTAATGGTATACGGTAAAGCCTCGATTATCTTGGCCACGGTTAATCGAGGCGACAATGTAAATCAAACGTGAATTACGGATAATCCGAGCCCGGATAATCGAGGTCTTACTATATTTTTGTTGTTGAGTTTATTCATTAAACAATGTTTTATAATCCACTTGCACTTAATTATAATATATTGGCTTATCAGTGAGTCCCATTTCTATATGCAGCAGACTCACTGATAAATTTTATACCGATCCACCTCCCCCAATAGGAAATTTCAATTGGGATAGCTATTATCCTTATTTCATTTTTAAAAAAATCATGTTATGAAAGTTGAGAGTTAGTCATTTGAGAAGTTTAATAAATAATAATTTTTACGTTTTTCGTAATTTCTTCGCTACATATATATATATGAGCGTAGAGTTAACATGTGTGCACTATTTTTTCAGTCAACTCTACATGAAGTATTGCGCAACAGTACCGTAAACTTTCTTCGCGTTTCTTACGGAAAAAAAAAATGTGAATGAGCTAGACGAGAGAATGAGAGTGAAATAAATGAAATGAAACGAAATAATACTAGCTCGACGAGATGCTGGCTGCTGCTGTTGCTGGAGCTCACAACGAATCCGACAAGACTCCGACATGTCCAATTACACGGCTCCTCGTGTGCCATTCACGCCTTGCAACCGAGGGTGGCAGCTTCTTATTCTTCTTCTTCTTCCCTCTCTCATGTTCGTCGTCATTTTTTTTTTCTCCCTGCATATTTTTTTTGATTTTTATTTCTTCCTCAAACTCGTGGCGCCAAGTATATATATATACTAAAGGGTTTTGCGTTACGTTTTGAAAAAGCAAAACACGAGATAGAGAGAAACGTCTTGACAGTCATCACCGAGAGAGCGAGAGTCCTTTCGACACCCGTCAGCGTGTATTACAAAAGCACGATAAACCAGAAATAAAAATAAAAAATTAACGAGACCTAGGAGTAACGTGTGCGTGTGTGTGTGCGTACCTCGATATAATTACAAACACACATGTGACGGTTTTACTGCCCTCTATTCACTTCGTAATTGTAAAATGTCTTGATACTCACGAGCTTTGTGTCCAATCGTCAATTTGATGGAAAAAAAAAAACGCTACTCGCAACGCGTGGCGATGCAAATCTTATTACTACGTATCGCGATTTTTTTTTTTTTCACCACGATTACCAGTCATGCTCGTACAGATCGGCGCTGCTGGATATTAAAAGTTATCGACGCTCCAACGAAATACGATTTGAATTATAAAAATTCCATTCAGACACGGAGAATTTTTTTTTTGTAATAGACTCGATCGAATTAAATTTTGCAATAATTTGTATTATGAGGATAAGAAAAAAGGATTTATCTATCAAAAACATCGAGTGTCTATGATACAAAGCATCTCATTAAATACAGTGTTCGCGTCAATTAAATCCCATTGGTTTACCAACACGCCGGAAGTGAAAATGGAGGGAGGTGGGGAAACGAATCGTGAAATAAAAGAAAAGAGATTGTAAAATAGATGCGCATAGTATTGGACTAATCCTCGTTCCACCTGGATAGAGAAGGTTCACTTCATGCTTCGTGGCTTTTGATGGTGTATATGCTCTTATCTTGCGGTTCGTGTGTATACAATCGATGGAAAACGAGGTAAAGCATAAAGGATGAACTAAGAAAAGAGAGAGAAAGAGAGAGAGAGAGAGAGAGAGAAGGAAAAATGTTAGAATCTCCAGTCGATCTTATCGAACCGTGCGATTGAATCTGCCTTCGAGATCTCACTCATTGTCAGCTGTTCTTTTCTAAGACTCCTCGAATGCTCCGAGCGTTTTATACACATACACAATACGTGAGGTATTCATCGGGGGGATACGATTGTAAGGGAAAAATCTCGGTCGATTCAGGATACGTCGAATGTGACAAGGAGAGAAGAAACGACGTATGCTAGTAATGAAAGGAATGAAAGAGAATAGAATGAAAGAAAAGGGTATGGTTGGGATGAGAGAGGGCATGGGCTTGCCCTCTCAAGAAAATAACTGGAGAATCACCTGAGAAATAGACCGACAAGCAGAATAGAATATCGTCAAGATCAGCAAAGAGAACTGTCCTCTCTCTCTCTCTCTCTCTCTCTCTCTCTCTCTCTCTCTCTCTCTCTCTCCCTCTCTCTCTCCCTCTCTCTCTCCCTCTCTCTCTCTCTCTCTCTCTCTCTCTCTCTCTCTCTTTCTCTCCATCTGTCTCTCTTTTACTGTAGAAATCGTTTGCTCCTCTCTTAGCACCTTACCATTTAATCCCTATAATGCGAGAACAATCGACTATGAATCGTATCGTTCGCGATCGTTGACTCCTACCGATCTGGCCTCACTCCCGTTGATGGCTTCACCACCAGGATACAAACTTCGTGGATTTAACCCGACCTATCGACGGATCGAATGTATGTCTCTCTTATTTTCCAAGATTCCTTCGCCAACTGTAGCAAGAAAGACCAGCCTAGTTCTCGCGTATTTATCTGAAAAGAGTTCTTCTCTACACTTGATGGAAAATTTCACCTTTTAGCAATCAACGGCGAACAATAAGCATGAGATCAGCTGGTCCAATTGGGAGTTCAATTACATTTTTACAAAAAAACAAAACGAAAAAAAAATCGGCAATGGAAAGTCACTCGTCAGAGTCAGTGGAAACGAATCCTATGAAAACGAGAAATCGAAATAATAAATTGCAATGCTACGAGAGAGACGTGATAAAGTTATGGCGACGTCTCGTGTAGCAAAAGAATCGCCCCGCACGAATACAGCACGAATTAATGTCATCGAAGTTCCGCATTCCAGGCAACGACGCCGCCCTGGAGCTCCAGACGAGAGAGATAGTAAGAATGTGTATCTTGTTTGAATTCTTCGTGTGCGCTCTCTTTGTGCTCTTCGAGTTTTGCTGATCGATCTCTCTCTCTCTCTCTCTCGCTCTCTCTCTCTCTCTCTTTCTCTCTCTCTCTCTCGCTCTCTCTCTCTCTCTCTCTCTGTCTCTCTCTCTGTCTCTCTCTGTCTCTCTCTCTCTCTCTCTCTCTCTCTCTCTCTCTCTCTCTCTCTCCCTCTCTCTCTCTCTCCCTCTCTCTCTCTCGTTTGCTCGCTTGCCAACGGTTTGCGCTATACGTAGAGACTTGTCTCTTTTGCCGCCAAAAGGAGTTCTTTCGTATTCCGATCTTTTACTCGGCTTTGACCATACCGTATCCAGTGGATACTCCCGACCCCGAGGAACACGAATAATGAGGGTGTTCACTCCGGGACGACCTCGTAAGAATTAAGTCGACAGGTTGATGAATCTTGTGGTGCGAGATTTTGAATAATTTACATAATTTATCGTGAGGAGCTTGAATGGAAAAATGGCTATTGGAACTATAATTGGGTTGAAATAATTCAGAATTCGTAATAATTTCGATTTGTAATAATTGCAAAATTGTCAAATTTAAAACATTTTCAATTAAACATTTCATTGAGTTTGGTAATTGACCATTGAAATGGAAAAGTGCCTATACCGATTCTTGAATGATACGAAAAATTAATCAACACATGAAAATTCGATTGCAAGTAAAAAATTATCTTGTTAATTATAAACGTAACAAATTCGATGATTTTAACATTCATCAAAATTCTTTTTAGCTACAGAAAGTTCGACAGACATCGATGACGTATAAACGCAAAAGGACATAGAGCGGTGTGTTCGTGTCCTGCGAATGCAAATTTCATTCCTACCGAGAATCGTGTGGAACAGTCTTTACGGATGGAAATCGGAACGAAGAGAGAACGTGAGATACAGTGAGAGAGTGAGAATGGAAAAGAACGTGGAGGGAAAGAAAAGGTCACGCAGATGATACTCCACCAAGGTTCTCCTCCCAGAAGTTTAATCTCTTGTGATTCTGTCCTCTTCTTTTTCTGCCTTTCTCTCTCTCTCTCTCTCTCTCTCTCTCGTTCTGTTCTCTTCATCCCTTTCTCTCTGCCCTACTGTTTGTGTGTGTGTGTCTCTTGGGTAAAAGAGAAGTCTTCCTCGTCGTTGACCGGCAAGCAAAACTAATTAAGACACGGTTAATCTCTCCGAACAGAATTTCATGATCGATTAGCATACCGATAAAGAATCACGAGGGGGGTAACTTACCGGTCGAAACGTCGCGCACGACCTTAATTAACGTAAGCGATCCAGATCCTTTTTGCTCACGTACTGTACTGCACTTTATATATATATATATATATATATATATGTACGTATACCCTATACAGTGAATGCCTACCCATTTAGCGATGTTCAATGGTAGCTCTGCTTGGCCGAATGTACACCAAGAAAAATTTATTTTTTGGACTTAAATGGACTTAATTGTTTTTTATTATTTAATTTGGTGGATTTTTTTTTTTTTTGCCAATTTATAAACCGTCCACAGCTTTTAAAATGCGTGCCATAGATCAATCATTAAACCTTTAACATCATAAAATTTACATAAGAATCATATACCGTACTTTAAGTTTAGTTCAATATGAAATTTCTGTAAATTATGAAACCTTGGATGCTGGATTATTTTTTTAGTTATTTTTTCAGCATGGAGATTAAACTTTTGCCAATAAATATTGACGATGAGAGCAGGTTGGCTATATAATGTCTTTAAACTATCTTTTCATGTCTGACTATAGTATAAAATAATTTTATTAAACAATTCAAGTTGAACCGAAAGAATATTTTGGACTTTGTGGAATATACCTGGAATTCGGTAATAAAATTTGTTAGTGTTTAGTTTGTAAACATGCACATTAAGTTTTACCAGGATCTATTAAGAAACTGTGCAAAAGATTTTTTAAACATCGAAGCTGAAGCAAACAATAAGTTTCAAGTATCCGAAATATTCTATGCGAATGTTTTTTTTTGTTTAAATTAAACTTGATAGAATGAAACAAAAACGTTTGCTGATGGACAGTAAAAATTTTTCCCCAAATAATTTTATCCCCCAAATATTTTATTAATAATTTTATCCCCAAATAGACATTCGCAAAAAAAAAAAAATTATGGACACAATTTTTAAGGAATCGAAAAAGAAAAAAATCGTCAAAAAAGTTTCTTTACTTTTTGACCACGTTCATCCCATATATTGTGTCATGATATCCTTCGTCCAACTTTTCACATTCGGTGCTCATCCAATTTGTGGCTGGTGTTTCTCAATTTCAAGAGTGTTCCCGGCTAATCGAATATGACAAAAGCCCGAGGTGCGGAAAACACGACGTGTCTGCAAACTTTTACACGAGGAGAGCACATGGCGGGTATAAATTGGCCGTAAGGTATTTTCTCGCTCGTGCGCAAGCAAAACCGTTCCCAAAACCGTGAAGACCTCGCTGGATGGTTATTTATGAGATTTTTATGTATTAGGGCCTCGCGGCAAATCCTTCAGAGAGAAAATATATATAGATATACATATACATGTATCCGTTTACGCTCACTGGCATATTAACAGAGGAGAACACGTGAACGAGCGACACTCAGGCCACACCTTCTCTTCCATTGGCATCAGTCACTCTTGGCTTTAAGGCTTTTCATCCTAATAATGTCCTGCTGTTGGAAGAAGAAAAAAAAAAGAATGGCACGAAAGGACTCGAACGATCGCATTTCGTCGTCACGACGACAGAAACGACATCAGGCCAAATTCCAGCCTCCTTGGCTCCAATATATATATACATATATATAGCATATATATAACATATAACATATATATATATAAATTGGAATCGATGGCTTCGTATCTTTCGACAGCTCTCCTCCAATCGAACTCTACCCTTTCGTCTCTCCTTGACATGACGTAAAAAAATTACTATCTCAACGTCAAGGAGAAATATAGCAAAAACAAGCTGCGCCTACAGACTTTTCGACAGGGCAAATCTCATCTCGATATCCCGTGTAAAAAACGGGGTTAATCGACACGCTAATTTCGAGCAAAATGCAGAGGATAATTGCGAGGCAGTCTCGAGTTTTGCATCGGAAGGGGGACGGAATTCTCATTTTCAGAACGAAAGTAACAAACAAACAAAAAAGAAAAAAAAAACACAATATAATTAATGAGGTAACAAGTGGGTTAAACGGCAACTCGAGAGAGACTTGGCGATATTATTCGGTAGGTTCTCCGCTCTCCGGTGGTTCGCAATCCTCGCGGTGATTATGCTCGGCAAGGATTTCATTCTTCACGCTCTCGCCCGTGGCGAGTTCGTGGTCCTCTCTGCTTTGCACTTTTAACATTATTTTTCTTTTCGTTTTCTTTTTCTTTAAATCTTTCTATCTCACTCTTTCTCATCTGTTTTTTGTTGCGCGTATATATATATATATATATATATGTGCACCGATAACTCTCAGGGTTGCACATAAACACGCACACACGTTGATATTAATACAGCTGTGTGCGTTTGTATGCTGCATTACATATGGAGTTTGGTGATGCATCGTCGAGTCTTTCGAGGGCGAAAAGAGCGTCTGTGTGTCTAACTATAGATATATATATATATACATATATATAGTATATACATATACATATACATATACATGTACATATATATATATATATATGAGCCAGAGAGATCACACACCTACTTGTACATGACACGGTAATTGTCTCGGGGTACTCACGTGTCACGATATGGTAATCGCTCACGAGCTAATTGTTCCATATGCTCGTAGATGGACCTTCCCTTCCTCCCCTCACGACCTCTCATACTGTTTCGTATTATTCCTTTCTTTCTCTCTCGCGTTTCATCTCGAGACAGAGAGCAGAACATTAAGGAACGAGTGTCTTCTCATCGTTCACCTTCACGCGCTGCTCGCTTCTCGCTCCATGTCGTGCTCTCATTTACGATACTTGGCGCCATATATTTTATATATTTTTTATGAATGAAAGGAGCATTGAGAATTATCAAATATTTGCTTTTGTTTGGTTTTCCCCCGTTAATTATCTCATCAGTTCTCCATTCGTCTTTCTTATCAATTTGTGACATTTAGTGGTTAGAAATGTTTAAATTTTACGAATCAGCCTGATCGATCACACTTAGTTATTCGTCACAAGGTGGACGTGCCAGTGAACGACCCCGTAAACAGTCATTGACCCCCCCCAGAAACTTTATATTTGCATCTCTTTCATTCAATTTTTTTTTTAATCCATTTCCCTTGCCAAAAAAAAACACGGAATAGGTAAAAAAAATCTCATTCAGGAGTTTTATAATGATCCACTTGTCAAGTTTGGAGCCATATGATCGGATTCTCTCATTGTTCGGTCCATATTTATGGAACGAACGAGCTCAATGGATCAGGAAGACGATGGAAATTTTCGTAGTGACTGAAAGATTCACTCAGCATAACATAACCATCGCTGTGTGCATAGTTGAGCCACTTAATGGTTCGAACTTCCGTTCGTCCAATTAATTATTCGTTTGAGCGAAAGCTTAACTGACGAAGGCGCAACACACACACACACACACTCGTGAGTACATTGTCGTCAACATATCATCATTCACATTGCCATCATCAGCGTCGATCGTCGATCGCCTTATTATATTATATTGCTTCGATGCTAGAGAGCCCGAGTTCTCGATCTCTTATTATTGTACCGAAACTGGGTCATGCGTGCGTTGCATCTTCCATTCCTCGTGTATATGTATATGACGACGATAATAAAAATGTGGAGTTCTGATCATATAGTTGATAGTCTCGAAACGATACTTATGGAATTATGTGTGTGTGTGTGTGTGTGTGTGTGTGGATGATGGAACCATACGGAATGGGACTCACTACGATTTCTCAAGAGAATGAGGAGGAAGAATACACAAGAGATAAGGAGAAATTGTGGGTGGAAAAATATTTACGATCGATCGTTTCCCTTGTATGTCATAATCAATTCTTTCTCTCATTCTCATCCAACTTTATGATCTTCCTATTCTTCATAATTTTCACGAGAGGTGCGGAAACCTCGATGGAATAAACATGCTAAAAAAAATTGAATTTGTGTAATTTTTTTAGAGACGAAAGGAAATATCAGAGCGTCGTTCGATAATAATGGCTCGTTGTTTTCATAGAGGTGAAGTTTGAGACGTTGCAGATTTGCTATTTATTTTTAACAAAATTTTAGACATCAACGTTTGGCACAAAAAAATATTATCCATTTTTTTTTCTTCATTGACGTTATTTTGTCCTGTAACAAAATTATCCATATTTGCGAAAATAAGTATTTTAATTCTCAAAATATGGACTTTGGGGTCGAACTGTATTTAAAAGCTCATTATCGTTAATTAATTAATTCTACATCTTTCCATATAGCTGTGACAAATGCAAAATTAACCCAAAAGTTATTCGTATAGGATTGAAAAAAATTGATCTTTTAAATATCTTTCTGGATGACGTTTCGCTGATGTTTTGAGCTTGCGACGTTCCTTGGACAGGACAAATGAGAATTGCAAGAGGAAGATGAAGAAAAGTATAATAACGGTAGATCGCCAAGAGTAGATATGCGGAGAGAAACTGACGTTGGCGAGATCTCGGAACGTTCGAGCCATAACCTTACTCGTTGTTGTCCGAGGCTTCGGTTTGTGTGCTTCCCTCAGGGGTTTCCGTTTGTGTATTCGATTACGGGGTTCCCACAATGCTACGCGAATGCTTTTAACACACACATTCTGTCTCTCATTCACTTTCACACTGCAAGGAGAACTCATGCACGGGATATCCCACATAGTCTATAGAAGAGTACACTCGATGTACGCTGAAGCATATATCGATCGTCCAACCAGCACGATCATCGCCATCAACGCACAGAGAGAGAGAGAGAGAGAGAGCTGGGACGTATATTAGTATCTTGTATATGTATATATATACTATATATGTACATATATATATATATATAAATATATATGTGTATATATATGTATATACATATGCAATATATAGTTAACGTACATAAAAGCTATTCGCTTTGTTCAAAATCATTCATATATATATATATGTATAGCCTCGCCCATCGCCAGAAGTGACGGCTCCTTTCCGTACTATGTGGATGGTATCGCAAGCTGCTCACGTACTATAGATATATATTTATGTATTATAAGTATCTCGGGCCCTCAAGCTTGTTCAATCACCCGTCAACTACGACAGAGGAGGAAGAAATATTAATAGAGAAAAGAAAAGCCATGAGGAAAGAGATTGAAATCGTACAAATAAAATTGTTAGAAAACATGCAGGGAACAATTCATTCAGAATAATTTAGCAATGTGAAGGAAAATCATGCGAAATGAAGGCTACGAAGGATAAAAAGGTCTATCAAAAATTGCGTTAATTGTCTTTTCTTTTTTTTTTTTTGCTTGTACGTAGAATTATATGGCAATATTTTAATCAGTGGGAAAAATGCTTCCATTAACCCATTCGAGACGGCGATTTTTTTCCAACACGGTTGCCAGGAGCGAATTTTTTTTTTTCTTTTTTTCTTTATAGTAAAATACCATTTATGATCTCATCTTGCATCAAATTTCCATTTGAAATTTTATTAAATTTCAGGTCAATGAATAATAATTATTCCTCAATTTATATCTATGGATTGGATTAATTATATTTCCCTATTTTTCTAAATTAACATTCCTGAACAAAAAAATAATCAATGGGTATTTTTTTGTTCACGAATGTTAATTCAGTCGAGAGGCTCAATTTATTCTTTGCTGATCTCACACAATCTGCATGGCGTTATCGCTCTCATATTCTAGGGTTCGTTGTCTGTATTAAGCCTCACCTTAAGAGGAGGCGTAAACTCCCTCCTCCCTTGGTCTTTTCGCACTTATGAGTACAAGAAAAGAAAGGAAAAACTTGCCAGCACATTTTTTGTGATTATACCCTCGCCTTTTAGAGCAGAAACTTAATTTAAAAAAAAAGGTAATCCCGCTTAAATTTTGTATTAAATTTTTGGCCTCTGGGATATTTTTACCTTGCACTGTATAAAGGGTGTCTCGATATTTTTTCTTCGATCTCCTCACCATGTGTGACTCGACGCTTTTTCATAGCATCGCTATCCAGACCACAAAAAGTACATATACGTATACGAATTAGTGATATAAGCCCCCTCCCCCCACTCCAACTCAATCCTCACCCTCTGCCATCGGTCAATCAGTGATTTTATTTCGTAAGCCCCGCGTGCCGCGCCTTTCTCCCAGCATCACTAGAATTCACGGGTGTATCGCATTAATCCGGAGTATCTTTTGACTTCGAGCCCTTTACGCGCATACATGCACGCAGGTACAAACTCAATTCGCCCTATCTTACTTCCACTCCTGATCTCGCCTCTTTGAAAACGTCTATGAATTATTCATAGCCTTGACTCGATTCTGAGAGGGGGAAATCGCGATTGTGTTCCTTGCTCGCTCTTACCTTCGATTTCTTACGATACATCGAAGGTAAGAGCGAGAAAAGAATACAATTTTCCGTATACAACATCGCAGCCTCTCTCTCTCTCTCTCTCTCTCTCTGTGCTCTCGTCACTCTCGAGACCAAGATCTCCTCATGCCACGAAAATTCAGTCAGACAACGAGGCCCAGATTACAATAGTATTACATCGCAAATCCAAGACAGAATTATTATCTAAATCATCATAAAACTTTTTTTTTTATTGCCTATAAGATTTCTCTGTTTTATTTTAATTAATCGCCACCCTCTTGGAACGAGATATTTTTTTCAACGATTTATTACTTTGAATAATATAATTTATAAATTGAAATTAATTGAACGATAAAATTCGACCAGTAAATAAATTAATTTATCAAATTAATTAACAACATAATTAATGCTTGATTTGATAAAATTTAACTATTCTTCATCATATCGCAATTTCAACATCAATTTTTTATCCTTTTATTTCCATCAGAAAAATCTCGATTTAATAAACTGTGGCCCACGTTGTACTTTTGTTGGCGTGCATTTTTTAAAAAATTATTTTTTTGAGAGACACATATTATGTGAGCTTGAATTTTTGTAAGGGATGCGAGAGAGAACGACATTTAAGCTCGTGAACCGCGACAGGGGGTGTATAACACAGAGAGAAACACGCAAATACATCGTGGATAAAGAATTGTTGGGAACAGCTCTAGTTACCACAGCGTGTCACCCGTTTACACACACATATATATCTATATATATATACATACGTCCATGGCAAAACGTTGCAAATTACATATATACGGCGGTTTAAACCATCTCACGAAATTTATTGTGACATCCAACGGTAATTTACACGTAACGTTCCCGTGGCATGCAAACGAGTGAAAGAGAGTCGATCCCCCCTGCCACGGACACACGGAAATACGGGACGAGCAACGATTTACTGTATTAAATGTATATATGTATGAATAAATGCGCGTGGGAGAGTTACGCGATTACTACCTGTTGATGTGATATAATACGAAAATAAAATTGTTCTACTACTGACAACATCAAGAGAGAGAGAGAGAGAGAGAGAGAGAGAAGCAAATAGGCGCCTAAGAGATAAGATCAAAATTTCCATCTATGCTCCTTTCGTGGAGATTTCCTAACCACAATTTTTTTGCTGTTTAACCACTTTGCGCTTCTATCCTCGTGATCGAAATATGAAACGTGCAGAGAGAGAAAGAGAGAGAGGAGGCAATAGGGAAGGGTTAAGCAAAAATTAGAGAAATTACGACTGATTATAGTACACCCTTTGCACAAAGTTCTCGACTAATATATCTCGCGAACGATCGACTACTTTGCCATTGTACACCACAAAGTATCTCCGACACGGCTGATATAAACTAGGATTATTATCTCGATATCTAGACGGTTTGTATTTAAAAAATGTTATTTTTTTACTCTCTTGCTTAGAGTTGTTAATTTTTATCATATTTTTTATGACAATTGTGCATTTGAGTGTGATTTTTTTTTTTTTTTACTTTTCGTTCATCCGCGCTTACGGAGAAAGGAAAAAATGCTACTTATGCTAATTTTACGATCGCACGCCCCGCGAGAATTCGCTATGAGAAACAAAACTCTCCCTGAGCTCGCTGAAAAGATTTCAACTGGTAGGTATGAATGTGGTATGGGCCATACCAGACCGAATTGACAGGTTCGTGATCCTCTCCCCCTAGAATTTTGACACCACCTATATATGGTTCCTATATGGTTGTTACAACCCTAAAAGGGGTGCAGTTTTTATATAGACGTTTTTGCCGTGCCCCTATTTGATAAAGATTTATTTTTATTGATATTTCCATGTTAATGTCTATCAAAAAAATTAAAAACAAAGGATTGGATACGATTTGAAAATGTAAAAAAAATCACAAAAATCTCTCTCAGATATTAAAAAAATTATGCCATATCCCAAAGTGGACAGGGATTTAATTTTTTTCATGATTTATTCAAGTTTTCTCGATCTGGACTGAAAGACCCCACATGTATGCAGATGTCGCCAATGACATTTCTCACTGACAGTAGAAAATTGTGCGATAATATATTATTTGACGCTATAATTTACCTACTGGATAACGACTTTTTTTTTATGCTAAAAATTCAGTTGATACAACAGTTTTCCACCGTTTTGAACCCATTAATCTGCAAAGAGCAGAACATTTATATTTTTCTTATTTTCTATTTTTCAACGTGTGGTATCTCGACAACCATAGATCGTACACAAAATTTGATGTGCTGGGTGAAAGATGGTCTTTCCAGAAAAAATATTTTGTCAATTCATTTCAATAATTTTTTAATAATAAAAAAACGAATATTTGTTTTCCAAATTGAGAGTCAACTATTGTAATTATATCGATAAATCTTGACGAACTTGTTATGATAATTTTTTTTTTTTTTTTGGATTTGCTGATTTAGCATAGAGCGCCCCATATCTTGGTTTGCTTTTACCTCTAGAAAATCGTCAGTAAATCTCTGTAATACTCAGAGTTCAGTAACAGAGGCCCATTACGTCACGATAAAATGATATTATACCGAGCAAAGTGTCTATTCTCGTTGAGAAGAATCGTGCCCCGTCGCAAAATCTATTTGTTCTATGTAAATCCATTACTTTTGTCTCCGTCGTCGACGTTCCCCCATCGAAGTATACACCAACTACATATATATATATATATATATATACACCGCACTTTTGCTTCGCGACTAAATTGTACCTGCAGAATATATTCTATAGTATCTTTTGATGTACAGCGAGAAATTTTCCGAATCTCGACATTATTATTTTAGCCAAGTTGGAGAATCGGAGCCTTGTCGTCTGTTAATTTCGTGACAGGAAACACTCGACGCTGGATTTGCCAAGTATAATATATTTTTCGATGACATGTGATCGGAAATCAATTGACATGTACAATGGATATTTCGAGCTGTATGAGCAGAAATTCACGAGCAATTTCTTTGCTATAAATAAATCAATGTCTATTGAATTTATTATCGGGCATTATTAGACAAAAAAAGAGACTTTGATTCAATTTATTATTAAACTTGATAAAAAAATATTCCCGAAAAAATTAAGTTCAATTTAAGTAAATTTTATTTTACAAAAAATAAACTTTACTCGAAATAACAATAAATAACGACGCTCACGAGAGGTACACTTTTTTTAAAACTTATCTGCATGGTCTCTCCCGATGTATATCCGTGCCATACGCCCGTATTGTAAAAGTACATATAGCATGTACCCGCACGTACATACCGTACATCTGGAATACGATCGAATGATACGAGAAGAATCCACGGGTCTCGCGAACTCTCTGAAATTCCCCAACCCGGCTTTTCAAAGAGGATGAAAAATATTCTTTCCTCTCCTCCGAATAATGAAAAATATTCTTTCCTCTCCTCCGAATAATGACAAATGTTCTTTCCTACTCCCAGCGGATGTTTTTTGTTATGAAAAAAAAATATGTGGAATTGAAAACTCGCAAGAAATAGTAGAATATTTTAAATATAATTATTATTGCTTTTTTACATCCGATAGTAATTATTCTATAATAATCGTAATACATTTTCGTAATTTCGTAATAAATGTTACAAATTATTAATTCTTCGAGTTTAAAAAAATGTCTTTTAAGTGTTGTGCAATGCCAAATAGTGAACGATAAAAATTAATTAACTTTGCAGCACGAATATATTTCGTGGCTCAGAAGTAGGATAACCTCCACCCTCCCCTTTAATAGTGATTGATATAAATTTTTAGTTATAAACGAAAAGTAAGAACTAACAATAATGTTTGACTTTTCAGCCTATTATCAGATTTAATATAGTTCATCGAGATTTGAGGGTAATTGGGAAAAATTTGAATGTAAAATACAAGAAATTCCACCAAAATTCCAGAAATTTCGAGCTGCTCGGTGGATGGATTAGTAGCGAGATACTTGCGGTCCGCATGGATTATTGGATATAATTAGACAGGCTACGTATTCCCAGGGAGTCGACGCTGCACAGGGAATTAGGGGCGTATTAAGTTATGCACCTGAATGTTATTTCACGTGGCACAGCATCGTCTCTCGCGTCTCTGACTTATTCGTTGCCTCGATCTTTCTGTCATCTTTGCTGCCAATCCAAACAAAAAGATATAACCAGAAGCTCGCCAGATTAAACGAGATCTTTCTTGATTGAGGGGGCTGAATGTGAACAAAAAAAACAAATTATATATACATATATATATATATATTTAAACATCCGTCTGTTTTTTTCCCAATGAATAGACAAATTAATCACTTCCAAGTGTAATAAATGATCACTGCCAAAATTAGCAAGTAGACACTTTTTCATCGCGAGGTGAAAGCGAACAGGTTAAATACAAACGAAATTGGTTAATTACAAAATAAATGACGTTTCTCGTTATTTTAATACTTCTGATCCGATGATATCGATAATATTCGAATTTATCGCTGCTCCCATCTCGAATTTACATTTAAAATCCAGTGATGACGGGCAAAACAGCTCACATTTAATGATATTTAACATGGGAATTAATTATCTGTACTAGCTGCTGACAGAAAATATTCATGATGTGAAAATTAATAGAATATATATGATTAATAAGAGCCAGAGAGAAGTGGACGTCATCGAGGTCGACCAAACTCTCATTTATCGATATTTAAATATAATATTACTGATATGACGGAACTGATAAATTGTAATATCTTCAAAAATATCCGTCCAATACAAACACGTTTACCCATCAATGATATTTATCCATGCAGTCGAGGAGGGACGAATCAGAAAAAGAAATAAAGGTAACTGCGAGAGAACAGGATCGACAGACAATTCATTTTATTACGATTTGATTAATTAATTACTCGTACATTAATTTTGTAACAGGAGTCATTTTTAATTCATATACGAGGCATTCCAGCCCATATTGTCAGGTGCCCATATTGTCTCCCACTCCAGGATTTAGTCTCGAATTTTTTTACATAGTTGCAAGTCTGAAAGGCCATTTTATTTTTAATTTTTTTCGCCAAAATAATTATGATAATAATGAAGATAATGATTTTGAAAAGAGTATACACGAAACCCAAGATTTCTCTATGTTTTTTTTTTAATTCTGAAAATCTCTTTTCATATCCTTCTATATTGCGTCCGGGATTAATTTTGAGGCAAATTTTTGTTTTCGTCACTGTCGAATATTTTATAGTCAAATGCATTGCGAGCCAGGCTCGCACGAGTCTGTTAATAATTTCTGTTGAATGTTATCGAGAATATATTTATATATAATAAATGAAAAATTGTCTATAATTTTAAGCTCTGACGCTTGAAGCATTTACCCACCCATGGTAGGAATTTATATGCTCAAAGAAATGTTGGATACAAAGAAGAAGAAAAATATTTTCGCGTGTGAATTATTTCTAAATTATAAAATAGCTGATATTTCAGAAATATCTTTGCATGGAGCTTTGTATTAACACTAATTCGAATATTAACCTTAATATCATCGAATCGTTCTGACATATCCACGTGAAAATTTTCGAACGATTAAAAAAAAACGCCCAATACGAAAATTTTATTCAGATAGATGGCGTGCATGTGTATGTCCCGCAGTACATCAGAGTTCGACCGACCGAACGAGCCATATATATCCCCCAAGCGAAATCCCATTTCCGGCGAAAGTATATACGCGTGACATTAGCGTCCCGGGGGTTCACGCCTCCCACCCCCATTCACTGCCGCCCCTGGAACACGTAATTACGAACTGTACACGAGAAACTCGTCGACTACGAAGCGCGACCCCAATGAACTGGAGAGAGAAAGAGAGAGAAAGGAACTAACCTCACCATGTATGCAACGTGCCCTCTCTCTCTCTCTCTCTCGCTCCCTTCCTCTCCCTCCCTTCCTCACTCTCTCTCTCTCTCCCTTCCTCTCCCTCTCTCTTTCTCTCGCATGCTCCACACATCAACGCACACTCACACATTCATATATGATGCAGTCAATGTGCTTAAAACAAACTCCTATTTTTGGCGCTTTGGAACTTGACGTTTTCTTCGATTTTTCTTTTTTTTTTCTCTCAATCTTTTTTTTTAACTGATGCTGCTTGATGCTCTTCACGCCTACTCTTCGTGTTTCGGCTTAGTTACTATTGGACCGAACAAGAAGAGAGAGAGAGAGAGAGAGAGAGAGAGGAGAGGGAGACGGATTAGTTAGTTGCTGGGAGGTTTAATAAAGGCGGACGGAAACTTAACTAGGGTCTGGACGCTTGAAAACGAAGGCACGAGCGGGATCCGCATGAGAGAAAACGAGACTCATAAGGGGTCCATGGATATTACAGTCTCGATTCTCCGGATATGCTCTTGCACGCGGTAGCTAATGCATAATTTTGCGAGAAATTTGAGAACTCATATGCGGCGAAGCCGCTCTCTCTCTCTCTCTCTCTCTCTCTCTGTTGTATATAGTTATAGATGTCTATACATATATATATATATATATTATATTATATTATACATGTATATTTGAGCGTGGGTGTGTGTGACTGTGTGTGTCAGCTAAAGTGGTTCGGCGTTCGCCAAGAAGTTTTAAAAGACACGTAAAGAGCGAAAAAAATATGAAAAAACGGTGAGCCAGAAGATTTAGTATGATAAGGAGATCAAGAGAGATGAACGTCAAAGACAATAGAACGAGTCGTAATGAGAAAAATATGGTGGATAAAATAAGGGAGAAAATATTGAAGAAAATGATCTACGTAGCATGCTCTGATTTTTTGGCTGATTGAAGACAGTATCAATTGTTTATTACTTTTTTGAAAACAATCATGCAATTAACGTAAAATATCAAACATATATTTTGAACTCGTTCCATTCAAACTTTAGTATGAACATTGCATACGATCCTATTTGATTATATTAAAATGTGAAAAATATAATAACAAATAAATAAAATGAAATACGACGAATTTACCTTAAGGGCAGATCTTTTTGTGTGGCCAGTGTGAAAAAAGGGCGAGGATTCGCTTGATAAACGTCTTCATCTACGATCTTCATTCGGGTAAATTTATGAAAACGATCGGTATAGACCATGGATCATGAACTCACAAAGTTTACAAATTCGCCATTTAATTAGCTGCTTAATGAATAAATTGGCATTCTGTAAACAATTTATTATTATTATTTTTCATTAGTGGGAAAATATTTTACGCGATAATAAGGAATAAGGAGAATATTTTACGCGTAAATAAGATTTTTTTTTCATTCTCATCCTGTTGAGCTTTTTGGAA
>OY769904.1:27439532-27497032 GCA_963669185.1 Dyspetes luteomarginatus
CAGCTGCCGGACAACGGTGTGGTCTGTCCCTGCGGACAAATCGCGTATTTATGATCTTCCAGGCACAATAGAGCGAGAAGAGTTTTAATCCCTCGAGGGGGCGCGGACCTCGCGAGTCTTCCATATATGCATATATCTATATATATATATATATATATATAATAATGATAATAATAAAAGGATAAAACTCTTCGGTACGATATCGTGTTATATTTCTCCGCGCATGGCACGTCCCTTCTTCCTGCATGTCTCCTTCTCCCTTGGCTTGGCTATGCGAGAAGAAGAAAAAATGCGCGAAGGAGGATCTTCTGCGCACGCGCGCTCGCGTAATATCCGCGTGCATTTCTCCTCGCACACGTATAGGTAAGCAGAGGAGGAAGCTCTTCTATATGCTGCTGAGAGCGTTATATACCCGCATTTTTTTTTCTGCCACACGTCGTGTGTGTGTACATAAACATGTCAAGTGGTCATTATGTAAATTCTTTAAATACGACGGGGACCATATATCCTCTGGCCCAAAGTTGAGAGAGAGAGAGAGAGTCCCCTCGCGATCTCACACAGGAAGAGAAGATCTCGCAAGTGCGATGATCGTCGTCGTTGGGGTGTGGAAAATAAAATTAGCAGTTGCGAGCCACTGATATTTTTTTTCTTTCGGCTTAAGCTCGATCGAGCGACAAAGCTTCTCGTCGACAATACTCTCGCTGAGAGAGCAATATATTCGTGTACGTGAAGAGATTTTTTTTTTTTTGTTTCTCTCGAGCTGATCCGTATGACACGATATTTGTGTCTGTGGGAGATTCGCGACTTTTATCCGAGCGATGATACACGCGTCTGATAATAATGAATTTGCTTTGATGCTTATCACTGGAATGAGAACGAAATGATTATGGAAATGAGAACTGAGCCGAGAATTCACATTATTTTTTCTCTATTTTTTAATCATTATTTTATGACCAATTTTCGTATCTATCTCAGATCTTGCCGAAATAATCAAATAAAAAGTTGTTGACGAGGAAAAAATATTCTAGAACGGAAATTCTGATGTTTATGACGCTTCGAGGTTGTAAATTATTCTCTCTGACACCTCAGCTATAAATACAGGTATTCCTTGTCTTTCCGGTACACCGAAAGCGTCTGCGGCTTTCCAAGGAAATTAGAAGACTCGACCTTTCCTCCCCCCTTATACTTCCCTGTCACACTGTAGCTCGACACGCAAAACTTTCCCCTTCGCCAAGGTCCTCGATTAATTATCAATGATAGAGACGCGAGACGCATTCGCGGAACGTTCTGTAACCGCATCGTATATCGTGAGAGTTGTCGTACCGACCGGAAGCTTGAAAATAATTCATACGTGAATCATTGGCACCTATATATGAATCTCACCGAATTCTCCGTGCTCGGACCTCTTGGAAATCGCGAGTGAAAAATGAGACGGATGGAAACTTTGAGAAATTGACCATATAAGTAAAACAATTTTGATATATATATATATATATATATATATATATATATATATGTATCCATTTATCGAGCAAAAAGAATCGATTTATCAAACAACCTTTTTTAAAACCGCGCATCTATCAAAGTCTTGATCTAGCCATCAATAACAGCCGAGAATGTATATACTTTTAGCACATACATGTAAAAAAAGGCTATTGTCTATACAAACAGAGGAAATTACTAAATTCTTAGATCCTTCGAATCAATCATTTTCTCTTTATGTGGTATGTATTTTTTTTTTTTCATTCCACTGTCGTCTCTTTTATCGCAGTTCTCAAACTGTTTTGTACCGTCCAAAATGCGAAAGCACTAAAATGTCATTACACGTAGCCTCTTGCATTGAAATATTATATCATTTTATAAGGTTGGTATATCAGTATGATTGCGAATTGAATATGGTCGTATCCTCTTCGGGCCCTTTCCACTCGAAGTGCGTTTTCGCTCGAGCTCTTCGATGTGGAGCGAGAGGCAGAGTGAGTAGGTATAGTTCATGTGAACAGACGATCTCATGCAAGCTGCCTGATCTCAGCCAGAGAGAGGCAGAGAGAGAGAGAGAGAGAGAGAGAGAGAATGGAGAGTGTGTGTGGACCCGCCGAGTCTGCGGCGGAAATGAAGGAGTTGATATATCTGCCCGTGAGCCATAACTCACTTAGTACTTGCATGCGTATATATACTAACGCATAATGTATATGTATACACATATATTTATATTGCCTCGAGTATTATAATATAGGATAGTAGTCGAAGCGACGGTGGAAGCGGCAATGGTAACCGAATGACTCTACAGTATGACCCTGAACTCTTCCCTTATTTTTTTTCTAACTCTCCATCATATCCTCGTCCTCTTATCCTTTTTTTATTCTCTCGAAACGTAGAAGGACTTCTGCAATCATTTGATAGCGTGAGCAAAAATGTACGATCGATTAGTCACCAAATGGATACGCTGTTAGAGATGTAACGCGTTGCCCATATTTTTTATGGTCAGCGGTTTATTTAAAATACCGACAATAAAAATACTAAAATAAAAACAAACTAGATGGGACGAAATTTCGCGCAATGGTTTTTATATGGACTGAGATCTGACCACAAAAAAAAATTCTGCTATAAAATACGGTTAGCTACCTTTGAGGGTAGCCAAATTGGAGATTTGGTTTTAATAAACTCATGACCTCAACTCTGACCTGATGTCAGTATTATAATTGTCGGTATTTTAATGGAGATCCGTCGAAAAAATTTCATACAGAAATCATATTCCATTGATCTATAGTCCGCAGACATTTTTTTCTTACTGACAATAGAGCTATACGGGTATTGAAAAAAAAAAAAGTCAGTACAAGTTGAAGATCGTGATTAATGATGAAAGAAAATTTTTATAAATTGTTTTACGCTTCAAATAAGTCTATCTCTCATAAGGGCGCCAGAGCGTGACGTATTTTGCTACGTACACACGCAATCGTAGTACATAAACTTACGGTAGTACTATATATTAGATACAGCTGGGTAATAAACGAATAGAATTCATCTTCATGTGCTGGCATCTGCACGAGATATATAGAATTGCGAGCGAGAGGCGATACGCGAATGTTTAATGCCTTGCACTAAATTATGCAATTACCTTTATGTCCGCCCGAAGACTAACCGAGAGATCTCTGCTCACATTTATATATACCAGGCGAGTTCGCTCAATCTATATACATTTTCACTGTCTTCGCCTTAATGGACGCTTCATCGTACCATTTCATCTATGATGCTTTATATATATACTCAACCTTACATCGTATATTCGCCAGTATTTCGATTTTTACAGCTTTTTTTAAACGAATTTAGCCCAACCGAAAATCATTCCTCGTTCAAAATTTCAAAATTCCGTCTTCAAGCTTGTCTTCAGGCTTTATAAGGCTTTATAAGGCTCAGGGCTTTATAAATTTGGCTGTAACGCATGAGGCCATCGACCGAAATCGTCGAAGAGAGATGCCCGCACATTTCACGAGAGGTGAGACCAAAAAGGCAATTTCGATTGTCATGAATATCTGCACGGGTTTCTGTATCTCCTGTATACGAAATATATATCCCGAGGCCTAGAACGGGCCATACGAACTTCCTGCAGGCGTGAGACTTGCATGAGGGACCAATAGCAAGCGGTACGTCTGTGTGTGTGTGTGTGTGTGGAAAGAGGACGGGAGAAAGGATCTTCTCTTTGCGCTTTCGTTGCTAACTGAACAGCGTAAAGATGTATATATATATATATATATATGTATATTTATACCTCTACCTCTCTCGCTTCCTGGTCCACCCGAGAATGGAAGTGACGAGGGGGATACCCGAGCTCGCGCAATTTGTATGTCGCCTTTCGTCTCCGCAGCTCGCGTTCGCCCGCCTCCTTTTCGACCCTTTGCTTTCTCGCTATCGCTCTCTCTCTCTCTCTCTCTCTTTCTCTTTTTCTCTCTCACTCTTTCCTCGTTCTCACTGGACAATCGCACGAGCCCGCGTGAGTTTCTGCTTTTCGTTTCGGCAAGGCGTGCGCTTTTCGAGCCTGCAGCTCTCCCGTCGTCCTCGTTGCTGCCGTCGTCGCGAACCAAAGTGAACGTGAACGACGACCACAACGACAAAAGGACCAACAACGCGCACGGGCGCTTTTGGAGATTTTCTCGCTCTTTCTCCCTCGGGGCGGCGTGACGAAGGAGTCGCGCCCGGGTTAACTGGGCATTGGCCCCGCATGTACCCGGAATGCCAGAGAAAAAAATTCCATGGATACTCGGATAAAACTCGACGAGGTGGTGGAATTCGACGGTGGCATCGCATCTCCTTCGCATATCCACCGCCAACATCCTACAAGATTCGCGAACGAAAATGTTCGCGTCAAGTGAGGCTGAAGATTAGGCGAGATAAACGGCCCAGTTTCTGACCCTGACGAGGTTTCCGACTTTTTTGATCCATCCTCCATTTTATCATTTGAGATAAACATCCAGCAATGCAACAATTATTAGCAAATTGCACAGAAGAATATGGGTCGTGTATAGTGTGTATAGTGCAAAGGCTACGATCTGGTGCACCCAGGAAACAAAAACTGTGGTGCTATAACTCTGTACTCCAGACTCTACGTAATGATGAATCCCAAACGAATTATGTCAGCTTACCGATATATCCCCCGCACTGATCCATCGTGGACGAGAATATTTTTACGCGGGTCAAACCAGTTTAATAGCGATTTTTCAACAACAAAAAGTGTTCAATGCAAGGCATCGAATTCTCCACGGGTAACGAATGAGAACATACAATTTATGCCAGCAGACATTGTGCTCGTGGCTTTTGGTATCAGCGTAAATGTATACTAACATTATTCTTGACTCGATAGTTCTTCCAGATCAACTAGTCTAGACTCACTCGATTGTACTTCATGGACTCAAGATTCAGCTTCCCGAAGTATTTGTTATGTAGTTCCACCAGCAAATCGCTCAATCTACGGACGTTCGACCCAAAGATCAAAGGCTACGATCTGGTCCACCCAGAAAACAAAAACTATGGTGCTTTAGCTCTGTACTCCAGACTCTACGTAATGATGAATCCCAAACGAATTATGTCAGCTTACCGATATATCCCCCGCACTGATCCATCGTGGACGAGAATATTTTTACGCGGGTCAAACCAGTTTAATAGCGATTTTTCAAAAACAAAAAGTGTTCAATGCAAGGCATCGAACTCTCCACGGGTAACGAATGAGAACATACAATTTATGCCAACACACATTGTGCTCGTGGCTTTTGGTATCAGCGCAAATGTATACTAACATTATTCTTGACTCGATAGTTCTTCCAGATCAACTAGTCTAGACTCACCCGATTGTACTTCATGGACTCAAGATTCAGCTTCCCGAAGTATTTGTTATGTAGGTCCACCAGCAAATCGCTCAATCTACGGATGTTCGACCCAAAGATCAAAGGCTACGATCTGGTCCACCCAGAAAACAAAAACTATGGTGCTTTAGCTCTGTACTCCAGACTCTACGTAATGATGAATCCCAAACGAATTATGTCAGCTTACCGATATATCCCCCGCACTGATCCATCGTGGACGAGAATATTTTTACGCGGGTCAAACCAGTTTAATAGCGATTTTTCAACAACAAAAAGTGTTCAATGCAAGGCATCGAATTCTCCACGGGTAACGAATGAGAACATACAATTTATGCCAACACACATTGTGCTCGTGGCTTTTGGTATCAGCGTAAATGTATACTAACATTATTCTTGACTCGATAGTTCTTCCAGATCAACTAGTCTAGACTCACTCGATTGTACTTCATGGACTCAAGATTCAGCTTCCCGAAGTATTTGTTATGTAGTTCCACCAGCAAATCGCTCAATCTACGGACGTTCGACCCAAAGATCAAAGGCTACGATCTGGTGCACCCAGGAAACAAAAACTATGGTGCTTTAGATCTGTACTCCAGACTCTACGTAATGATGAATCCCAAACGAATTATGTCAGCTTACCGATATATCCCCCGCACTGATCCATCGTGGACGAGAATATTTTTACGCGGGTCAAACCAGTTTAATAGCGATTTTTCAAAAACAAAAAGTGTTCAATGCAAGGCATCGAACTCTCCACGGGTAACGAATGAGAATATACAATTTATGCCAACACACGTTGTGCCCGTGGCTTTTGGTATCATCAGCGCATCATCGTGGTCTACCGGTCCACTGTGAATATGACTGTTGATGCTGTGGGATATATACAGTGAATGACCGGCACGGCGACTCCTTGTTCGGCTCACGGGGTACAGAGTTCAGGACAGAACGTGTTATTAAGGATCTCTCTCGTGGCTAGAATGCGAGAATACGCGGTTGTTGGGCTGTGCGCCCGTTCGTTGAAGGAAGGAACGCGCTCGCGCGCGTTGAGCAATGGGCAGTGTGATGTAGCTCGCGCGCGGCATCGGCGCTCAGCATCACGACGCGAAACAGAGAGAAAGAAAGAGAGAGAGAGAGAGGGAGAGCGAGAGAGAGACAGAGAGACAGAGAGAATCAGAAAACCGCCTTGGGAGCCAGAGCGCACAGACCAGTCTGCGCGATCGCAGAGTCAGCGTGCAAAGAGTCCACGAGAGTCTTTATCTCTCGCGTCCTCCTCTCCACACACTTATCCTTTTTTTTTTCTTCTTTGTATATTTCTTTCGCCATATTCTGTCCTTAATCTCTGCCTATATGATACGCCGAGAGGAGCAACTCGCGACTGATGAAACCGCAATGACATAATATTATGTCGCCTTTCTCAACGTTTCGCGCACGCGCTCGAGCGCAATATGTGTGTGTATGTTTTGCAATAGTCATGTGTCTTCTTAAGGTTTTACGGAACCGAAAAGCTTACATATGCAACATCATACAGGACATATACGATCGGCTGGTCTTGGCGTCATCCGAGTTTCTCGTATCTCTCGTGCGGAGTAAATACAACGAGAATTTAAATGAAAACAAGAAAAATGGATCCTTCTCGGTGGAAGAAGCGAGCTAATATCTCATCGATCATCGTCAGTCATCGTGCGCTGAGTTCGTTGCAAAAATTTCCTGATATTCATCCGGCACCACGTTAATTTTTTTTTCTCTCCTCATTCTCTATCCTCACTGCGAATATATCCAATGTGAGAAGTTGGAGGTAGAAGAGGAAGAACAAGAACTAAAGTTGAAGTCAGCTCTTGCAAGATCGTTTCTTAATTAAAGCCCACGAGTGAAGCAAAAGAGAGAGAGAGAGAGAGAGAGATGAGAAGAAGATGATCCGCTCGTAAGAGTGGCTCTTTCGAGCGTCATACGGATGAGGTGGAGTCTCGTGGCGCTCGAAACGATCTCTTTCTCTCTCTCTCTCCCTCTGCTTTTCCGCTGTAATGCATACGTGAAGGCACGCGGAACGTATGCCATACATTTATATATATATATGCACACGATATAACGTACGTGAGCGCAAGGCGGAATCGATTACTCAAAAACTTCGCATAGTATGCCGCGCTGTGGCCACCCCATAATTCTCTCGAAAAACGGTGCTTGTTAATCCGTCCGTGAATTTTAATCGATTATACCCCCAGTATATGTGTAGTATTTAATAGGCATGAGTTTGTAATATTAGGTTGAGACAAGAATCTCCTTGTCAAGCCGATGATTCGTTGGCGCTCTCAGAACTGACGTGATGTCTTGATGACGTTCACGTCATGCATAGCCGCAACGCATTCGATTATCTTCCACATCGCGATGAAGTACATCGTATGCCACGAGTTTACGAAAATCGGTAATCGTCAAGTAATGTCAAAAGGACAAAAAAATAACACACGTATGTGTATAATTTTGTATTCGTGCGTTCGAAGTTGATCCGGAGATCGGGGCATTCGAGGATGCTCGTGCAAAGTCTCGCGGGATCTTCATACTATTTACGCGCGGGCCGGCCATAGCAGAGAGACCGTGCGAATGAGCTACCGTTCTGCGGTCAGCCACCACAACTCACCGCGTCTATGATCACCTCTCGTTTCTCACTCCCCTGTAACTCCGCATGATCCTCTTCGTCCTCTTCTCTTTCGCTCTTTCGTGTGCTCTCTGATCCTGCTTGTCGGGTTACTCTTATTGATCGGAATACCGAGAATACATACACACAGTGATAGCAAGATCGGTATATTTTACAGGGAGAGTGAGGAAGAACGAAAACGAGCGATAGACATATATATATATATATATATATGTATAGAAGGTCGTGCGGTGCAACTCGCCGCACGGTCGTCGAGGAAATCCAACACCGAGAAAGCTATGAGGAGGAGAAGAAAAAAAAATAGATAGATACGTCGAGCTAACCTCTAGCAGACTAACAACCGGGCACAGAGCAAAAGAGAGATATAGCACTGGTCCACAAACGGTGGATAACAGCCCGAGAAATCTTAGGCGAACGTTCCGTTAACCATGATCCGGATCGTGCCCGCTAGAGTGCAACCGCGCCACCGCCATCACCGCCCGCCACCCGTCGACGACGACGAACGCGACGTCGCATCCGATACGTATGTAACTTAGCAGGTACAAGTATGTATGTATAAGCTACCTCTGAATCCATGTGCGGTCTTACATGTAGATGAGCTTATATATACATATGTATATATATATATATGTGTGTGTGCTGGCTGTGGTGCTGATGCCAACTCTGTAGGATGAAACGAGCAGGTATATTCTATGTACCTACGTGAGAGCGTGACCTGGACGTGACCGATGTCTAGTCTTGATTCTCCTTTCTCGATCACTGCAATACGTATAACGCTCAGAGAGATCATTCGTGTGGATTTCCCTTCAGGTTGCCAAATCATCAGCACCACCAAGTGTCATCACTTTGGATCATTTGAGGGTTTCGGAAAAGAAATAAATTACCAAATTTTTCCTAGAATGTGTATTGGTGTATATTAATGTATTTCTTAAACTGAGGTATGTAGAATACATCTTCGAAATTGTAGATATTTAAAAGTTGTATAATCTCAGTTATATTTTTTTTTGTAATTTTCTCAACTCCGTGTGTTTTTCGTTCCAACAAAGTCATGCTACCTTGTGAACAGGAAATTGTAATCGTAATTATAGATGATTGGTTACATGCTTAGTTAGAAGGGCGGTTTTACCCATACACTGTACATTTGGGAGGGCCATAAGGGGGATGGGTTGATTCGATGGTCCTGGAATGTACATTGCTGTATATTAATGTATTTCTTACACTGACATATGTAGAAAACATCTTCGAAATTGTAGATATTTAAAAGTTGTATAATCTCAGTTATATTTTTTTTTGTAATTTTCTCAACTCCGTGTGTTTTTCGTTCCAACAAAGTCATGCTATTTTGTGAACAGGAAATTGTAATCGTAATTATAGATGACTGGTTAGATGCTTAGGTAGAAGGGAGGTTTTACCCATACACTGTTCGGACATTTGGGAGGGCGATAAGGGGGATGGGTTGACTCGATGGTCCTGGAATGTACATTGCTGTATAGGAATGTATTTCTTAAACTGACGTATGTAGAATACATCTTCGAAATTGTAGATATTTAAAAGTTGTATAATCTCAGTTATATTTTTTTTTGTAATTTTCTCAACTCCGTGTGTTTTTCGTTCCAACAAAGGCATGCTATTTTGTGAACAGGAAATTGTAATCGTAATTATAGATGATTGGTTAGATGCTTAGTTAGAAGGTCGGTTTCACCCATACACTGTACATTTGGGAGGACGATAAGGGTTGACTCGATGGTCAAGTGTGCAAGTGTGCTTGTTGCAACAAAGTTCATCTCGATTCACCACCAGGAAACGGAAATTGAACGATTAACTTCGCGATTACCGATTGAAATACCCAACTTTTGAGATTACGTGATACCCTATGAATTACATTAGCGCTCACGCTGAGCACGCTCACACGTGTATGAAATCTCATTGGCTGCAAAAAAAAAAGGTCGATGAAAATCGCGATAATTCAACAAGAGAAACGAGAGTTATACGCGCTGGCGCACACACACACGCACGCGTGCCGAGGAGAGATATCGATAACCCTAAAGGAGCGCACGAGCGATCGAGAAATCGCGTCTGTCGAAGCAATTATCAAGTATCAATGGCGGTGCTCGAAGCTGGCAAGATGTCGGTGCTCTCGAGCCCGCCGCGACGACACCACGTCGTCCGATAGCGCGACCGCCCGTTCGGCTGTTGGTCATGTCGCCATGTGGAGCTGTCCGGACGCAAGTCAACGTGAACTCGCCCGTTCTCTTATAGATCGGGTAACTTGCTGGACTGCATATTAATCGGTAGAAAGCAGTCTCGATCGAGGAAAACAAACTTACATCTATCTAGGTACAAGCACGATTTATATATATATATATATGGATATGGCCAAGTATAGCAAAGTCGAGCGAAGCTGTAGATATGGTAACCTTTCGACACTGCAGCCAACCAATCTTTCTTGATAAATATTACATAGAGAACCAAGCTTGATAGTGCAACATGCATTATTGCATAGAGTCAGATATGCACAAGAACAATTCCTCCTCATGGACGAACGATCTAGAACTCCTCGATCATTATGGCAACGAATTGATTCACCCACACCGAGAAATCTTCTCCCCATACGGTCAGATGATGAACCACGTGTGTTTCAATCATCGAATATAATTCTACAACGGTGAATTTTGGACCAAATTTCGAGCAAGATGCCGCTTGGGAGAGCTGGCAAATGGACGATGGATGGGAGCCATATTTATGTGTCCGTGTTTTTTTTTTTCAAGCTATTCGCCATCATGGAACTCCAATATAACTTGACGTCCACGTGATCTTTTTGGATAATTTTTACCTGACAGCAAAAATCGCATGGAAATAAGACTTTTCATCAATGGAACAGAGATCGTGATGCTGTGAAGATTTGATTGTGTGAAAAATTGTGAGAAGACTAGATTGTGATATCGTTCGAATGGTATGACTAGAAGAAATCGAGCGAGAAGGTGGCGAGATGGGCGAGACCACCATGGTTAGACGATCCGTAGACCGAAGACTTATGGTACACCATATATTACTCATGGAACGAACAATCTCTCGATATCTTCAACGAGGTGTCCGGGCCAGCTTTAATCTCGCTCCTCGCTGAAAGGGTTGGACCATTCGATTTCATGAGAGCGCGAGACGAGTAGAAAGAGAGAGAGAGAGAGAGAGATGAGCAGAAAGAGAGAGAGCGAGAGAGAGAGAGCGCGAGACGAGCAGAAAGAGAGAGAGAGAGAGGGAGAGAGCGCGGGACGAGCAGAAAGAGAGGGGGAGAGAGATAGAGAGAGAGAGTAAAAGAGCGAATGGTTACATCCCGCATACCTAGGACCGAGAAGAAGTAAAGATAACAATACGTGAGACTCGTATAACGACGCCTGTACTCACACTCATCCTGTTCCTCGGCTGCTCGCGCTTCAGCTTCGACTCCATGTATTCTGTACGTATAGATAAATATATATAGTCACTCTCATACGGCCCCGAGCGCAACGTTAAAAACGTCATTCGTTCGCTGCTTGAAAACGAGTGACGATAAGAATTTACGACCACTTCGGGACTGCCGGACCTGTTCTAATCCGTCGACGTTCACGACGAACTGCTTTTTCTTCCATTCCCATTTTCTCTCCCTCTTCCCATCACCCCTGTCTTTCCACCATCCACCATACGTATAAGATATTTCTCACCGAGATTCAACTCTCTATCAGCGAAACAAACGATTACCCCTTTGATATCGGTGTTGCCGCTCTTTCTCCTTAGTTCTCAACGACAAAAAAAAAAAAGGATTGTGGATAAATTTATGATAAAAATTCGTGACTCTTCAACTGTCATTGTGATTTAGAATGATTCGGAGTTTCGTGAAAAACTACAATAATACTTTCCTTCTTTTCATAAATTCCACGATATAATCTCTCAATAATAATAATAATAATAATAATAATGATTTTGTTGTTTTTAACGACAGTGCGGACTCAGAAGTCAATGAACTCAAAGACTCAGCACTTTTCGTTCGTCATTCGGCACGCAGTTGGAGAATCGAAAAGTGGCGAAGATAAAGAGATCTGATGCCGGTGGTCGCAGTCAATGCTGATGAATTAAAAAAAAAAAAACAAAACAAAAAAAAACATTGGGAATCTCGAGAACACATGCCCGTTGTTCGAGTTGCACAACGCCCGAATAAAGACAGAGGTAGAGAGAGAAAGATAGAGTGAGAAAGAGAGAAAGAGGGAGAAAGAGAGAGAGAGAGGGAGAAAGAAAAGTAGAAAGGCGAATATCACAATTTTCTATTCATAAAAGCATCCAAAGTTAATTCACGCCGCCACCGCCACTTCATCGTTCTGCTTCGTCCGTTATAGAGGGGCTGCATGGTCAGCGGGAGATTAATCAAGTCTGATCCTGGCGAGGGTTCGGCCAGTAGCCGTTTCTCGCTACTGCACACGTGCTACCTGGTGATTCTCCATCTTGATATTACCGTACTCTGATCGTGGGCCCCACGCAGCTCGAATCATTTCTCGCTGTGGCAATGCTCTCAGTTGCATCGCGAGAATGATGACGGGCGAATTTTTATTTCGCCGGGTGCAAATTTGTGACTCCATTTCAGCAAATGACCGATCTTGACTTGACTGTCAATATTATTTCCAAACTTGAAATGAAACTTTTCAAAAACCTCGTACATATATTGAGAAAAAATCTGATTCACGAAGAGAGCATGAAATTTTGCTTTTGCCCAAATTACCAACAACCTCAGTCTCTCCTCGGAAAATCCTTTGAATTATCATCATTCATCTCTATCACCCTTGTACAGATTTCCTCGTCATTCTCGAAATATTCGACACGAATCGTCCTGATATATAAATTTACAAATTTACGAACAATTCCTCAAATTTAGAATAAAAAATTACGGAAATAAAGTTGTAACAAAAAAAAAATGATCTCTCATCTAAACGCATTAAAAATCGTGCTCAATAAACTCATGAAAAGTACTGCTAGTCCGCTGGATAAGAGGAAAAAGAAGATAGAGAGAGAGAGAGAGAGAGAGAGAGAGAGAGAGAGAGAGGAAACAATAAGAAAATGACGATTTATGTACGATAGCGAAGATAGGCCGGAGGCGCGTCGAAGTTCGCGCTCGCAGACTATATAGACTCCATTGGCCGTCAGAGGCATTACGAAGAGACATAACCAAAGACGCCAAAGAGAGAGGACTATGAATGCTAAAATACACGCGTCGTGTGCGTAGGCGTTTGGCACACACAAAGATCTCTTTCGCTCTCTCTCTCTCTCTCTCTCTCGCTTCCTCTCTCTCCATCTGTCTTTCTCTCCATCTTTCTCTCTCACTTGCCGCCGTGGCAAATTCAATCAAAGCTCTACTATGTGCGTGCAGTGAGTCTGTTGAGTTCTCCGTTACATTCGTATACACCTACTTGGTGTATAGATATATCCTATGTGTATATATATATATATATAGTGTATGTACTTTGTACTTTGTGTTGTTCATCGTCCGATGCCGTTTTTCTTTCTGTACTCTCTGTCGCGAGAGATCGCGGCATCACTTGTTCCCTTCCCACTTCTTGTCTGAATGAGACTTCGTCTTCGCGATCGTCTATCTTTTCTCTGAGGCACCAAGACCGACTTTTCCTTCGTGTACCCATCTAGCTTATTCTTGCACTTTATCGCGATATATCCGACAATATATAAATATAGTAGAATATCTCATAAATAAATATAAATAAATAAATAGCTCTCCGATTCATCTGATTTCATTCAAACGCTGGATTCACTGAAGAAAAAAAAATGCTTCTGAATAAACTTGAGATGAAAAATATTTTTTAAAAATTTATAATGATGACAAAAATATTTAATTCGTTAAATTTAAATTTTTTAGAGAATAAGAAGAGAAAAATTCAAGATCAGACCGTTTGTAAGATAAAAAAAAAATTCACATATATGGACCATAAAATTTTACAGAACCGTCTTCTCCAATTTACGAGAATAACGAGTCAATTTAAAATCTTGTATTTGTCACGCCAAGAGCCCGCATTGCTTTCTTCTTTTTCCTTTTCGTAACGAGAGAGTTCTCGCGATAACAGAAAAGTAGTGTCTCGGCATTAAAGTAAAAAAGAGAGAAACGTCATAGTGTGGCGAGCGCATGCGATAATCCACGTTCCGGATTCTCTCGGGAGTTCTCCCGTCGTTGCAATTTCTCGCTGTGGCTTAAGGGGTTAACAACCGAAATAAGGGGCAGCGTAGAACTTTAGGGTCACGGGGCTCTGAGCTGGTTAAAAATGAAAAAAAAAATAAAAAAATAATAATAATGGAAGGACGAATGTAAGGTGAGAAAAAGAGAGCAAAAGTGGAAAAGAGGATAGTGAAGTAGAAAGATGGAGGACAAGGACTTTCTGCTCTGTGTGGAAGGACCGAGCAGTTCTTGGGACTCTTCTCTAGAAAAGAGTGAGTGGACAAGCCTACCATACTATATATATATATATATATAAGGGCTCTAGCAAGTATAAGCGGCGATCCAATAAACACACGAGTTTATCGAGCTGTTATGCCAGTCGCTCGCTTATCTCTTGAACACCCACTTAAACTCTGCTCCGGAGAGGGAGAGAGAGAGAGAGAGAGAGAGAGAGAGAGAGAGAGAGAGCGAAAAACTTTGCGAGTTTTCAGGTGAGATGGTCGCGTGAAAAACCTCACACGTCGTCCTCTCCTCCTTCTACCAGTCCGCATCCTTGTCCAACCGTTACGACGTCTATACGCCCCGAGAAAGGCTAAAGGATGTAGTCAAATGCGTATGTATGCGTTAAAAACTTGGCGCACAAAATCCAAAGGATATTTTTGCCTGGACCCCGAGCGAGCTTCTAGCGATGAAAGAGAGAGACAGAGAGAGAGAGAGGGGAAAAGAGAGAAAGAGAGTAGCATTTTTACAACGAACGAGAACCCAAGAAGAGCAAAAGTCGCCACCACTCGTTATTCTTTCCCTACTTACGTATAAACGGAGCCTCTCGCGACCTTGCCAGGAGATAAAGCCAGAAGGAACTTTATACCAGACACCGAGAGAAGAACAGAAAGATTCTCTTCGACTACGTGGCGAGAGAACTCGTTTTCCAGTTTCAGCAACGATTTTTTTTATTTTTTTATCGCGTCTTTAAGCCGAACTGGACATACGTATATATATATATATATATATGCATATAAATAGTGAAAAGCGCGTTTGACTTGTCTTCCTTTTTATCTTCTCCCTCACTTGTTATCGTTTCGTATAGCTCTTGTGACAGGAAGATTGTGTGTATTACTTAGTACATGTTGGCATAGATATACATATATAATGTATATATTTCCACTTATCGTCGACTGGTTTAATTTATTCATCCCACAAGATTAGCCAAGTATTTATGAATTGATTTAACGAATTGTCGAAGCCATTATGAGATCTCGAATTTGCGTTTCCTTCGACGCACACGATTCCACGTAGTTTGACAAATTTTTATGATAAAATTATTGCATTTTTTTTGTTTCTTTCTTTTCGCTTTATAATTCTATTTTGTCTTTCTGTTTCGTTTTAGGTAAGTGGCGACAAATTTCCTTGTGATGTCAACATTTTTCTTTGGATCAATGGACAATCTACGTATGGTAACGTTAAATAATGTTATTTAGTTGTTATTTTTGATCAAGAATGTTTTAACGATAATAAAGAATGAAGTTGAATTTTTACCATTCAACTTTTTAATAAATTACCAAATATCGATTTTCTCAACCAGAACAGATTAATAAGATTTAAAACTATTTATACATTATTTATTGAGATATTATGAAGTATACGAAGGGGAAAATTCCACCATGATCAGACCAGGTCGGTAGGGTTGAAGAGCTAAAATTAAATCATTGAGTACCATTGCAGGCCATTGAGTAATCGCAGTACCAGTTTTGGAATGTTATATCTATACATTATTTATTCATACCTCTCCGTTGCATAAGCAAAAAATGAACACCCTCATTCATCGAGCAAAAATGCACGAGCGATTTTTTGAACATTCTAACTGAAATGAAGAATTTATGAACATTGAAAATATATCTTGCTCATAATTTTTTATCAAATTCAACTAAAATTGAGAAAATTTCAGACAGGACAAACAATACAAACAAATTATTTGGCAATAATGAAGCCATTAAAAACTTTCAGTATCGAGATAAAGTGTTCTCTGATATAAGAGTGTTGTGTAAAAAAAAATCTGTTACGAAACCAACATCGAGAGGGCGAATATATGAGCCTGCAATGATGGCGGAATTAATGACATTTTTGTCATTAATTCTTTAAAATACATTTTTCTCAAAATTGGGTAAATTAAATGCAATATAAACAATTTATCAATTTTCATTCACTATAATCATCGAATAAAATATATTCGAAATTTTGTAGAGCGAATCGAATTTTATATATCGTGAAAAATGTAACAATAATTTTTGTCCTGTAAAGCTCATCAAGTATCAGCCAAGTCCTGCAAAATGATTTAAGCTTGTACGATTGTATCTTGTGATTAATATATACAATCGATCGTTCGATCGACTAGTCTCAATACAATCAAACAACATCCACTACGATAACATTAAAATCATTTTTAATTCGAATTTTATATATCGTGAAAAATGTAACAATAATTTTTGTCCTGTAAAGCTCATCAAGTATCAGCCAAGTCCTGCAAAATGATTTAAGCTTGTACGATTGTATCTTGCGATTAATATATACAATCGATCGTTCGATCGACTAGTCTCAATACAATCAAACAACATCCACTACGATAACATTAAAATCATTTTTAAATACATTTTATCCACATGTTTTATGCTCATCCACCCAATAATGCGATTCTCATATCGCATTCATATGAATCGTGTAGTATTCCCGAGTTTTTGCGTCGAGCTCGCGCACCACGCTGTGCTCTCCCGATCTTTCTGCTTATGTTACGGTCGTTGGTCGTTTTATAACCGAACGATTGCCACAGTAGTATAATATACGAATTCTGTGCGTATATACGAGAGCGCATACAGAGAAAGAGAGAGAGAGAGAGAGAGGGAGAAAGATGGAGAGTTCACATACCCGTTACACACACAGACAAGATGGTCGTGATTTTTTTTTTTCAATATTTATTCTTCACCGTATCCGTTGTTTTTTTTTTGTTTTATTCATAATACAAGCCACGTTCGATCAGTTCGGGCTATATTCGATAACGATTATTCACAAGACGGGGGAATAATATTCGTTTATTTATCGTTGCGACATCTGTGCACTTTGTACTTGTCCGCGATGTGGTCTCGAGGCCCCTTTGGCTATACAGCATATTACTGTACCATATACATACATATATATCTATGTATACATATATCTATGTGCATATATATATATGTTTGCAGTCGGGACAGTTGTACGACGTACATATGAGACGTGTACCCTACGTACGACGTCCCCCTCGCTCAGAAAACTGTTACTCGTTGTATTCGCTAGAAAGCAACACTCGCAAGTTTCTCGCAAGAGAGAGAGAGAGAGAGAGAGAGAGCTCTCTCTCTCTCTTTTCTTGTCTTTAGCGTACAACGAACATTGAGTCTCTCTTATGCATCTCTTGGACGTTCGTTGTCCTCACGGCCCACACGCGAAAAAAAAAAAATCATCGAGACTTTGCATGCCTTTATATAAAAGCTCGTTCGAGCCGCGACAACGCGACGTCTTCGCTCTCTCCGTCTCCTTCTCATCTTTACCATGAAAAAACAGCAATGAAGAGAAACGCAATGAATAACGAGAATGAGCAAGGATGACCGAGAATAATGTAATAAAGCTCGCTCTGTTGGCCAATAATAAACGCTACAAATAAATAAAGCAAAGGTGAAATGTTACGTTTGCACGAACGTGCGATTTCCACTCATTGAAGTCAAAGACACGCGAGTGGTATATTTTCATTATTTAGCGAGAAATAAATGGAGTCTCAAATTTGACCAGAGCGTGAACGGCGATTGAAAAAAATAAAATGAGAAAGAGGCTGGAAAAAAAAATGGAAAAAAAATATCGAATGGTCCGAAAGAGCACGAAGGAATTCTCTCGCCCGAGCTTTTTAAACCATTCCCATTAATTTACGACAGAAGTTTCGACGATTCGAGCAGCATATCGCGCTAACCGCTTCTTCGCTCTCGCGAACTAGGGTTCGAGGCATTCCTTTTCAGTGAGAGAGCAGCGAGTGGCAACTAAAAAGAACAAAATAAAAATATAAGCTTACGAATTTGTTGCTGGCTACAAAGCTCGTCTCTTCTCGCGATCTCTGACCGCGGGACCAACCAATAATTATGACCCAGCATCCAAAAGTTCTTCACCCTTCAGCATCATATTTCCGGAAGGACTCGCGCATGTACAGAAATAATTCGGTGAGGTATGAAGAAAGAAAAAAAAAATGGTTGATTCATGAAATTTCGGGGACTGAATCCCGAGCCATTCTTAATATTGGTTGCAAAATAAAGCGAAAGAGACATCTTCGTCTTTGATCTTCTCGTGAACTCTTCATGGTGAAACGGAAGAAATCCTCCGACGAGAGATTTTTGCCCCTGGATCGTGTGTGAGGCTTATCCAACGGGTTTCAATGTCGATGGAACTCGTGAACTCACTTCTCGCTTTTTTCTCTCTGGTTCTCATTCTATCCCAGAGGGCGTCTAGAAGTAGCGGAGAAACAAATGCGAGAGAGACTTCGTGTGTTCCTCGTTCCTCTCGCGGGCACATGAGCTCTTTTTCTTTCTCGCACTCTTGCAGACTGGAGAAACTGAGCGAGGTGCCTGAAGGTGGAAGAACGGACTGAACCGAAGAGAAAAAACGAGGTCCAAGTGGAAATAAGAGGGGAACCTTTGAGGTCAGACGGGGGCCGCGCTGGAAGAAGCGAAAAAGGAATGGGTGAAGTGGAGGAGCGGCCAATGTGGCGAACGACTAACCGACGAAGAAGAAGAAGAAGATGAAGAAGAAGTGAACATGAGGAGAAAAGGTGCTTCTCGCCAACACGCAACTCTGACCATAAAAAAAAATCACGTAGTTACCATTTTCTCAACAAATTCAAATTTTTACTCAGCGATGACAGCGATTTGTCAAAGAAATATACCAATTATGAGGTTACCCCATTCAAATAATTTTATTCCTTTGTTTAAAAAAATAATATATCAAGACTCGACTTTATCCATATTTTTCAAGTTTTTCTACTCTCCATTATCACCGAGAATGTCAAATTTATACCACTCTGACTTTTTCTATTATTATTTTTTTCCTCCATGGCGTATTTTTTACTTTCCACTAAATCCGTGAAATATTTGGCCTAAAATATGAAGCCAGTTGCTGTGCGTTTTGTACGTTGTGCTGAATATAAGGCATCGAGAGTGGTGTCACATGAGAGTGGAGAAAACCTCAAAGAACGTGCTGTTACTGCTGCTGCTGCTGCTGCTGCTGCTGCTGCTGCTGCTGCTGCTGCTGCTGCTGCTGCTGCTGCTGCTGCTGCTGCTGCTGCTGCTGCTGCTGCTGCTGCTGCTGCTGCTGCTGCTGTTGAACTCGAGCAAAGAAACTTCCTTTAGGGATATCGCACGCTTTCTACGAACTGAGACTCGCTCGCACTTTTATACCTACATATAGGGAATACTGTATCTAATAATACCTACACATTACCCGTTTCTCGCTTCCGCCTGTTTGCGATCAAGGCATGTGTGCTAAGAAATTTCTCGGTTGCGGGCTTACCAACTATATAAGCTGTGCAGACGAGAGAGAATTGTCGAATACAAGATTGATATACAGTGAACGATTGCACGTATCTAATTTTATATGCACGTACTGTCAAGTTGAAATGGCAGGAAGCTGGTCAACTTCACCGTATGGATTTCTCAGTATATGTACAAGATTTTTGATGAGGTGCGAAACCTACGTATTCTTGTGATTAAAATCATTGCATACCTTTCGAGAGTTGTTTTTGTATGTAACATATCGCACTTCTGTAGCTATATACGAGTATTTGGACATTTATGCAGATATATATGCCCGGAAGATAAAGTCGGGGAATATGGCCCAGGCTGATCAGACGAAATGTTTATTATACAATTCTCTCATTGAGAAAATATGAAAAAAATCTTGGGCTACCTCGCTATGGAATGTAATTCTTTGCATTAATTTATTTTAAAAAAATAGAATTTAATCATTTACCAAACAATCAACGGTTTGAAATTTGCAGAAATTTCAAATAAAAATAACGTTTAAAGAATGCTCAGGAATCATCGAGAGAAGCTTGACACGAGGACAAAGTTGCATAGAAAGTTACAGAGAAGCTTTCTATTCCCCGATTTACCTATCTTAAAATCTCGTAAATTTCTTCTCCTTGACACACAGCATTACCTCAGAGAGCCCCTCCTGAGCCATACATAGTGGAGGCCTGTATTAAGCGATCCAGGTCGTTCATATTACCTAACAGCCAAAGAGACGGAAAATGTACATCAAGATGATTCACCGAAGAACAAATGTAAGCAACAAATTTCTAAAAATATCTCAATTTGAGGTGCTCTTTAGAGTGGACTTTTCTGAAAAATTGAAAATTTTTGAATTGCTATTTGTCCTCGAACAGTAAGTGTCATAGCCAGAAATATTTCAGTGGGCCATATTACCCTACTTTACTCTATATACAGATGAGTATATAAACGCGTGTACGGAGAATTTATATGCACGAGAGTTGGTAGCTCTCAGAATATCTCCGCAAGGAGTTTCGTTCACGTTCGCTCGAAGAAATGCGTCTCGGTTCCCTCATTTCCTCATGCTTGTCCTATGTTGCTGCTGCTGCTGCTGCTGCTGTTGCTGCCGTTGAAACGATTGCAGCATGCCCGTCGTCGTGGCCCAGCATCCATTCAATGCCTCTCTCTCTCTCTCTCTCTCTCTCTCTCTCTCTCTCCTCCTTTTCTTCCCTTTAATACCTAAAGATCCGAATAACAGAGAGCCAACGCACAACATAACACCTCCGCGCGTTATGGTCGACCAGAACTATTGAAGAGAGGAGACCTCTCTCGCTCCACACGCTCCACAAGACCGCGTGCACCATGCACACATATTTATCCATTGTCCCTACGCGACAATGGATCACTCTCGACCGCGCGAGCTCAGAGCTTAAGCCCCGAATGACCCATGTCTGTATATGTATATTCATCTCGTTGGTTCGCTCGCACATACGTCCATACAGCACTCGATGATTCTTATTACTGCTGGGACCAAACTCGGAATCTTCTGTTTTTCTCTTACGAGTTCTCTTGCACTCGTGACCTTTTTGTTCCACTTCTATGCTATACGTTTTTTATTCATATTTCTTGTACACTTTTTTTTTTCAATCAAGAGCGAGCCATTTTGATTGAAAAAAAAAATAAAAAAATTTGACGATGTATACCGAAACGTGAGAGGAGGTGCAAACGTGAAAAATCTTCGCCTTTTGTGACTGTCCATGCAGCCAGGATGGTATTACATTTCAAGCAGTATAGGCCGCTTAACCAGTCCTTGTACCTTTTTTTTTTTTTTTTCTTTTGCTATGCTTAAGGTGTTGTTTATATTGGAGGATGATCGACGTGAGGCACTGTCCGAGGGATTCGTCTTTTCAGAATGAAAACGAGATACTCGTCCAGCATCTAAAACGAACCGTGACACGAGAGAGGCCACACGCGATGATTGTTTCATATATTGCGATAAAATAAACAAGAAAAAAATTTCCTCGCAGTCACTTTCGTTCCACAAAACTAACGCTCGGGGATACACACGATCATAGAGCAGAGGGGCCAATGGTATAACGGTTGAAGACGTAGTTGATCCTAACTGTGGAACAAGATCTATCGAATTTCGTTAATGCGTTTACGATTGAAAAAATGAAGAGAAGCTACAGGTGATCGAAACAAAAAACTAATTGTGGTGTTAAGGTTCAGGAGTCAAGAGAGAAAAAAAATCAAAAGAACTGTTGCAACATCTAACGGGACAATGATCATAATCTTTGGCTATCGATGTCAAGAATTAAATACATCTTTTACTTGCACGATGTTTTACATTTTTTTTTTTCTTTCATTCCGTTGTTGTTTTTGATATCTGATGGCCTGAAATTCGTTTGATTAACCGGATACAAAGCGGTGATGAAAAAAGAGAGAATGACAGAGAGAGAGAGAGAGATCCCAGTAATTGGCTCTATACGGTGCTGGAAATTGTATTATTGAGCATTGCTCTATCTACCGACACTGTCGGAGTGTAGAGCAAAGCTACCGATCTTCTTTCTCGGATTCTCTATATATCCCTCACCAAGTTGGTACTATGATACCGCTGTGTATATCCCGAGAATATTCTCCCCAAGACCCATTCTTCAATGCCTCGATATCCTCCGGACGTACAAGTATATCGTATACAAAGCCTGTATATACACACTTGGAGATCCATAGCCGATTCTTCCTCCGGGTAGAGAGACCACCATTCCTCATCGGCGATGGTCATATTATTCGCTAGTACCATACAGAGAGTGTATTTCTATGGTACTCGAAGTAACGTGAGTATACACATTCTATATAATACAACAACCAGGCACACATCTTTTTGCCTCCCCCCCCCCCATCTCACTCTCTCTCACACACACACTCTTCTGGCCAATCTCTTGATTCTTCAGTTTTTCTCCTGCCGCCACAGTCTCGCGATCTCAACAGCACTATCTCCAAGCTGTCTTACAGATCGGTGTACATTGGATCGCGTGCACTCCTTGCAAGACACGTTGTATTGCATATAACGTATCAGAGAAAGAGAGAGAGAGAAAGAGAGATTGCCCTCTCCTCATACCTTTGTAGTTTGGTATATATGTACTATACTATCTATTAATTGTCCGACACAGCGCGCGGAAGCCGTGGGCGTCTTTCCCGCTCGACTAATTGCCACGATGAGATATACGCTACGGGAATAATTTCAAGGCTCTTCGGATCACTATCGTGGCCTCCTATATCCGCGCCCAAGCCACTTCGTTCTTCGTTATATATTTTGTGTAACGTTTACATATATATATATTAGAGTATCACAGTACGGACTATATTTATACACACGTTCCCATTGCATACACCAATGAAGCACCAAGAGCGAGTATTTCTTTCAGGCACAAGGCATAAATCAAGAGATTGATCTGGTAAAGACAGACGTACTGAATGTTTCAAGCATACAGCATCGTTAATGAAGTGGGTCGATGACAAAACGTTATAGTTCGACGAGGTCGCGAGTAGAGTCTCCTTCTTGTCTCTGAGCTGGATGATGTCTCAGAGGATTGTGCGTGGGCGTCAACGCCCAAGTTCGAGAGAACCCGGAGATCCCAGCAACGTCTCGTCTCATGTCATCTTGTCGTTAGAAAACTTGACTTTGTAGCGGAACATTGCTGTGATATAATCCTTGACATGTGGTCTCAGCGATAGCGCATCAAGAGAATTGATACCCAAAAAAATTCATGAGGCTGCTTGAGACATTCATTAGTGTAACTAAATAGGGGTTGAAGACATGCTTGCAGAACTTTTTGGGTTAGACTCCAATCGTGTAGATCGCCTTGAGAGGGGAATAAACAGGCCCTAGGCCAGAGGGCAATGGGCTGCTGAAAGAGCCTTCATAGCTCAGAACTGGCACCATTGGAATTATCAGACTCGTTTATACGAATTCGATCAATACCAGCACATATTCACCATGTTGAACTGGATGAGTAGATTATCCCAATATATGGGATGCGCCGGAGCAGACTCTAGGCCGATTCTAAACTAGTACTAAGTCGTCTTAATATTTTTACAGGAGTTACTATTTGTTTATATGCTGAGTTACAAATAGACATACCTCCCCAGTCTTCCATATACTCGGCAATAGTAATTTTTTTATCGGTCCTTGCAGAACTTTTTGGGTTACACTCCAATCATGTGGATCACCTTGAGAGGGGGGTAAACAGGCCCTAGGCCAGAGGGCAATGGGCTGCTGAAAGAGCCCTCATAGCTCAGAACTGGCACCATTGGAATTATCAGACTCGTTTATACGAATTCGATCAATACCAGCACATATTCACCATGTTGAACAGGATGAGTAGATTATCCCAATATATGGGATGCGCCGGAGCAGACTCTAGGCCGATTCTAAACTAGTACTAAGTCGTCTTACTATTTTTACAGGAGTTACTATTTGTTTATATGCTGAGTTACAAATAGACATACCTCCCCAGTCTTCCATATACTCGGCAATAGTAATTTTTTTATCGGTCCTTGCAGAACTTTTTGGGTTACACTCCAATCATATGGATCACCTTGAGAGGGGGGTAAACAGGCCCTAGGCCAGAGGGCAATGGGCTGCTGAAAGAGCCCTCATAGCTCAGAACTGGCACCATTGGAATTATCAGACTCGTTTATACGAATTCGATCAATACCAGCACATATTCACCATGTTGAACTGGATGAGTAGATTATCCCAATATATGGGATGCGCCGGAGCAGACTCTAGGCCGATTCTAAGCTAGTACTAAGTCGTCTTACTATTTTTACAGGAGTTACTGTTTGTTTATATGCTGAGTTACAAATAGACATACCTCCCCAGTCTTCCATATACTCGGCAATAGTAATTTTTTTATCGGTCCTTGCAAAACTTTTTAGGTTACATTCCATTCATGTAGATCACCTTAAGAGGGGGGTAAACAGGCCTTAGGCCAAGGCTGCTGAAAGAGCCTTCATAGCTCAAAAGTCTTGTTTATTCGGATTGGATCAATACCAGCAAACTCACCAAGTTGAACAGAATGAGTAGATTATCTGAATATTTGGGATGCGTCGGAGTAAACACCAGGCTGGTTTCATTGCACTGACTTTATCGTTTTCAATACTGCTATTTCCGGCCACCCGTGCAGAGGATAACTATTTGTTTATGTGCTGACTTATAATTAGGCATACTTCCCCAGTCTTCGCTATATTACATTTTTTAATATAAATTCTCCTAGCGCTCATTCGGAATAAATTCTCCCAGCGCTCATTCGGAATAAATTCTCCTAGCGCTCATTCGTAACATCAACAATAATACCAAATCGCAAGTATTGACCTCTGGCCCCAAACTGCAATGCATCCCCGAGTTGTACGGTTAATAAAACGTGACGCTGATAAAACGCTCGACATTCCCGATTTTCGTTCGGCGATAGTAGCCAAAAGGTTCTCGTCTTTCCACTATACAAGTCCCTTCGCCCGTACTTTTCCTCGTCGTCGTCGTCACAGTGACTTATGATAGCGATGAGTCGACTTCCACCGGTTAGGATGAACCAGCGACCATCCCGCGATCTCGTTCGACGTCCTTGCTCTCGCTCTGTTTCCCATAATTCTCCATTCCTTTCTTATCTCTTCCCCTCGCTCGCAGACACCAGTAACGATTGCACCAGGATAGCGGGCATGCATGGCAACGGGATAGAAGCCGGGCTCGATTTCACGAGACATTAGTCGAACAAAAAAGGGAGGCTCAATTCTTTCAAGCTGTCACCCAGCGGGTAAAGCTAGAAGGCTCTCTCCCAACCGATGTTCACGCCCCGACCAGGCTTCCGCGTTAAAGTGAAAGGAAGAACGCGTCATTGCACTTTTTCGTCTCGTGCAGCGTCGACTTATTCGTCATCCCTCAACTTCCTCACTTTTTCTGCATTTCTCGCATGATGTACAAGCTCAGGACACTCTGTATGGGATATAAAATTGAAAGAGAGAGTCGGCCGAGAGTAATTTTTGACAGATAACTATATCCTGGCAAGTTTTATTTCATGTACGAATAATACGCAACGCGAGTGAGGTGCTCGATGCATAGCCGGAAAAGGGCTGAGCGGATAACTTTTATCCATCAATAGAAGAGACAATCTTTTCGCCTCCACAAGTTCCACATGGCATTGTCATTTTTTCCGAAACACGATTTGGCCCCGTCATATTTCATCCGGAAGAGGAGTACATATACTCTTCTCCGTGTTTCTGAAAAAAAATTACAATGTCATGTGGAACTTGTGGAGACAGCTAAGGAAAGGAATAAAACATTGAAATAACGAACAGCTATAAGTAGGCATAGTTATCATATTTGCAATACACCTGTAGGGTGTGTTGCGCGATTTTGAACAGACGACAGACAGTAACACGCGATACGTCTGACATTGATACTCGATATATATATATATATATATATATATATATATATATATATATATATATGTATGTATGTATGTATAATAGCGTGTTTGAGTGTGTGTGTGTTACACCCAAGACATCTTGTGTCCGGCCTCATGATAATTGCGTGAGACACAAAGGATGCCCTCAGGCACTCCATAAGACTCGATCAATTCCCATCTACATTCACATTGTTAAAATGGCGGACGCGTTACGCGTGAGGAATTTTTTTGGCACAAGAGAGAGGATCCCGTCGTCTTTACCATATACGAATCGCGTCCAGGCCCCCGACGGCAAAATGCTTCAGGTGGCATGTGCATGTTGAACTTTTGCGAAGGGAAAGTGTCGGTTAACCGATAGTGCACGATTCTACTCTGGTTTACCCACGTGTGTCATGCTGGACGATTTTGAGAGCTTCCGTGAGCCTGAGAGAGAATGAGTGAGTCGTCGGGGAGAGAGAAACTTTCGTAACGATTTTGGCGAATGTCGGTTACATTTAGAGTAAAAGTAACAGCCATGAACTTTCAGATGGGGAAGCTTCATGGGTTTCTGTGCTCGTTTATTGTCATGTACACAACGGAAACTAGTTTACCGTAAAACTTTTTCTTTCCCACCTCGAGGGACTCGAGTTATACACAGACATTGGCAGGTGCGCATATCTTCTTTCTTCTAGACGTGATGAGTTTCGTGTGGTGTGAGGGAATTTTTTTAGCCACCGTATTCAAACGAATGGGCCAAATCTACAGGACCGGAAGATCTTTCGAAGGGATCTCCTCACGATTGAATGAGTTCTTTCTCCAGGTATTATTAAAATATTATACATGGCACGCACGCTCGATTGGCCTAAAATACCTTTCATTATATTATATACGGCTGATTGTACAGTAAACTAAAACACTTTACAGCCCAGGGGCTATAAAGTCTTTTAGGCATTGACGTAAATCAGAATGTAAAAAAAAAATTCATCATAGTCAGAGACTGTAAAGTGACTTGTCAACACCTGTAAAGTGACCTGTGACTTTGCAGTCTCTGACCATAATCAGTACATGTTACAAGGGATATATGCAAATTTTTTGACATTTTTTTGTCCACCCAATCCTTTAAAATGTGACACTACCATTTTTTTTTGTTTTTGCAAAATGTTTAGAACATCAGCAAATCAATTCGTATTCAAATGAAAATATACGAACAAATATTTGCCCTTGAATAATATTTTGGCGTAGTATTTTACTTTGAGGTGCTTCAATGAAACAGAAAAATATTTTAAAAAATACGTAAAAAAGTTTCGATTGGATCAGAAGAGATAAGTGTGTAAAGTATTTCAATTTTCTGTAGAATCAGCCATATATATATATATGTATATATGTATATACTCACTAATAATACGAATGGATATTCACTGGGTGAGAACATCTTACGTTTTGGTCATTTCCTGGAACAGGTTCCAAGGCCACGTTTCCCTGACTTATTTTTTCGGCCAACCACTTTTGGTTGAAGATTTAATTCTTTAAAGACCAATTTTGGTCACGAGACGAACGGACCTGCCACCACGCGAGTATTCATACATCGCACGCGCATGATTTCTTCTCATTCATGGGAAGAAAAAATATCCTTCGAGGAATTAACAGAAATGCGTGTCCATATCATACTGAATAATGAAGGACGTAACAATTTCACTATTTTACTTACGCAACGATATAAAAAAAAATCTCAATAGAATTAAATTCCTCACATCGCATTTCCTGGCAAAAAAATTAATAGTACGATGAAAAAGTAATGGAAAAAAATCTTCGATCACGTTTGTTTTTTGCTTCCGAATTTTTCCCTGCAAATGAGTTTTTCTTTGCTCCCTTGCAAACCCGGACACTTTTACCGGGTATCCGGTAGGAGATTGCATAATTACATAAATTAGTAGTTTGTGCGCGAGCACACGGAGAATTAACGGCCAGAGAGATAGAAGAGAGAGAGAGAGAGAGAAAGAGAAACCACCAGACATTCAGCGACGATGGACGAACAAGCGCGTGTCTAATTTGCCTACGAATGGGGCCTCATCGCCGGGGCCCTACAGGCGGCCTCTGGTGATTTACACAGCTAATACCTTCTGTACTCCAGCCCGATATAAATCGGATATGTTAATACCTCACAGGCTTTTCTTGAACACATACGTCGTCAGTAAAATTTGGACCAGGATGATCATCAAGTGCCGGTAGTCGAGTAATGATGAAAAATAATACTAGTATATTAACAATTTTATAATTATGATAAATTTACTTGGAAAAAAAATTAAACCAAACATACAAATTACTCTCTTCGATAAAATTAACCCACACATACAAATTACTCTCTTCGATAAAATTAAACCAAACATACAAATTACTCTCTTCGATAAAATTAAACCAAACATACAAATTACTCTCTTCGATAAAATTAAACCAAACATACAAATTGCTCTCTTCGATAAAATTAAACCAAACATACAAATTACTCTCTTCGATAAAATTAAACCAAACATACAAATTACTCTCTTCGATAAAATTAACCCAAACATACAAATTGCTCTCTTCGATACTTTCAGCTCATTGTTCTGCACGGATTTCGATGAAAGTCGGAATGTTTCGTGAAAAATAATAATTACGTCATTGAAAGATACGAGTATCCATGATATCATGCATACTCGTAAATGACAGGTAATATGGTCTACTTGTCATTTGTACAATATTCGTTTCGATCAATCGACATGTATAAATTGCGCATTCGAAAAAAATCTAACAATGAAAAGTTACCTCATAAAATGAAGCATCAAATCGTTATCGTCAAATATTCGCAGCTCATTCTCAAGAAATCACCATAAAATTCGAAAAATTCCAACAAATATAATGATGACGTCTTGATCGATATGTATTACGGGTCAAATGTGTGTCAGTTAGAAAATATACGTATGTGTGGAATAAACATTTGAACGGAATGTTAGCCAACTAGCCTGGGTTATGCCCATATAAACCCTCAAAGACTTTATCGAGAGATCACCGGTGACGCTTAATTGAAAACTCGTTTATCGATCGATCGATCGATAATATACTTGCGAGAGAGGGTTGTCATACAAGTCATGCGCAAGTAGGCCGCGGCGTATAAAGTTACTGCTACGTACATATATATATACATATTTATACTTTCAGGCCCGCACATTCGTAGAGTATATATATATATATATATATATATATATATATATATATATAAATATATACTCTGACTTACCTGTTTTTGCCTACGGGAGATCACATTCAACGCTCATTAGCCTAATCACCTTCATTACACGAAATTAATATGCAAATATGGAGAAGCGAGATCGCGGCTCAAGCGTTATTTATAACGCTCTGCAAAATATAATGGCCATTATACATATATATATATGAGTGCGTGTGTGTGTGTTTTTGTGGCTGTATGTTTGGATATATGCAACTTTTACTGAGTGAATGTTCGAATAGCGCGCGCAACATGTCACCCAATTAGTTATCTCAAGGTATATACATGATATGTATACATATATATATATACTACGCTATAACTATATATAAAATGTGTAGTATACAATATACTGACCATGCGTGATCCACGCTGAATTACAGAATCTGTGTGTAGTGGTGTAAGTGAATTCTATCAGTGCTGTCTATAGTGTGGACAGGGTAATTTTGCCACCCCCTGCTTTTTGTATGTTCACATAAAATACTCTTAAAATTAGTCGGTGCGGTTATATAATTATCTGTATAACGAAGATTGCCAATACGTAATTATGCAACGCCATTTCGAGCCAACACGTGGACATTCTTATCGGGAAGTATATCTTTATCCGGTCAGAAAATATTCTTTACACCCCCTTAGTGCACCTCTTAGTGCCCTTCGTGACCGAATCAACATATATATATATATATATACAACCCTTATGTAGAGGAAATTCCAAATATGAATCAACCATTTACGACGAGCACACACACCTTTCGAAGATACAATAACAACCATCAACCATCACGAAAAGGCTCTCTCACCGCTTATATATTGAATCGAAATGCGTGATAATTTACGATCGAAGGAGGAGGATCCATTGCCCTTCGCAAGAATTCTCTCTCGCTGCTCAACGAAGAACGATTGGAGCTAATCCAATTATTGAATGAATCGAATGGGGATTGAGAATACGAAAGAATTAATGGTTCGTTCGATTAATCGTGTAATCTCAATCACGTATAAATTAATAGTCGTTCATAATTTATCCAATTTTATATTTTCCGATTTGATCATTGAATGATTTTTTTTCTTTTTTTCGAAGTTCGCCACGCCAATATCCTTTCACGACTTGAGTTAAGTTTTCAACACAATGGCCATAATTCACGCTTCCTGAAATTACACATTCGTCCCGTTCAAAAAGTGTATCTCATCGCGGAATTGATCTTCGTACATAAAAAAAGAATTAAAAAAAAAACAACAACAAAAAAAAAAAGAAAAAAAGACCGAGAAAAAGCTTTGCGCACTGCAGTTACCGCATACATCGTTCTAATCAACCGTTAACGCATTACTATAACGTTTTGCCTCAAACCCAAAGCTGTTAACGAAACGAGTCGTGTCTATATAGATATATAGAAAACGTGCATGTAATGAACGCTCTCTGTGCAGCCATGGGACACCGTGTAGAGTCGAATAAATTATGAAAATGCCGAATGTCAAAAGTGATCAAAGCCAAATGCCGCACGCCCATTGTCTGATGAGTTTTCTCTCTCTCTCTCTCTCTCTCTCTCTCACTCTCTCTCTTGACCTCATGTGTTTAACTCTCGCAAACGGGCCCGCTTTGCGCTCTCTGTTTGAACCTCCAACTAGCGAACGAAACGGGCTAAAAGTCGAAACGTGACGGCCGAGAATGAATAACTGAACTGCGATGAAGACACACCATTGCTGGAGAGTGAGAATGATGTCACTCCTGGCCGAGAATATTGCACCGCATCCGTGGCCACAGAACTGATATACATATATATATATATATATATGTATATAGGTGAGCGCAAGTATATTTATAGCTGCAGTAAAGTTTCCCACACACACACACACACACACATTATATATATATGGATTTTACATTGTGCATGTTCACGTAGAAAACGTGTCGACTTCATCCTGTAAAATGATATTCCAATTTTATATAAAATTGGCGAGAATTACAGGATAATCTTTGTGTATTTTGAGGTCAACGTTAACTTCATGGTGATGCCCTTTCAAAGTTACCTAAAAAAAATTGAATTTGTACGCGAAGGGCCAACTTTGGTATTTTCAGCTTAAGGGAGAAATTTACACATTGGGAACTGGTCGAGTTGTAAAATGGTAAAGATGTCACGCAGTAGAATTGGAATTCTGTCAGCTTTCATAGAGGGTAGAAATATAATTTAGAAGACATGTTTTTCGGGAATTGTATTCTGTATAAAACTATTTAAAAGATTTGGGCACAAATAGGCACCAAAAGCCTAAAAACTATAAGTTTGACGAAATGTATTTCAACGAGACGGAAAAAATAATCGTGGGAAAAATATTTGACTGACTTCCTGCACTTTTTTTCATTTAACGAACCTCGGAAAATTGTAAAAACCGTTTTTATCGAAGATAATATTTATTGTGAAGCGAAGTGCCCGTTTTGCCCCTCTGGATGTTTTACTCCCATTCCTCCTATGGTATATAGGGGACTTTATCCCGAAGGCACTTAATTATTATTATTATATATTTAGACTTTTTAAGATTTCATGATATTTTCTGTAGACTATTCTCAAAACAATTGCAAACTATGGGTACAGACAAAAGGAAAATATGAAAAACGTAAAATGTAAGACGTTCAAACGTTTTGACGATTTTTCCCAATATCATCAACAACACATCAAACAGCAGTTAAAACATCGTGACTATTTTGCGATGATCGTCGCTTCCTCTCGACTGTGACTAGTATACACTCGCTCAACCGCTATTTTCCCGCTAGCGCCAGCGCGAGAGCTCGCGCACAACACATCTTTCGCACAAGAACGAGCTTTATCTCTCGATTTATCTAGCTATTAATTATCGACGTAAACGCCGGCCTCGTTAACCCGTGAAAACGTGAGTTCATCCGCCTCAAGCATCATCATCTCTCTCGCCCTCTCTAACTCTCTATCGTTTTCTCCTTTACAGATCTCAGGCTCAAATTAATTGCGTAATCATTTTTCACTCTAGCATGTAATATTGAGAAGGGCCTCATGTTTTTTCCCGATTTATTTTCTTTTCGCTACTCACGCGCGTTTCTGAAATATCAACTTCCTTAAAGCTTGAATGTATAATACTGATCCTTTCCATCGAGCTCGGATATTGTATAGTTCGAACGGTACGAGGACTTGAAAAGCTTCGATAAAATGGATCTTTCTGAGATGAAGCACTCAATCTCGCCCCCGCAAGAAGCTATGATAATGCACCTATCCCGTTTTGTAGGATAGCCATCTCTGATGCACTTTTATGCCGAGGCATGCAAGTAACGCTCGCATGCACGTCGTTCGTCACAGACAAACATTACCGGTGACCCGAGTAGGACAGATTTTATATTTTTTTTATCCACAAGAAACTCAATGACAGCATCAAAACTTTATTAATTATATCGATGAAACACTATGCCAGCTAGAATTTCTTGATGTGCGCAGAGACAAATGATGTGAAAAGAGCATGAACGTACCGTATCCCTTTATCTGACACTCTTTAGTTACTGACGCTACCACCAGAGGCGCGCCAACGTCTCGCCGTACTTACAGCGCTTCCTGGCGGTGGCGTCAGTAACTAAAACGTTCCATGTTGCGAGCAGTAAACGTTTAATCACTGTGAATTCTGAACAGGTAGTTACTGCAGGGTCGCACTTTTATTCATCTGTCCTCGATACTGAAATATGCTTCGCTTCCTCTTGCTGGCACTCTTTTCTCTTTTCGATCTTCTGTTCTCCTGCCAACCCGGTATAACGAGGCTCGTATGTACGCAAACCAGCTGGTACCTGTCGTATTTTTCATTAACACTCTGTAAAGCCCCGCATGAATAGGTAAACTACGGGGCGAGTGTGTAGCGTGTTGAACGACAGAGAAAGAGAGTGAGAGAGAGAGAGAGAAGCGAAGCCTCTCGCGCCTGTTGGCGAGTTTCTCTCACCACCGGGGGCAGCAACAGAGCTTTTCTCATGGATGATGCACCGGTCAAGAGTTTAAGACTCGCTTCCGTATTATACCATCGTGATAGCCGCGTTACGTATCTCGTGTACCTAGTGCTAGCATCCGCCTAGTTGCGACACTCTTTGAACAAAAAAAAAAATGAAGAAAATGAAGAACGTTGAACGGCGGATGAGGATGCAAAAGAGATAAAAAAAAAAGAAGCAAAAATGTCAAATATCCGCCTATCTCATCCACCTCCTCGACTCGACGAGGCTTACTTTCGCGGTTAAAAATAAACTCGTGTCACGCAAGACTTTGTAATCTGTAATCTAAACTTTGTTAAATCTTACTATCGCTTCTCTCCAAGTGAGCTACGTTACTCTGTAAAAATCTTTCATCTTCACATAGTTGATACTAAAACACTCGTGTTTCGCTTATCGCTGTCTCTGCGCATACCTCTCGCAGTGTTTGGAAAAAAAAATCTCGTAGCAAGTAAGAGACGTTCGTTCATCAAAAATTCGGGAATACAGCAAAATATTGTATATGTCTTTGAATAACAATAAAAAAATAAAGCAGTTACAAATACTTGTTGTACGAACGTTTAGAGGTATTTTTCATCCGCGCATTCCAATTTAATGCCAGGTCATGATGCCTCGAGGTGCCAATCATTGTAACATTTACCCGATCTATCTTCAATGACTTTTCGACACGATAGACCTCGGGCATGCTCGCTTTTGTGAACAGTCTAACAAACTGAAAGATTCTCTGTTCGTGTGCGTGGGGTCATCGAATGAACTTCTCGTACCAGATGTATTATATATATATATATATATATATATATATATTTATATATATTTATATGAGTTCGTTGATCGTACAGATTGCTCGATGCTGAGAATCGATGACGATTCGAAAATGAGGCCTCAAGCTGATTTTGAAGCGTCACTCTTGCGCTCTCTTCCATGGAATTTCTGTGCGGTCCTGGGTAATGTTACACAGACCGCCGACGAGCGAAGTTCTTGCTGTACGATCTTTTTACCGTATATCCTGTATATATACATATATATATATATATATATATATATATATATATATGTATATATTTATATATATATCGAACATTGCTGCTGTGACTAGCTGCTGGCTTTAATGTTTTATTCTTTTCTACTTGTGCGCCACACTAGACGATCGTCTTCCGTAAGTATGGACTAAAGATGGTGAAACTTCCGCCTTTGAGTTGGCTGCACTATACCGATATCAGCAAGTCTTTGCAGTCTATCGATATACGAAACTCCCATACAGTTTCCAGCCACGAGGACAAACCGTAGTTCTGTGTGAAGCCGGAACACAACTCTTTCTCTTTTTCTCTCTCTCTCTCTCTCTCTGTCTCTCTCTCTGCGCTCATACTCATTGTGGGAACGTAACTGAGAAAATTCCTAACGGAATCTGCGCTCTCGAGTATCTTCACGACACGGGAACAAACCGTCTCTTTAATAAGGACTGCCCCAACGAAAAAGACATCGGGTAACGAATGTAATTTTTTAAAATATCGCAGTAAACATCAACATTCTATAGATTTGACCAAAAGCAAAAAAGAAGCAATAAATAATGATCTTTTAGCCTGAAACGAAATCGATTTATTACCATTTCTTTTTCTTCTCCCTGCTGTGTAACTCCATTCTTCATTATAACTCGATAAATAATCGATCGGGAGTTTAATATCGACACCACCCGCTTACACATCGCGCAAATGATAGAACGTTTCGTTGAAGATTCCAGGCATTATTTCACATGAGTCCGGACGCGCGAGCGAGACTGGCATCCTCATTGCGTGCTCGCGCGTGTGTGCGTCACGCCGCGCGCACGGATAAAGGATACGAATCATCGAGGATGCTCCGGGGTATATCGTTAAACATAGAGGCCAAGGCCCATCATACGTTCCGGCGAAGACACATCATCGTGAAGGTATATACTCGAGCTCGCTCTCTCGTACATGGTACGCAGGTTCCGCCTTCCATTCACGGTTTTTCCCTGCACCAGCTATATACGTATACATTTTTTACACCCATATCCTTTTTTACTTTATGTGTCTCTGTGTCTGCGTGTTTGTATCCTTTGATGATTCAAACCTGCTGCTCCTCACGGCCAGGGCGAGAAATAAATTTTCAATTCCATTGACGACCACATCACGAGCGATTTAACTTATCGATTCATTTTTGCATGAATAAAAAACTCTGCCAGACGCTCGACATAATGAAAGAAGAGTTTAAAAAAGAAAATGAAACGAGATCGATTGTGGAGGTCCGAGGACGCGACCGATGGGTCAACTCGATCTGCTTCAATCGATTTCACCGCCGCTGAACAATACGTACCTCGGTACTTTTATACATATATATACACACATATACATACTTACGTATGTATAACCGACCCTGACTCACAACGAACAACAGCGGCCAAGTTGCCACGCAGCCTGGATTGGTGGAGGCGCGCGATTGATTTACGAAGGAAGGAAAGAAGTGAGACGAAACGAGAGTTACCGCATGAACACTCCTTCGTACCTGTGTTAAAAGTTCTACGATATACATACATATATAGTAGAAGAATTTTAAAGAGATGAAGAGAAAGAGATGGCGAAAATGTTGAGGCCAAGAGAGTGTAGCGAGCACACAGGCGTTATACCAGCATCGGAGAATTTAACGACGGTAAATCTTGGCCCGATTGACACGTGTGAAATGCGCCAGCTAGTTATTCCCTGCCTCTCTTTCTTTGACAAGGGGTCTTTGCTTTTGGTTAGCTTATATCGAGAAGTTTGAGCTAATCGTAAGAGTGAGAGAACTGTAACGATAGAAAATAGACTGGAAGGGTTATAATGCAAGAAGGGCTCCGCATTTCTGACGAAAAATATTCCAGTTCTTGACCCAGGCTTTTAGGGGTCTTTGCTTTTGGAAAGCTTATATCGAGAAGTTTGAGCTAATCGTAAGAGTGAGAGAACTGCAACGATAGAAAATAGAATGGAAGGGTTATAATGCAAGAAGGGCTCCGCATTTCTGACGAAAAATGTTCCAGTTCTTGACCCAGGCTTTTAGGGGTCTTTGCTTTTGGTTAACTTATATCGAGAAGTTTGAGCTAATCGTAAGAGTGAGAGAACTGTAACGATAGAAAATAGACTGGAAGGGTTATAATGCAAGAAGGGCTCCGCATTACTGACGAAAAATGTTCCAGTTCTTGACCCAGGCTTTTAGGGGTCTTTGCTTTTGGTTAGCTTATATCGAGAAGTTTGAGCTAATCGTAAGAGTGAGAGAACTGCAACGATAGAAAATAGAATGGAAGGGTTATAATGCAAGAAGGGCTCCGCATTTCTGACGAAAAATGTTCCAGTTCTTGACCCAGGCTTTTAGGGGTCTTTGCTTTTGGTTAACTTATATCGAGAAGTTTGAGCTAATCGTAAGAGTGAGAGAACTGTAACGATAGAAAATAGACTGGAAGGGTTATAATGCAAGAAGGGCTCCGCATTACTGACGAAAAATGTTCCAGTTCTTGACCCAGGCTTTTAGGGGTCTTTGCTTTTGGTTAGCTTATATCGAGAAGTTTGAGCTAATCGTAAGAGTGAGAGAACTGCAACGATAGAAAATAGAATGGAAGGGTTATAATGCAAGAAGGGCTCCGCATTTCTGACGAAAAATGTTCCAGTTCTTGACCCAGGCTTTTAGGGGTCTTTGCTTTTGGTTAACTTATATCGAGAAGTTTGAGCTAATCGTAAGAGTGAGAGAACTGTAACGATAGAAAATAGACTGGAAGGGTTATAATGCAAGAAGGGCTCCGCATTACTGACGAAAAATGTTCCAGTTCTTGACCCAGGCTTTTAGGGGTCTTTGCTTTTGGTTAGCTTATATCGAGAAGTTTGAGCTAATCGTAAGAGTGAGAGAACTGCAACGATAGAAAATAGAATGGACGGGTTATAATGCAAGAAGGGCTCCGCATTTCTGACGAAAAATGTTCCAGTTCTTGACCCAGGCTTTTAGGGGTCTTTGCTTTTGGTTAACTTATATCGAGAAGTTTGAGCTAATCGTAAGAGTGAGAGAACTGTAACGATAGAAAATAGACTGGAAGGGTTATAATGCAAGAAGGGCTCCGCATTACTGACGAAAAATGTTCCAGTTCTTGACCCAGGCTTTTAGGGGTCTTTGCTTTTGGTTAGCTTATATCGAGAAGTTTGAGCTAATCGTAAGAGTGAGAGAACTGCAACGATAGAAAATAGAATGGACGGGTTATAATGCAAGAAGGGCTCCGCATTTCTGACGAAAAATGTTCCAGTTCTTGACCCAGGCTTTTAGGGGTCTTTGCTTTTGGTTAGCTTATATCGAGAAGTTTGAGCTAATCGTAAGAGTGAGAGAACTGTAACGATAGAAAATAGACTGGAAGGGTTATAATGCAAGAAGGGCTCCGCATTTCTGACGAAAAATGTTCCAGTTCTTGACCCAGGCTTTTAGGGGTCTTTGCTTTTGGTTAACTTATATCGAGAAGTTTGAGCTAATCGTAAGAGTGAGAGAACTGTAGCGATAGAAAATAGACTGGAAGGGTTATAATGCAAGAAGGGCTCCGCATTACTGACGAAAAATGTTCCAGTTCTTGACCCAGGCTTTTTAGAAATGTCTAGGCACTCCTAGAAACATGGCGTGTCGAAAAATTCTTAACTTCGATGAGTGAAAGTCGAGAAAAGCAACGGACTGTGACAGTACAGCTTGTGTAGTGAAGTATTGCCTGGTCAGAAATAGGAATACCATAAGCATCATGCGAGGTTTTGCTTGCCCCTTGTATAACTTTGAAGCCTTCAGGAAAGTCTTCGTAAAATCAGAAGAGATCATGGCTCGTTGCCCTGAGCGCGGTCCTTCAAAATGTGTGTACGTACGTTACCTCCATGTATTTTCCTCTCTCTCTCTCTCTCTCTCTTTCTCTTACACTCACTCGTGCACGTCTCCAGACAGGCGTACGCAGAGTTACGATGAAGGTGTCAGGCCGACCAACAGAGAGTACGCTTTTCAAGCCCAAAAAACCTATAAACCTTATCTCAAATTCTGACCGAAATCGATTTGACCCCTGCCAGCCATGTGAGATCAGCCAGTGGCACAAGAACAGCAGCAGAAGTGAAGCGTATAGAGAAGGAGAGAGAGAGATAGAAAGAGAGATGGGAGTAAGAAAGTCTGAAGAACGTGAGACAGAGCGCGAAAGAACGAAAAGAGAACCAGCCGGACTGAAGTGGACGGAATGAAGTTTCTCTACTACTATAATCCCGTGGGCTCTTTCTTTCAGCAGAACTCAACGTATGTGTATGTGTGTGTGTGTGTGTATGCGTGTCGTAAAAATATCTGAAACCCGACGAGGCGGTGAGACTCGACGAATCGAATACGTGTGGCAGACTCCACTCTCGCGGTACAGCATCCGAGAGGCAACAAAATGGACCAAGGTGAACCACGGAAAGGTGGCTTAGAACTTGAGTGGTTTAAGGGAAATATGCAGTTATATCATAAGATAGACGGTTCAATTTCTCGCTTTTGTAACTGCACGGATTCTCTTCGAATTCATCGAGCAGTTTCGAGTGAAATCCATGGATCTCTGTCTACATTCCCAAACATAAATATGTTGCTGTTGCTTTTATCTATTTTTGCACCATTATACCCTACTGATATGATACCAGTCCCATATATCTTCTGCTCTTAATTTGCATCGGTACAGAATTATTCAGTAAATTCTTGCTCCGATCACGATGGCCTAATCTTACGTTTCTAATTCACTTTCAGTCCATGTAACTTTTCAGATTTTTACAAATATCCCTGCCCATTCATATATCATTATTTTTTATGACATTATCAAGAGACGCGGGGCCGTCTTAACGTCAAGTAATTAAAAAGAAAGTTTAATCTTTTTTATACTTTCCAGTATGTTTCTAAACATTCAATTTTTCAAGATGAAATAGTCATCCATCAAAAAACACTAATTATAATCTTCGATGTGCCAAGTTTTCCTTCATTATTCATTATCCATTTCATTATTCATTAACCATTTTATTATTCATTACCATTTCATTATTCATTATTCATTTCATTATCTCATTATTCATTACATTTGTTTCATTGTTAAAAGTATTATTTCAACTAATGACACAGAAAATATATTGAAAATGTTGAAAAATTCCACGAGAGTAGAAAACTGGGCTTTCACCTGACATGCATGAAAATTTTACATTCGATTTTTACGAATGAAGGTTCGACGAATCTGATTGAATTCCTGATGTGCAGACGTGCCACGAAAAATGAAAAATTTATATATCATTTTATTTTTCGGGCTATTCCAAAGAAGTCTCTTATTTATTTTTCAATGTTTCAACGCATCGAGATTTTTTTTGACCAGTTATAAAACAAACATATTAATTTGAATAATCGCTACCGCGGTGCTGGCGCATCATCAAAAACTCGAAGCGGCAATACACGTTATCAAGAGTATCGCATTTCCCATTAAAGATCCTCTCGATCGTTTCGTTGGATATAAAAATTTATGCGCGAGAAGGCGCACATCATCGTCTCACGGGAGGATTAAGAAAAAGCGTTGAAAAAAAAAAAAGTCGTGCGACGCTTACAAGGCCACGATTACGGGCTCTTCTGCTCTTTCTCGTGATCCACGCTTTTCGATGATGAGCGGGCGGACAGTGTGAGACGAGAGGCGAGAGTTGTATTATGCGGTCGATAATCGATCGAAGAGGGACGACCTCGCACCAAGATGCTTGAACCTCCCCTCATTGCCCCGCGTTTGCGATCGCAAACGAGGCTCTATTCAAAATTAGCGAGAGAGCATGCATATATATATATATATATATATATATATATATATACGTACACAAGACGAGTTATAGTATAACGATGTGTTAAAGGCAGAAAAGATCGCTCGATCGCAAACGTTCACAGACACGATTGGTCGTCATATCTCGTTCTCTCTCTCTCTCTCTATCTCTTTCTCTTTCTCTCGGATCGTTTTGATCGATGTCTCGCCTTGGCGTGTACATCATCACCGCGTATCTTTCAGGTCCATATACGTGTTTGACAACGGCTAACTTGTATTATAGATACACTATTCGAATGTATCTGAACACTCATACAAATTATTTTAAATATATATATATAGAAAGAGAGAGATATATATATATATATATATATATATATCCGTTTCGAGTGCCGCGAGAGATGAGGTGAGACTCGGGAGGAATGGAACAATAAACTCTTTGGAAAGGAAAACGCTTTCGTGTGAGTCGTATGGCATCGAAAAGATTTTTATCATTCCTCATTCATTTTTTGTTATTATAACTATTTTTTTTGTTTCATTTATTAAACTCTTCGCTGCCATAGCGTGCCCACGCATCCCTACAGTAAGAATATAAATACACATATATATGTATATTTATACCGCAATCGTAATAAAGAACGCAAAAAGTTTTCTCACGGAAATCGGTACGACATCAGCAAGAATTGAATTGAATCAAAGGATGATCATGAGAGGAGAGAGAACGTGGAAAGAAACGCGACTGTGTGTAAGCAAGCTGTATAAATCGGCGAGAAAATCGAGAGCTATTACCGTGTCCTGTCTCTCTCTCCCTCTCTCTCTCTCTCTATCTCTCATTCTCTTTCCCGTCGATTGAAAAGACACCCCCTTGTCCAAGTTTTGCTCGTTGGTGGTTTCTATGTGCCCTTTTGCCGCCGTTCAACGCGAGAAAACGCAATCGTTAAGTATACGCGTGCCGCGCACGTTTCCCTATTATCAGTTGAGTTGTGGCTGGCCGAAAGGATTCAAAGAGGCATTCGCGTGTATACGCGGCAAAGACGATCTTTCATGGGGGAAGAATCCGCGTGTGTCGGCTTCGTCCTTTAGACTTTTCCTGGTTGTCTCGAACAATCTTGCTCCTCGTATACTACACGATCTTCTTCTTCTTCTTCTTCTCCTCCTCCTTCTCGTTTTTCTTCTTCTTCTTCTTCGTATTTTTTCTGGCCTACAACACGTGTACAGTGTAACAGTATAATATACGTAAATCGTTCGGGTATATCGGCGAGGAGAGAGGGAAAGATCCATGACGATGTATGTACAAGGGACAAACCGCGTTCCACTTGGTGGAAAAGAACTTATACCTGCGTTTCACCTCTTGGGCATTCGCGCAGCAAAAGCCCACAATACACACAGAGCGGTGGCATCTCATCTATATATATATATATATATATATATATATATATGTATGTATGTATATGTACAAGCCTGGTAGAAGCAGAAACGCGAGACAGCGGTGGAAATAAAGCAAAACGCATGACAGACGAAACGTAAACCACCACCGCATTGCCGCAGCCTATGCCGCCGCCTCTCGTCTTGGATATTTTATATGTACCAAAACTGTGTATATCTATCCTGGTAACTGTATGTATGCATATATACATCGTTTCATGATGTGTCGCGAGCGTTGTGAAGGAAAACATCTGTAAGTCTCAGAAGCTGATCTGGGAGAACAGCGGGCTGCGGCTGATGTGCTCTGCTTTTCCCTCTCTCTCTCTCTCTCTCTGTCTCAGATTTTCTCCATTTCTACGTTCAAGCTTTCTTCATTATGCGGGAGATATATATGTATAGCAAACAAGCACGTCGACACTAAATCATAATACGCGATCCCTCGTGGTGCCTCGTGCCATGAAAGAGCGAGAGAGAAAAGGGACTCGCGCCCCGCACTCGCATGTTTATCAAACCCTCAGATGAGCTTCTCTTTTTATAGACGATCCGTACAGCATGAGTTTTATCTGTCTGTTTGCTGTTGGTAACTCGTTTCATACTGTCCCAGTCATCTAGTTGGTAAGCCACAGCTAGTCAACTAGCTTTGCTGTCTCGTCGACTTGCCGTCGTCGCGTGGAAGTGAGTCACGCTTGGCTCAGACGTTTCGTGGCTCCGACGGGACCAACGACGACTGCGACAACGCGACGACCCGGCCGTTAGTGATGTTTCCAGCACGCCAAGTGGAACTTTATGTGTTCGTAATGCGAACACGTATCTTACATAGATATATTGTCATAAACACATGGGAGATGCACGAAAACTCGACGGATAACTTTCACACCCAGCTAATTGCATTAATGCTGCGATCTTTTTTTTTTTTTTTGCGCGGTCGTTGCGAAACGTATCACTGACTCACTGACACAGTATCGTTCAATCGATAGGGTACGTCACGTGTGTTCGCAAAAAGGCCCCACCTATTCGTTCGATTTGAGACTGGCCATTTCTCGTATTGATACGGACATGAGAGGAAAACTCTACTCTTTTGGTCTCTCGAAGAAGCCTTCAGACTCGGGTGAATAGCCGAGTTGATCGAATGAATTAGAGCAAATAGGCGGGTTTGACTGTATCGACAAATATATCGTTCATTGCAGAAATGGGGGAAAATTGTACTGACTTAGTACAGAGAGTGAAAAAGAGGATGAAAAGTTGATGGATATTTGACAATATGACGATTCTTTATCCGCGAATAGTATACGGATCTGGTGCCGAAAGAGCGCAAACGACCCAGAACTGACGCCATTTTGGTTGCCAGTATTGCTTTGTGGCATCATCCCTGTACCGATGAGTCGATTTTTCAGTACTGGCTAATCCTGCTAGCCAGCACTTCTAGGTGACCTTATTGTGAACCTGGTCCAAGATTTTTTCCAGTATTTGCAACATACTGGGCAATGGCTTTACCTTTAACTATACTCGCAAAAAATTGTCCGCGTTGAGCAGCGATCAGATCAACATTGTCCAGATGATCGACCTATAGTCAATTTGCGATCTGACTTCGTATCGTTTGCACTACTCATGATTCCAGAGCCTGTACCAGGCTAGTAGTCAGCCGTTCTGCTATTTCCATCTTGCGAATGCTCGCAATGGCCAGTTGTTTTCACAATGCGTATACAAACCCGTAATCTCATCATCCGATTTTCAACACGAGCTTTTGAAACATAGAAATAATTGACATCTCTGAGAGATCGGATCAGGCGTGATAAAGTATACCCAGAACAGCAGAGGGCAGAAATCCGCGCATTCAGCATATATGCATGCACATCGGGAGGTTCCTCTCTCTCTCTCTCTCTCTCTCTTTCTTTTTCTCTCCCTCAAACATACCCGGAACCTCGTGTGGGCTTTCGCTTGAACGGGGCATCGAGAACAGCAGCAGGGATTCGATATTAGTCGAGGCAAAGCCAGCGGTCTTCTCTCGAAGTGAGCTCAGGGAGCTCAGCAGCAGGAGCAGCACACACACCGCGTCTGCATTATTCATAACCAATTCCCGAATCCCAAACTCGAAATGAAGCACACACCATGCGAGTCCGCGCGCGCGAGCGCATTCTCGACTACGTATGCGCTCTGTGTGCTGGCTCTTTCCTCATGCGCGTTTCTACCTCTCTCTCTCTCTCTCTCTATCTCTCTATCTCTCTATCTCTCTATCCCTCTCTCTCTATCTCACACACACACACACCCACACACGCACGCGCGCGCACACACACACACATACATTGTCAACGTTATCCGCTCTCGAAAAGCGTCCACTGCTATACCCTTACGATTGTTCGTTACGCCCACTTTTCTGTCGATCGAGCGTATCTACGTTTTTTTATTCTTCTTCTTCTTTCATCTTCCTTCTCATTTGATCGGTCACAGTTACGATACAGTTGGGATGGTATATCGATATCTTGTGATGTGTACGTGAGAACCGTTAGTACGAGGGTCCAGAGACGTGTTTCCTGTATACGGAAATAATCGGGCACGTACGTTGTGTTTCGTGCCGCGCGAGAGTCGAGTGAATAAATTTCGAAAGGCCTGCCAGTAAAACGACGTCGAAACGACGTGAAGAGCTCAACGCAACAGCGAGAGAAAAGTAATGCCAGAGATGAGTGAACGCATTGTGGATAAGGGGAGAAGGAGGGAAGCTCGAATCCTAATAGCTAATAGCTTTACATCTGTGCCCATCGCCTCTTTTCCTTTCCGACTGTCCTCAACAGCTGACGAAGGCTGTGCAGTTGAAACTACGATGAGGAAAAGGCTGCCGAGATGAGAGACGAGCGGTAATCGTAAAATAAATCACATCTTTGATCTATATTCGGCGAAAGTCACATTTCGCTATGCCAAAAGTAACTCACTGGTCGTTTCTGCTCTGAAGGAAGAGTGTAAGCCAAAGACTCACTTAAAGAGATGAAGAGTATCGAAATAAGTTTATTTTGTTTCATTGATTAGTATTCTTTAGCTTTCCGGACCATCAGATACCACTGCTCAGGTATTGCCACTTCACTTCACGAGAAGAAAAGCATCGAAAGAAGTTCATTTTGTTGCCTTAATTAGTATTCTTTGACTTTGTGGACAGTCAATTATGGCTTCTTGGGCATTGGATGAGCCTGCTTCTCGTTTGGTATCTGCGTTTGGAGCTCCGCTGTATCCATAAACTAAATATCAAAAATTGATCAAGCATGTACTCGTAGAAAAGTCCTTAAGAAATAAAAGTAGCATCATGTATAATCCTTATAATTCAAATATTTCACGACGATATATGTCAATGATGAAGCCTGATTGCGAGAGTACCTCTCAAGAGGACCTCGGTCGCCTCCAGTAGTTCCAATATACATATAATATACTCCGCTTTGGTGCCTGGGAGAAATCAATCTGTGTGCCAAGAGAAACTCACTCGAAACTCTACGTGAAGCATCTGCGGACGTTGTGGCAACTCGTGAGGTATATTCTCTTAATACGTCGCACGTTATATGTTGCCCATAACGCTCATAGTTACCGGAGAATCTGGGCGTTCCCGGACGTGAGCCACATCTCTCGACGATTCATTCTCTTCACTGGGTTTCTCTGATGCTACACAACACAACGCATAGTTCCCGCGCTCACCACGAGAAGCACAAGCCTTTGTCGAAAGTTTTACTCTTGTCGTGCAATGCGGTAACCCAGCAGCAATGCCACCAACATCGCCGTCACCCTGCCTTAACGCTCGTGGCTCTCGCATGCTCCTGCGGTTGTGTTGAAGCCTCGCCGTGGCTACTTTTTTCTGCCTCTGAAGCCCCGATTTCGTCAGCTTTTGCTTTTGTATATCTTGCCTCGATGCTGCCCTTCTGTTGAATGGACCACAAATAAGAGCCCAAGAGACTTTCACCGATGAGCTCCAGCAAAATACGGAGTCACCCACATGTACTATATGTCCATTGTAGCTGTGATTTTTCTTCCAGCCTCACCCAAATACGAAACAGCCAATGAAACACGAACTGTACCATTCAAATCTCTGTTGGTAGAGCGGAACATAGAAGACGAGTCCAAAAAGTGTTTGTATACACTCGGTACAAAATGGTTTAGATATCTCTATATCCGCGGAGAGTCACGACCTGCCACAAATTGCATCAATCTCTTGTTAAAAAGTATGCGGAGTTCCCTCTTCTATCTGGGAATATTCCTGAAGCTGGAGCTACGAGAAGATCGTGCGAGCCGTTCACCACCAGAGAAATCTAGTTCTCTTTCGTTATCTCTTGGGTCTTGGCGTCTTGATTTTTTCGTGCGCATCAGCAGTAGAACATCCAGAAGTCAGCGAGGAAAGATTCCAGAAGAAGAAGGACTAAGGCTTCGTAGGGCTGGGGCAAGAAAGAACAATCGCCGGAGTGGAAACTCGACACGAAGACATTCACCAGTGCCAAGGCTCGGACCAGGCCCAATTAATACGCGTCCATTCAAAACGCGAGCGTCAGCCTCTGTTGTCGGAGGGATAGAAGGGAATGACGGAGCTCAGAGAGAAAAGCGGTAACAACATACCGCATAGTAGCAAATAATACATAGAGTATATGTATATATATATTTATATATATATATACATATATATTTGTATGGTACAATATACATACTATATTGTAGCGAAGTCAGAGTAAGTAAAGGTACAGTAGTGAGTCTTGGCCTCCGGCGAACTCGGACTCCCGGAGAAGTCCCTCTCAGGCATCCGCCTCAGTACTGTGCTGCGAGGCACAAGATCATAGAAGGCTCAGACACAAGTACAAAGGGTAGCCCACAGAGCATAACCAAGTAGCCGGCCACGACAATAAGCGGGGAAACGTTTTATTAATTGCAAAGATCCGTCAGTGTCTTCGTGGGCTGCCATATTAGATGCTTGACTACCGGACCAAAGCTAGAGCTCGGTGATGTTGTGGTGCCCAAGGATGAGAGAGGGGCAGATATACTTCTTGCCGAGAGATAGAGAGGAGGATTGTGATGGAGATAGAAAACGTCTGGCATGGCGAGCTCTCGACAACGCTCGAGTAGGAAAGCAAAAGAGAGAAGGAAGAAAAGCGAGGAAGCCCACGGAATACGAAGAAGTGGAAAGAGTGAGATAGGATGGAGGAGCGCTCTTCGTGGGTACATTACGTTTCCTCGGGTGAAACGATGAAATCCAGTGGAGCTAGTGGAAAGGGGGAAAGGGAGATAGAGATAACCCGCCCGTGTACCCGAGAGCCTCGACTCTCCAAAAAGAGCTGTAGCGAAGATGAGCTAGAACGCGACATCGTCAACCACCTGTAGAGCATGGATGCTTCTTTTTTATTTTATTTTTTACCACCACTCGTATTTTTTTTATTCTCTTTCTCTCTGTTCTTTTGGTCCTCGTTAAGGTACTCTTTCGCGAATTCAACGAAAAGTCTAGCAATGTAGATGCTATTGGCACCGTTCCGGGGTTCGCAATATCGTCAAATATTCCAGTGTGCTTCAATTCACAAATGAAGCCAAGTCATTATTTTCAATCTAGATGAAATGACTAATCTGTGTTAACCCTTTTGTCATTCACATGTACTGCATCAGCTTCGTTAAACATTTTATCGTCAATCTCGTTCCACTGACCATTATTTTTCCATTAATTCGTCAACGGGGAACACGTTCTACTTGGTCGAGATCGAAACATTCATCACGAATCTTCGGTCACAATTTACGAGAAACGCGTCCTAAATGCACAAGAACAATCGATCAACCTCCACGATGGAAGTTTTCTTATCCCTCAGATACACTCGTACGCTTGCTTCTACCCGTGTAAGTGCTGGTAAATACCCCCGTTGTACATTTGACCATGTCCGGGACGCATAATCAGTTGACGTTGGTAGTTCGTGTGCCAGCGTGGAGATATATACGCACATACACAATAATTCTATACACAATCATGGACTCTATAGAACGGAGAATAGTTGGGTAGCCCCGGCACATCACATTTCTATCTTCTGCGCACACACACACACACACACACACACATTTCTATATATGCGCTTGGCTATGCTATAACGGGAATGAAGCAACACACACGGAGTCTACGAAGTCAGGAGTGAGACGAGTGCGAGAGAAGCGCAGCATCCAAGTCCTGGCAGAACTCATGGAGTATAAGCGCGCACACCAAGTAGCGCGCATATGGACATCGCACGAATGGCTACACACCACAAGCTGCCAGAAGCATCAACAGCACACAGGGCATATAGCACGAACTAATGCGTTTACGATGTCCGCCTGACAGTACATCAAAGTCTAAACCTAGGGACCCTCTGCTTTCTCGTGTACTCTGTAGCTCTGTATGGTGGACCCCGCCCGGCTAGTCGCTGGAGCTAGAACTCTCTCCGTTTCAGTGTGCTCCTCGCTTTGGCTCCACGATCTATACCACATAACAGACGTATATACGCGTCCCGGGCTCTATGGATCATATATATATACATATATATATATAATCTTGGCTTCAAATGCTTCTAATCCAATCGACATTCCTGCGCATTATTATCGCACACCCCTCAGTGCACGTGCCCTCTGATCATCAGCTATCGAACCGTGCATGCATGTATGCGACCAATCTATAGACCATAACCAACTAATGCGATGTGTACCACGATGGTCATACCGCATCAACGGACCGATAGGAGGATCGTCCATATGCATTGACAGCGTTGCAATGTTACGTGTTATTAGTGCCTCTGTGTATATACGAACACCATTGGAGACTGGAATACAGTGAATGGCGAGAATGACACCTCCATATTGTAAACATCCAGGTAATGACCAACAAGCGAATATACAGATTCGCATCAAGCTCCGCTGACTCGTACCAGACTTTTGTTCTTTGGCCCTTAACGATAATTCACAATGCCTGATCCGATTGATTACGAAACTCTCGAGCCGTGCATAATCTCCGCGTGTGTCTCGCGTATGTGGAAATTCTCTCGTGATGACTAATTTCATAGTGCGACCTTGCGTTAGCTTATACAGTATTATAGGTATTGAGGCGATGAGTAAATTTCGCTAGAATCTTGACTATGCGAGAGTGAGACACCCGTGGAATCCCGAGGTTTCTTGCATCACAAGGATAGAATGTATATATATATATATAGTTTTGATTGCTCACCTTTTAGCAGCGAGCCTCGCACGCTCACGCATGGTTGTATATATACGCGAATCATTACATGGAATCAACAAACTTCTCTCGGTACGCGCAACAGCGCGAGCTTCTCTCTCTCTCTTCTCTTCGGTATAATCCTCACGCTTCTCGTGAGTATAATCTCATGGTCAGACGCGGAGAGACGGAAATACTTGGCATGGTCGAGGTCGTTGATCCATCGATGAGAGATTTTCCACCATGCGAAGGATATATCGGCAACGAGTCCGAGCACTATGTATTACAGGTACACGACTAACAGACTCCCCCACCCTCCACCCCATCTCTCTCGCTCTCACGTTGCACGCACGTTTCGATTTACCGCTATATATACGCTTACGTAATGAACCATGTGCATATGAGTGGAAAGATATTCGTACGAACCAATCTGATATATGACATAGCAACTTTGGAGAATTTCAATCATTCAATTTTACCGATCCAATGGAATATCATTGAGAATCACTTTAGCCATTTTCACGGAGCAATTTTGCTAGAACAGTATCGAACTGCTGCCTTCGACTAGATCCACGTACAATTCACATGTTACAAAATGTACAATTCACATGATATTCACATGGTAAAGAAATAGTCCTTTATGTATATAAAAAATGATCGTATTTAAGTGCAAATCGATCATCGCTATGACTAATGTGGAAAAATTCCTCCTCGTTAGCCAAATCTCGTAATAATAATAGAAAAGTGAGCAACGTTGTTCGTCCTTCGATTTCCTCCTCCTCCTCGAGCACCTTTGTCGTTAAAGTATCCATGACAATTTCACGATATTGTCATCTCGCGCGGACTCCCCGTAGGAGCAGACGAATTGCCAAGTGCAGAATCATCGCAACGGAATGTTTCACGAGTATCCGGTCGAGGAAAAGACCAGCGGGAGGTCCCATGGCAAAGAGTCTTTGCCCATCTCGAGCGAGCAGGTGATCACGCCCACACCTGCACCATGCGCGCTCATTCCTCTGGGCCTCTCTTTGCTCGTTCGCACACATGAAGTGCGTCTTGTCGTCACGTATACCCGCGCACACACCCCACATGTCCGCAGATAGCATATTACACGGGCGTGTAAGCGCACAATGCCGCGCTTCACGCACTTTGCCGGAGCGCAAACGGTGCATGAAAGAAACGTCCGCGGAAATAGCACAAACTCTGCGAGTGGGAGAGACCGAATGAACGAAGGTCTCGCTCTCTTTCTCGTCCGAAGACGCACATAAATAGTTTTTCTTGGAGCTCCGCATAGTTCTCGTAAAGTGAGCAAGAAGTCATAGAAACAGAACAGTGTCGCGTCATACATCAAACAGTAAACGTCAAAAGGGCGTACTTTAAATTACGAAACCAGACACACATACGCCCTTTGAATCTTTTGCGAATGATGGTAAAACGAAAAGTGTGTGCGTATGGACATACGCACGCTGCACACAAAGCCCCCTTAAGACACGGCCAACCGGTTTAACGTCCGATAGAAGCGTCGCTGATTTCACGCTCGTCAGGGAAAATTGTCCAGAGGGAAAAACTTTACTAGCTCGCACCTTGCGGTATGTGTTCCTCTTTTCTCGTTGCAACGGCTTGAGGCAATTTTTTGAGTCCTTGTGGTAAAGTGTTCTAACATCTCCTATTTACCTCGCATAGGTAAGGAAGAACTCGCTTTTTCTCGGACCGATGAGAGAATGCTCGAGAGCTTTTTTCCTGCGGAAGCGTCTTAGCCCTCGTTTCAGCTGCTCGCTCTCATTTCAAGACATCAGTCCGTTACGATTCGACATTTGAACTACACACGGGTCAAAGGGTTAACGAAAAATTCGAGCCTCGTCGTCGACAATTTAATTCCAGCCGATGGAGAGATCGAGACACTTTGCAGAGGTCGCATACGAGAGAGTCAAGAAACTGGCGACAGTATGCCGAGGCATTAAATGTAGCTCTTTCTCTCTTGGTCTTCTCTCGATCCTTTCCACTCGCTAATGAAGCCACCACACGCGCGTCCCCGTGCGCATGGGATCCGATCTACCTTGATTATTATTCATCCGTCCCGGGGTAAGCGCGAACGGTCGAGAAGAGAGTACTCGCATACTCGCTCCAAGAACTTCTATACAAAGTCCTTCGTGATATGGTGAACGAAAGCGCGCGTGCACACACATGGCTTTTGTTGGATAGGAATTTTTACTCAGTCTTGGCTCTCTCGGATGCACCAAGATCAAGTCTCTTTCTCTTTGCAGTGGATATATTCTCGAAGCAAGAGTGAGAGAGAGAGAGAGAGAGAGAGAGAGGAAGACCGAATGAGCTATATGGGGATCCCGTCGCGCATCGGTCATACACCCGTGAAGTGGACCCTGCGGGACTCAGAGGGAATCTCTGTGAGCTCCAAGGAAAGGGCGCCTCTTCGCGTTCGTGTGATTCGATCAGATACACACGCGAAGGAGGACAGCGAGGGAAGAGAGAACGTGAGGACTTGAGAAACTCGGAAAGCAAAAAGATAGAACACCTCCTGAGCAAAATAATCATTTACTGTTGATGAACTGAATCGTATGTACTTGATGATGATTCTAAGCTTTCCGTCAGTATGCACGGTAAACATGTCTGGAAAATTTACGGTAAAATGTTATCAAACGCGTATGCTTCCAGGTTGCAAACCAGCTTGATGAATGTGCTGCTGGAAAAATGAAAAAAAAGAAACAAAAACAAAACGAGAGGATAAAGATAGAAGCGAGTGAATACCGAAGCAAGCAAGCTGTGTAGTGGGAAGAAGAAATAAAGGACCTTTCGTACGTTGACGTGGTCTTGGCTGTAAAGCATCAGAGACCGAGTGAAAAGGAAGGACAAGGAAACTCGAGCACATAAGATGCTTACTGGTTGCTCCATGTAAGAGACAAGGACAGCATGCCCACGACTGGAGAGATGAGAGGCAGAGAAAGAGAGAAAGAGAGAGTAGAGAATTATCGTGGAGACGAAAGAGTAGACGGAGCGAAGAAGGAAGACGAAGACATCAAAGAAGAGGCGACATATCCGTTCACACTCCACATGCCGTCGTGTATAAGTACTGTGTGCTATATATTCACGCTTTGCAAATTCATGGGTCCTCTCTGAAAGCAAGAATGCCGACAGAGTTTGGACTTGAACGATGCTCAAGCTGTACCTGGATGTCTCTGGAGAAACGAGCCTCATTGATACCGGAATTCCTTTATCAATTACAGTTCTATGATTACGTTATTTTCAGTATTAATTTTGAAAACATATTTGGCGCTTCACTTGGACCAGTTTGGATCAATGAAACATTCGTTGGTTAATAAAAATGAATACGTCATTTTAAAATGTCAGTGACAAGGCAGCTCTTTGGTAACTGTTAATCTGGCAGCAAATGGCAGATATGAAATTCCGTGTGTGCTTAACCGCGAGACTTAGTGCAAAATGAGATGAGAGTGAGAGAAAGACAGAGAGACAGAAAGAGAGAGATAAAGTCTTGAGCAATTTCCTCAGGCTTGGGGGCCTCCCATGTTCCATCCTCTATTTTTCTCTCCTCATTCTCGCCGCTTCTTCATCTTCGTCCGCTTCGTCGTCCTCTTATTTCTCATGTAGCCTCGCCGCGACTTTATTTATACCTCGTTAAATTAGCGCCCATCATCGATCTACTCGCGTGCACGCCCGGCGAGCATCCCAGCGAGACAGAGAGCGAGAGAGAGAGACAGAGAGAGTCTTTCACAGAGTCTGAGGAGAACAGCATGAGATGGCCCCGCAGGCCGCGGGAACTAGTCCGACGACGTGACGACACACCCGCCGGGACGACGACGAGTATAATGCCGCTGCAGTGTCCACATTATATTGCAATTTTCAGTCCGATAACTCGAGCTATTCTAGAGCCATAAAGACTTTCATTCAAGGTATATTGAATCGTAAAATTCGAGATGAGGTCCAATTTAGTGATCAATCACCTTATTTTTTGCTCTCATAATAAAAATATGTTTCGATCAGATTTCTGTACGGAAAATTTACATTTTTAAGTTTTGAAAATTTCTTTGTGCCTTTTTTAGTGCGGATATCCGATAAACGAGTTTCTTTTTTTTTCTCTCTGTCGAAGGTTTTCTCGTAAAATGTGCTAACAAGGCCTTGCACCAATGAACCAATTGGTTCCTTGCAGGCAAGGATCCAATTAAATTACACCTTAAGGGGTATTAAACTTGACAATGTTATTGAAAAAAAAAATTGAAACCTTATCAGGACGATTTAGTGGGCAAAATAGTAGACGAAACCAACAACGATAGAAACCCGGTCGGCGCTCAGCGCCGGTTATCATCAAAATTAACCAACACCGAACATGGCTACATGGAAATTGGCTACTTACCATCTTCGCAAACGTTTTCATCCCGATTATTCACGATATAGCTCGTAATTTGAGATTTGATTATCGCACATTTCCCTCATTCTCAAAGTTATTCGGCTTCAGACGCCTCAGGATGATCAGACCCGCTCTTTTCCGCGGACCTTATCAAATAATTATTTCTTTGGAATGTTGCACAAGTCTGCATTCAGCCTGGGCATGAATTGTTCGAAGAAAAATATTTTCATGATAACAAAAGCTATGAGGAAGCAGCGAGAAATCAAAGAATTAGAAAAGGAGGAAGTGAAGGATCTGTGGAATGAGAAGGACGAAGGGGGAGGGGGGGAGGGGGTAACGTGAGTTATACGGCATTTCTTGCGAGTCAAGGCCGCAAGGTCGAGATCTCTTCGCGAGGACCATAAATGCCCGAAGCAATCGAGAGAGAAAGAGAAAGAGAGAGAGAGAGAGAGAGGATTCGTATAGCAGCGAGCATAAGCAGCCATTCAGCATATCCAGTCTCGTAGTGAGCGCAGGTCGACACACAGAGCGCGAGTGCGCGCGCGCGCCCCAGCAAGGCGCACCGACAAGAAATAAGATAAGACTCGGAGATCTTCACCGCTAATAGATGGGGTACGCAAATTTTCGCGAACGTAATAAATTATCACAACCGAGCCGTATAACCCCAATGAGATAGAGAGATAGACGGAGAAAGAGAAAGAGAAAGAGTGCAAAAGTACAAAGAGCGATGGAGGATATCGTCGCTCGTATAAACTTGCGAGAGCGACGATGCACCTCTCGCTGGTGTGCAACTGCGGATGACCGCTGACGTTGTAAACGCGGGGGAGGAAAAAGCAAAATATAGAGAGGGAGAGAGAGAGAGAGTACGAGAGATACAGTGAGAGACAGAGTGCACTGAGAGGAAAGGCCAGTCACCCACAAAAGGGCAGCAAACATAAGAAGCACACTTGAAACGAAAGGGCGAATGGATATGCCTAGGCAAGTGCAAGAGACACGTAAAGGCATTCATCTCATTCAAGGTAGCCTTAAAGTTCTGATCAGATAACGAATGTACACTCCTCTCTTCCTCCTCCTTCTCCTCCTTTTCTTCTTCTACTTCTCCCTCTTCTTCTTCTTCTTTTTTCTTTTTCTGCTTCTTCTTCTCCTTCACTTCTCATGCTGCCTTCTTCTCTGCTGCAATGAAACGAGAAAAATCGCGCACACATTCTCCGCTACAGGTCCGTCGCTCTCGTTGCATCTCGTATGTGCCCCTTGGCATATCACCCAGACCCTTGCACTTTTCTTCCGTTCTCTTATTTTTTTTTTTTTCATTGTTATTATTATCTTTCTCCTGCTCTTCGACACACGTCTTTCCACTCTCAGACGCTCAGACTCCACCATCCGGCAAAAAGTCTCGAAGAATTGAGGCGCGAAGCATTAATGTGCAGTCTTCGTAAGTATCGGTTTCATGCAGCCAATGACGAGAGCATTTGAAAAGTTTTTTCCCGAAAAACCGAAAATCGATCATCGATAAAAAAAACGTTCATATACGTGTGTGCTACCGCCAAAGTCAATTGAGTCGTTCGCAGAAAAAGAACGTAGTGTGCGAGATCTGCCATTAAACTATCTCGTTCGTATGGTCTTCGAGCCAATTCGTATGGTCTTGATCCACTTCTCGATTTTTTTGGTCAGCCAAACTCATAAATTGCGAGACCGCAAAGTCTCAGAGCATAACTAAAATTACACGTAGGACACAATGGATTCTTTACGATCAGAAGAATTTTCCAAACTACTATAGTTGGATCATTCGCGAGGGATGGATTCCCTTCCCTTCCCTTCCATCCATCCATCGTCAAAAAAATTCAATAAAACCGCCTCTGTAAAAATTTTGCAATGGATATGAATTGGTGTTGGTACTGAGAAAAGAGAGGCGAGTTTATCGAGTAAGTGAAGGGCACTGAGTAAAATAGAGAGATGTGGTAGAAGTCGAAAGTTCACTTTGACTATATAATCAATAATGAAAGTATATGATGAATCGTTTTTAAACTTTGACATATATGTTCTTTATAGTAATGTCTAAAAAAAATTTAATGGTATACATAATTTTGAATGTCTCAAGGGTGCAGTTTCGTAAAAAAAAAATACATTTATTCAAGAATTGTCATGCCCATTTTTTTTTTTGCTCACAGCTGATGCAAAAATCAATAAAAAAAAATGTCTTTGATGGTGCTCAATCTCGATAAACGCAGACAATTACACTCTTCAAATATATAGCAAAAAAAAAAGGGTCAAGTGTTAAACGATTTACTCATACACTACAACAAAATATAATATTTATTTATGACTTTTCGTAGCTTCGTTTCTCCATTTGGCATCTCTATCTTATCAGTAATTGATCAATTCTTCCTTAATCTCATTAGACCCCCAGGGACATCGATGCGAGCCTCAAGTTTGGTAAAGGATATAAATGCGAGTCGTCACGGTAACTCAGCGTGATCGATGTCAATTAAGTGACGATAATTTTTTTAATGCCGGACCGTGTTACGTCTCGTACCGCTGCGTGCCATTCCAAGTAAAACGTTATACACGTTGTTCACTGTATATCTATACGTATACAATGTCAATGGTCTCCCGCTATCTCGTGCTGCACCAAGGGGGTCTGATGTCCACTGACACGAATATTTTGTTCACTCGAATCACCCGACAGAGACGACGCTATGGGCTCAACAGTCAATAATATACAGTATGTGTCCCATGTAAGGTTAGAAAGCCGGTCAACCGAACGATTTCTCAATATTTCCTCGTCAATTTCTAACCAATGATTTTTGGATACCTGATGCCTGACACACTGTGAGGATACCACACAATCGACCAGTCCGTTCCCATCGGATCCGTGTGGCCACTACGTGCAAGATCATCATCGGCTGTCTGTTCAAATCTAACGATCCGATAGAGATGAGGCATCTCTCTTTCCCTTTTTCTCTCTTTCTCTCTCTCTCTCTCTGATTCCTCGCCACGATGTTATACTCCTGTTGCCCTTTAACCCCTTTGGAAAATTTCACTTGTCAGACGAGCTCGCCACATCTCGCTTTCTCTCTCTCACGGACAAACCTAACGGACAATTTAAGTCAGCCACAAATTTTAAGTCTCTGATACATAAAATATTCTAGCTTAAAAATACGCAATTTTTTTTTTTTAAATAAATTAACAAATACAGCATAAAAATATGCTTTTTCGCGGTTAAAAAAAGTCTTAAATACACGTAAATTTTTTATATCCGGGGATGACGTGAGAGGCATATAAGCCGAAACGAACCAGCCATATTCAAAGAGCTGACACAGCCCATACTCAGCCCTCTGTGCTAGTACACCCTCAGCGTACATAATAAAGCGTACTTACCGAGGTGAGCTCTCCGATCGTTCTTGACGTCCATAGTAGAGAAACGAGCCGCATGGATTTTTTTGTTTTTTTTTTTTTTTCATTCATCTTGCGAACCAAAGCCAAAGGAGAGGACATAAAATTAAGCCGCAAATAAAATGAAGTGCTACGCGTCCACCATCATCCACAATTCTCGCCGTCTTCTCAATTTCGCTTCTCTTATGCTCTTCGAGATGATCGAGAGAGAGAGAGAGAGAGAGAGAGGAGCCCTCGGTTTGCGTTATCTTGTCGTGAATCATCGCACCTAAACTAGTGACTTTTATTGTCGGAAAAACATTTGTCATATATATGTATATGTATGTATATATAATGGGGATTTGCGGGGGCCCAGAGCGAGACGATGGAACGAGAGAAGCACAAACCGAGTTTGTCGAAGCTCTCATAGTCCTGCTTCGATCCTAAGAATATTGCAGAGTGGTCAATATATATATATAGCGTTGGAACTTTTTTCTTTGACGTCGAAGAACTCTTTGGAGCACACGAGAGACCTCGTACGCATTACTCTCTTGGCATATTCGCTTTTTTCGTGGATACTAGCTCTCTCGCGAGCCCATAGAATAAATATGGGACTTGTGCACATGCGAACAGCCACAAGAGAGGGCGGAACGTGATGCGCTCGCGAAGGGCCGTAGTAAATCTTCGTCGAGCGATCCGTGCAGACTTTCTCGTGCTAGCACATGGGCTAAGCTCTCTCTCTCTCCTCTCTCTCTCTCTCTCTCTCTCTCTCTCTCTTTCTCTCTATCGCGAATATGCAAGCTCTCTTTGAGTCTCTCATTCGGTTTTCTCTTCGAGCAAAAGAGTCCATCGACGGATATGTAGCTGGAGCGTGAACGTCGTAAAATATAGGTGAGGAGGGAGAGAGAAAGACAGAGAGAGA
>OY769904.1:27502032-27506140 GCA_963669185.1 Dyspetes luteomarginatus
ACCTTATATAAAATGTACTAGTTTTATATATATATATATATATATATATACATAAAGATTTTCTATATATTCACATATACCTCCGTACATACATAACAAGTACACGCTATATAGTATTAGTATTCCCCGAGAGATGCGCGACGAGAGAACCAGCAGAAGCAGCTAAAGAGAAAGAGGCGGCGACACGTTATAGTAGTGGAGGCGCGCACGCCTGGCTTGCCGTTCAGCGAGAGAATGACGCGTACAACGTCTAATTATCTCGCGTAAAGTTCATCCTCCAATTACGTCGAGTCACGCCGACGTCGCTCGTCACTCTCATCATGCCCTCTCTCTCTCTCTCTCTCTCTATCTCTGTCTCTCTTTCTTTCTCTTCACTTCCTCTGTTTTTCATTCTCTTACTCTCTTGCCGCATGATGCCTTTCCGTTACCAAGCAAACGCACGTTCGTTGCCCTGAGAAAATCTTTAAGCATATGCCCCACACTCATCGACACATTATCCGGTAACTAAAATTGCCAGAATTGCATGAGAATTATTTTTATCCTTAGAATGAAAAATCGGAGTAGTCACTTTGAGAGGAAACTTCACACCGTCATTCACTTTATCGTGAAATAAAATCCTTTCAGAAATGACTGCCCTGAAAAAGCCCCAAACATATGTGAGAAAAGGAATGATTGAGCAATTTTTTTCTTTTTAATCCTACAAGAAAAAAAAAATATTTTAATCAAAAACAGAGCAATTTAAATCGTCCAAATTGCTTGAAATTTAACGAAATACTTGATCGAAATAAAGTGGAAGAATATTGTGGAAAAAAAAATCGTTTTTAATACTTTTGAATACCGATCGAAATTTTCATATAATCATCAAAATCCCAAAGTATGTATATTCAATGTAAATAGAATGGCTGAAAATTGTTGTGTTCGATTGAGGGATTTCTGGATTCTGAGTTGATACAGAAATAAAAATCTTATTTTTGGTAAAATGAAATTCGTTGCTTTTTTGGAATTTAAAGTCAACTATATATTCTTATAAGTTATTATATCAGCTCAAGTTTCACTCCAACGAATCTCGATTTACACCTAAGAGTGAATTCCTAAAAACATATTTATAAAGTAAATATTTTTTGTCGATTAATTATAATCAATTTGAATTAAAAAAAATTAATGTGGCTAAACGATTTTATTTCATATTTTTTTGATGGAATTTCAGCAATAATTAAATTCTTATCAAAGTATATATTTGTGTACACGAATACCTTCGCATACTAGCTGGGCAAGAGACGAACATTAGATATATATATATCTCCTTGCGAGCCATGCATTCTTCAACGAAACATTCTTCGATATATAATCGTATAGTATATATATATATGAGTGTGTATATCCGTCGCCACTATATGCGCCCCATAAAAAAAAAAATCGGTGTTATCGCATCAGAACTCTCGCGTACAGCGCAAGATCTTATCATCTCCAATGCTGTATACATATATGCAGCATATATACAGCATATACGCTGCGCGAATATTATATAGCTACAGCTCTCCCGCAACGACTTATCGCTCACTTAACGCGCGTTTGGCAAAGCTTCAAGCTAACATCAGAAGCCCATATTGGCAAAGGTTTTTCTTTGCGCCATGGCTGCGTCCACCGCGAGATTCCGTGTGTGTAAATATATATATATATATATATATATATATATATATATATATATATATATATTCATATTCACATATAAATAAAATGATCGTGAAGTGAACCAGCAGGAAACCGCGTTCAAAAACCGATTCGATCTCCCTGCCGTTCCCGAAGGATTAACGAACGATGGTATACATGTGTCCGAATGGGAGGGACGAAAGGAGAATGAAAAAGATTAAGGATAGATGGGGCGAGATTGGATCCCGATGGAGATTAAACGATCACGAATGGTTATAGAAGTTTGTAAAATCGCAGTAAAACAACAAAAAAAAATCCTTCCATACAATTATATTTATCACTAGAACCTCAACTCTGTCAATTCTTGGAATATTGATCCAAACATTGCCACTAGCGAGGGTCAAGTACTCTTATATATAGATATATTCAAGCAGAGCTACGCACGTATATAAATGTGTACATAATGTGTATGTGTACATAAAATGTTCGTAAGCGTGGAAGAGGATACGGGACATAAGACAGCGAGAGAAACGACGGCAAACTGTGGGCAATGGAGAGTAGAGCTCTCGCCACTTGACCGCTCGGACGTGCCAACACGACATAAGCATATCAATAAAATGTTTAATTGGCATTTACATTTCTTTATTCGGTGAGCTCAACAAGCACCGAGATAGTGATCACTGCGTGTGTCCACTTCTCTTTCTCTATCTCACTCTCTCGCTTCTTCTGCATCCTTCTCGTAACCCGCCCTCTGTACACTCTCATCTTGAAGAGAGATTCTATCCTCGTTCTCGTGTGGGCTACTCATATATATATATATATACATATATTGTATTTGCACTCGGACTAAGCTGTATATCCGCAAGAGGTCTCCTCGAACTTAAAGTACCGCCACAGAGTTTCGCTCTTGCGGACATTTCGAAGTTTCGAATGAAAGGGGAAGATGGAGGGATCCTGAATATACAGTGGAAACTCTGTCGATGCGTGGTCGTTTATTGTCCGCCTTTCCCGAAGTCAACTCTATTGCCACACCGTTGCTGGCCCTACTTCTGTAAGCTGTGAACTTCGTCTTCAACTTCCCCCATTTTTTTCTCGTGCGGAGTTACATCTGGCCATCCTGACCCCCCCCCCCCCCCCCCTCCCACTAATGGATGCTATGAACTTCGGCCTCACTTTTCTCCTGAAGCGACGCTGTGCGATTATCTGCTTCCATTACTGTATGAAGTAAACTTTGGTGTCACTTTTCTTGTGGGGCAACCCTCTGTGGCTGGTGTCCACGATTTCTGGATAATTTTTTTTCTAATTTTCTATTCATTCCTATTAAAATCCTATTCTCATTCTCATTCTATTGATGTAACAAATGCATTTTCTATTAATGTCAGCCTAAAATTCGAGCACTAATGGAGTTTTTACTATACATCTGAATGTACAAATGTATAACGGAGCGATCTTCGTCGTGGTTGATGCGGAAAGGAATTTTATGCGCTACGTATCCTATAGGGCGTCGACATATATTGTACATAAAGAAGGGAAGGACAAGAAAATAAAAGTGTGGAAATGAATCGGCGAAGAGACGTAAGAACACATTGCTGCGGGAGTAAGAGCACGAAAGAACCCAAAATTCGAGCACTAATGGAGTTTTTACTATACTTCTGAATGTATAAAAAAAAATGTAAAAATGGAAAAAGTAAAAAGTAAAATGGATAAATGTAAAAATGGAAAAATAAGTAAATGTATAAATGGAAAAATAAAATGTATAACGGAGCGATCTTCGTCGTGGTTGATGCGGAAAGGAATTTTATGCGCTACGTATCCTATAGGGCGTCGACATATATTGTACATAAAGAAGGAAAGGACAAGAAAATAAAAGTGTGGAAATGAATCGGCGAAGAGACGTAAGAACACATTGCTGTGGGAGTAAGAGCACGAAAGAATCCAAAATTCGAGCACTAATGGAGTTTTTACTATACTTCTGAATGTACAAAAAAAAAAAAAAAAATGAAAAAATGGAAAAAGTAAAATGGATAAATGTAAAAATGGAAAAATAAAATGTATAACGGAGCGATCTTCGTCGTGGTTGATGCGGAAAGGAATTTTATGCGCTCCGTATCATATAGGGCGTCGACATACATATATTGTACATATAGAAAAGAAGGACAAGGCAAGAAATGCGTGTAAATGAATCCGCGATGAGACTTAATAACGCAGTGAGAGTAAGCAGCGGGCTAATGTCACTCACAGTCAGGTTACGCCAATATGTAAAATATCGTTCATGGAGAAAGGGAGTCCGAGAGAGAGAAAGAGAGAGAGAGAGAGATTTGTAGTTGTGCCCAGGAGCGTTTGGTAAAAACCTGCTGTCATTGCACCAACCAACTTCTCTGAGCAAAACGCTCACGCGCTTGAATTCTCCTGGCAAACTGTCCATCCGACAGCCGTGAATATATCCGTTTAATTCGCT
>OY769904.1:27506340-27562929 GCA_963669185.1 Dyspetes luteomarginatus
CTCTTCTCTCTATGGCACTTTCGAGAATTCGCTGCGAGATGTTTCTTTTATTTTTATGTTTTCTTCTCTCTCAAATTTATTTTCTCCATCATTATAGGGGGACGTCATCAAGGTCTCGCTCAAGGGAGGGAAAAAAGATTTGAAGGAAAAAGTATGTTGCTGTGTATGAGAATGAGAGAAGAGACGGAACTGCAAACGCATTCTCCGCGGTACGCATCGCGCGTTCTCAAAAGGCCCCCGCCGTTTTCTCGGTTGATTAATTTTTCTGAAAATTCCGCGGACTTTACGCTGAGTGGTATGCGCGAAGAAATATCTCTTCTCATGAGAGAAAGAGAGAGGCAGAAAGAGAGAGAGAGAGAGAGAGAGAGAGAGAGAGAGAGAGAGAGAGAGAGAGAAAGAGACCTCGGAGACTCTCGATCCTCCTTAGTGCATAAAAGCGCATCACCCTCTACTATCTGATCCGGCTCATTAAATCCCACGTGGTGTATGCGTTTGTTTATATGCGATGATAGCGATTCGCCAACGCGCTCAGTCTTCGTTTGTATCCTGCTGTTCCTTGACCATGCAGTTGGTATAGAATAAATCGGTGACACTGCCATCAGCTGTTTCGCTGTTTCGTTTAAACTTCAGTTTAATCATCAGTCGTTCAGCTGTTTAGTTTAAACTTCAGTTGTTCAGCTCTTTCGTTTAAACTTCAGTTGTTCAGCTGTTTAGTTTAAACTTCAGTTGTTCAGCTCTTTCGTTTAAACGTCAGTTGTTCAGCTCTTTCGTTTAAACTTCAGTTGTTCAGCTGTTAGCTTTAAACTTCACTAACTAAAGTTAACCATTCTTGGTTAGAATGTTAATTAATTTAAAGTTACAATAAGTTTGTGGTCGACTTGAGTACAAACACAAAAGATCGGTGGAAAATGACTGGACGGTGGGGCGTGAGGCGGGGGGGGGGGGGGGGTGATTAGCCAGCCAAGAGAGTTTCATACATACGAAATTTTCTTCACGATATATTTGGCATATTTTTTCACGAAAAGTCGAAAGATCTGCTGTCAAAAGTGGCTTATTAATAAAATGAGGATTAACCGAAGTTTCTCATGAGCGAGCATTAAATGATCGAACTCATACTTAAAAAGAGACATCAAGAAAAACAGTTGAGTATTTCATAATCAGCCCTTAATGAATACTTGGTCATGTCAAATGAAAACTAAATGATAATCAAGCCACGATATACGATCCAGGACTGGTCATGCATTTTATGTTCATTCCATAATAAGGGAAAAGGGGGTAGCGAAGATGGGAAATTTCCATAAGGGAGGTTTCACTAATTACCAGAGAGAGGTCGCCTGAAGAAATACTAATTAATTATTCTGTATGATTGGAAACTCATATTAGGGCATCAAGACCAAATTCCTATGTTCGCTCCAAACACAAAAGCATAAGACATTATTTTTTCGGAATAAAAAATTAATCCCAAACGTTAGAATTAATTTTATCACAATTTTTTTTCATGTTTTAAATTATTGAGCATTTTTTGTGTTGCAGGTACGTATTCGAGATGCAAGTGCATGTGACATATATCTGCGCCATATCGTGAGTCATTAAATATAAAGCAAGTATTAAGGTTGAGTAATTTTTTTTTAATTTCCAAATCTCTGTATTCTCATGCGATATTATCATAACTATTATCAATAATAATTGCTCCAACTACCCCAGTCTCGGATATTAAAAAAAATTAAGACTGAAAAGAATCCTGAATTTTGAGTATCCTGTATTTTTAAAAAATGATTAATTATCGTCGAAAAATCACTCCGGGCCGGATGTACCAACGACACCGGAAGTCCCCTCCCCCCTACTCGAGGATCCGAAAAAAAATGTATGTACGTAAACGGAGCCTCGAGAATTGGAAGGATCGAATCGAGAGACCCGACTCTTCGTTGCCCAGACGTAAAAATGAGTGTCCCTAATGATTTTAAGTCCTCTCGGTCTCGTACAGCAGAGAGCCAGCATCGTGTGTTTGCCTTCCAAGCCGCGGCATTAGTCATTGAGTAATGATCCACGTACGGCATAATGGAGATTCCTGAGGCCAAGAAAAAGGAGGATAGAAACACGAGGAGTGAAGGAAAAACAAAAATGAATTGTACGAGAGAAAAATAAGTGAGAAGAGCGAAGGCTCGCGATCTATGCAACGAAGAAAAAGGCACCCTGAAGGCTTTGGGGCGTCGTCATCGACGCCCCGAGAGAAAGAGAGAGACGTATGAGGCGGCTAGACTTTGTTGTTATTACCACTGAGATTCTTCTCTTCTGCTGCATCCTCTGCATCAAGTTATACAATTATATGGGCAACACCTCTCATTCCACATTTCACTCGAGACATCTGCGCTTGAGATATTATCCTCGCCACATTTTCTCTTGCATCTCATTATTTTTATCTCATTACCAATTGAACTCCATAATGGAGAATCATGATTTGCAGATTGAATTGAAAAAAACATTCCCCATTACATCATAATGTAATTATTAATTATTATTATTGTTTGAAAGAAAACTGACACAATCCTGCTAAAATTTTTTTTAATTCTTAGCTCGATAAATCATTTCAATTAACGAAACTCCCTCCCTCCTCGTGCATGTGAGTGATACGGCTCGTATGATAAATGTATTACAGCGTAAAATAGTCTCGGGATGAAAGTGACACCGGTGAGCTTCGAATGACATCGCAAATTTTCTCGCGACAATCGAGTTAATTACTTACTCCCTTAATTCTTGAAAATCTGCGTGTGTGTGTGTGTGTGCATAATGCCGTGGATATGGGAACGGGAGTCAGCGGTTGCACATATCGATAAATTAATTACATGCGCGCATATATCAATTAAGTCGCGTCGGTCTTTCTCTCTCATTTTACAGCTGCATTCCACCGCTCGATCTCTCACAGTCTCCACTTTTAGTCTCGATCTTTTTCTATCTTGATAACTTCGCAGCATTTATCGAAATATATGTATATATGTATATATATATGTATATATATATATATATATTTATATGTATATTTATGTGTATATATATATATATATATATATATGTATATTTATGTCGGCATGATATTTTTTGCCGCGCACTATCATTCCTCGACACGTGAGCATATAATTCCAACCATCTTTGTGAACACACATAGAGCTCACTCGCCACTTTTCTCATAGTCATTACCAAGCGAGCCCTCGACGCGAGATGGCGCCCCTCCAGTTTTACCTCAATGGGCCTTACATGCTGGGGTCTAATGCAAACGCATTACTGCGAGAGCAGTTGGGGACTCGGCCGTCGTACCTGCCGATGCCGACGGACATGCCAAGCCCCACTAATAACTTTCATTCAAATGAATAAATTTAAATTGCAATATTATCTAATAACAAACCTAAACCATAATTCTGACATCTTTAAAATTTAATCAAATATAAAATGATATATTAATAAATAATCATTATTAACAAGTGAATCAAAAAATAATGGAGGACTCGACCATCGCGCCTGGATTGAACTCAACACTAAGACTCTCTCTCTCTCTAAGGGGTCATTATTTTTTAAATATCAAATAAATTGATATTTATATATTAATAACCGTCAAACTATAGAAAGTCCTGGATTCTTCCGATTAAACTGGTCGATCATTAGAAAACGATGAGAAACACAACAAAAAACTGGACAATCTTAAAAAAAATTATAACGAAGGTCCATATTGACATGCGTGCAATGACGATAGGATCGAAATTACTAACGCAGAGGATCGATGAATTAGTACAAATACATCTGTCATTGTTTTGGGGTATTTATCTGTCATCTTTTAAATGATATAAAATTAAATAATATAAAATAAAATAAGATAAAATAAAATAAGATAGAATAAAATAAGATAATATAAAATAAGATAAAATAAAATAAGATAAAATAAAATAAGATAAAATAAAATAAGATAAAATAAAATAAGATAAAATAAAATAAGATAAAATAAAATAAGATAAAATAAAATAAGATAAAATAAAATAAGATAAAATAAAATAAGATAAAATAAGATAAAATAAGATAAAATAAGATAAAATAAAAAATAAGATAAAATAAAATAACGAATACGTTATCACAAATACAATGCGAAAGTTCATAAATTCCCTTTGGCTGGCGCGGTATAATTTCCCGAGAGGCCAGACTATGGTGGCTCATGCACTCCGTGAGTCGAGACAAATCACCAGAAAGTTTCGTACATATGACGGCAGCTAAGCCATGTTACATCAGAAATTTCTAGGAAAAAATTGGCCGACACGAATCTCCGGAGGCCAGGCTGGCATGTCCATATTGAAAATGCGCCCAGTCATATTCATACAAAGAAAGAAAGAAAGCAAGAATGAAAGAAAGAAAGAAAAGACGCACGAGAGAGAATTGAAGAACGAACTTGGAATGGGAGCCTCGGTAATCGTTGATTGGTGATTCAGCGCGTGCGTGCATCTGTCGAATTTCCTATTCTAGCTAACCAAAAGAACGAGAGAGCGAAGAGAGAGAGAAGAGAGCCAGAAAAAGGGAAAATAAAAAAGATTTGTAGATGCCTCTCTAGGGAGCCGAATATACACCTGCGTTGACTCTCGAGTGCAAAGAAACAACGCTAAATGGTTACATTATGGCCCTTTCATTGTCCCTATATCAATCCCGGATGATACTCACGAAACTCACTCGTGTACTAAATTTTAACGAGTCGCGTGCCTCATGTCAGTCTTAAAAAAATGTGGTCATCATTTTACGTACGAAATACATGATGAGAATAAATTTACTCGTATAAAAAATATACTGGATTTGGGTTTCCCTGTGGCCCTCCCTCTGATAAAGAAGTGACTTTCTTAACGTTTACGTCCTCATAGGGAGCGATTTATAAAGGAGAAAAAAATACGAGGAAACAATAAACACATTTTAATTTTTCACCATTTCCCCCTGAATTTGCAGCAAAATTTGGGGTTATTAAACATTTTCAAACAAACATTTAGTCGGTTGCCTGATGACAAAAAAAAAATCATCACATCCTTATTATTTTTACAAACAATAATACAGGACAGCTCAATTCACCATTTTATTAATCGACATAAATCAGTGCTGAAGGTCATGTAGAAAAAAAATTGATAAGGATCTTTCCAGATTATTCTGATCATTCCAGATTTTTTCAAGATAAATGCAAAACAACAACAATGCATTTTTAAATGGACTAAAAGATTGTGTAAAATTTGAAAAATTCCTTCTGCCAACACAAATTACTAAATTCCATGAAATTATTCTTTACTGCCTGTTGAGATACAGGGTGGTGTTTGATTTTTTCATCTCACTCACCTCGACTAGAGAGAGAGAAAGAGAGCGGGAAAGAGAGAGAGAGAGAGAAAGAGAGAGAGACGAGGGCGCCCGCGTTAACAATAAATAATGATAATAATAAAATGGAATACCGCAGGCTCATTATCGAGGTGCGAGTATTGATCGGTTGCACTGAGAAGCGAAGCCCCAGAGGACAGCTCTGTGATGTTTCTGCTCTGTGTTCGCTTCACTTGGGTTACCGATCAAAAACGATAAAAAAAAAAAGATTATATTTCTCGGAAGGTCTCAACCACCTTTCTTCCACTCTAGACCCAGCTTCGTTCCTTCTGCTGGTCCAGAGCAAGCAGACGCGCCATCTTATTCGTTCCCTCGTTTCTCTACCTTTTTTCCTATGTAGAAATTTCTCTAGTCCGGGCATGTACAGGCACCTCGAGGTTAACTCGCGTGTTGCCTGATGCACTCATGATTCTCTCTCTCTCTCTCTCTCTCTCTCTCTCTCGCTGCATATGTGCGTGGCATTCAAGTCAGCCTGAGAGAGCTTTCCACGGAGTTATTAATTACCGGTAGGTGGGCACTTCGACTCATTAGACGTCACGTTGCAGCGAGAGAACCGAGGGTTTAAAACGAATTTAAAACTAAACGAAAGTCTACAGGAGTAAGAGAGAGAGAGAGAGAGAGATAGTCAGCTTGAGAAAAGTGAGAAAGTGTGTGAAGGATAAAAGGGATGATGACTCGGTGCAATGAAGCGCTTATCTAATAACCATAATCGATTCTTCTCTCCCAATGTATTCTTTGTTAGACCGAGAGTCACGATTAGTAATATAATATATTATGTAGTTTCTATGTTTTCATGTTAATTCGTGTTAACATTTTTTTAAATTTATTATTGTGAAGAAAACATTTATTCTAATTGAGGAATATTTGGAATAATTATATGAGATATGTAATAAAATTTAATTACAATTGCATAATTTTTTTATTGGGGCAAACGTTAAATCAATGAAATTAACTCAACAAAGAAATGTTGACATCATTCTCGGTGCTCACGTCGACGAGGACATCATTCTTGAAGTCCAGGACGATATTATTGAAGTCGAGGACGTCATTCTCGAAATCTAGGACGTCGTTCTCGGAGTTCAAAGCGACCAGGACGCCTTTGCCAAAGTCCAAACCATCAAGAACATCGTTCTTGGAGTCCAGGGTGAAAAGAACATCGTTTTCGGAGTCCAGGGTGAAAAGAACATCGTTTTCGGAGTTCAGGATCACCAGTAATCAGTTCTCAAAGTCGATCTGGAATCTGAGAACAACGTTGAAGTTGTCCTGAACTCTGAGCAGAATGTCATCGTCGACATGGATTCCAAGAATGACGTCGTCGTTCACACATTGGCTTCGAGAACCTGAGGCCACATTGCCGTTCCTCATGTCTAGCATAAAGTTAGCCTGCGTTTAATCTAAGGGAACTCAATTTTAAAATTGACGCACAAGTTGGTTAACTTTTGCGCCAGTCTAGCGTGTGTCTAAAAGTTTTAGGGACTAGCAATAAAGTATGAATTTGGGTCTTTCTATATTAACATCCACGAAAGTATATCATCAGGGCGTCTGTACCATTGCATCTTAGCTAACACGCGATCTTTCTATCTATCGGTTTCTTGAAATACTCCCTGGACCCTCAAATACTCTCTCAAAGTCCGAAAAAAAAGGAAAAAAATTGGGTGTGGGTGATTTCGTGCTCAATTCTCAAGGTGGAGAGAGGGAGAGAGAAAGAGAGAGAGAGAGAGAGAGAGAGAGAGAGAGAGAGAGAGAGATAGATTTTGGTGGCGAAGGAGAAAGAGTGTGCGAGCAAGGCCAGGAAGCCGGGCGCCGGACGAGCATTATTACGGGTGTGCCCCGGTGTGGCTGCTCCAGAGATTTCGACGAGATTCACCCACCGCTCTCTCGGCCAAAAAACGAGCATCAGGTATTTTAACTTCTACAGCCTTAAATATATATATATATATATGTACATTGTTCAAGCTCTCTCGGCAGAATCTCACTTCCCTCCTCTCTTTCGTGTCCTCTTCCAAAATTCGCAAAGAGTTGCACCAGCAAGGGCACCAATGATTTTCAACCGCAAAGAAATCCACGCTCTCGACCTCGTAATTTCACTTGAAGCACTCTTCCTCTCTTGCGATACATTACACGTTACCAAATCTACAATATCCACGAGGAAGTTCTTGTTCTCGCGTTCATTCTTCATATATACATATATACATAGCCCTGATTCGATACATACGCGTTGGAAGAGAATTTGCACGAGCCTCCGGTCTGTAATGAGGCATAGGCGTCTGCACGATTTCGGTGCTCTTACAATTTCTGTCTTACTTGCTTCTTCATTTTTCTTTCTTTTTTCTCATCCTCTCTCTCTCTTCTACTCTTTCTCTCTCTCTCTCTCTCTCTTCCCGTTCGGCAACAGTTGCTACACAGAGCTAACCAGAGAGTCAAAATTTTGCACACCGACAGAAATTTCTCTCTCAAGAGAAAGAAAGAAAAGAAGGAGAAGAGAGAGAGAGAGAGAGAGAAACGCTCTTTGAGAGCTCTCCTGAGCCCATTCCCGCCGAGCCAACAGAGGCTGCAAACACACGCGGGATGTGCGACGGGGGCCCCATCGTGCGGGTGAAAATAAGAAAATGCGAGGGCGAGAGATTCACGTCGAAAAAAAGCCAATTCGAGTCGAAGGGGTTTGGTGGAAGAACGATAAAGAGAATTAAAAAAAACGCCGAAGAATGGATGAGAAGGGGAAGATGTGAAAGAGGCAGAAAGGGAAGAAGAAGAGAGCGCAGGGAGGTGGATGGATACGCATATATATATATATATATATATATATATATATATATATATATATATATTGTATACATACTGGTATATAGAAAAGGATATGGCAAAAGGGAGTGAGAGGTAAAGGAACGAACGAGAAAGAGGTGATAAATGGGAATGAGGATTGCTCGGCAAAGTGCGAATGGGCCGGAGGGAGAGAAGGATGGATGGACGTACGCTCACGAATGTTTTGCGCATTGCTTTTGACCGTTCCTCATTGCCAGACTCTTTTCCCTCCCTTCATCTCTTTCACGCTTCTTCTCTTTCTCTCTCTGACGGAGTCTCAAAATTTTTCGTGAAGCTGACCGTGTCTCAATGGCAAAACAGCTGAAGAGACTAAAGCACGATGACAGCGACAAAAAATTGACAAATGCGAGAACTTTTACAACAATAAAGAGTCGATAGGTATATGAATATATTGCAAATTATTTTCTCGAAATATTTGCCAACAGTAAAAAGTGATCAGTGCAATGAGTTAAAAAGAACAATCAATAAAAATGAAAATTCATTCAATTGGAGAAAAGGTTATCATTTTTGTACAATTTATCTAATCATTCTTGATCAATTTGGTTGATTATTTTCTTATTTAGTCTTCAAGAGGCGTGCATTTGCGGTCCCATTTTTTTTTTTAAGGGTCGTTGTGGATTCGTGGGGACTCGTTCATGCTTAATCCTTCAGAGTTATTCGCAACAATATTCTTTTTTTTTTTTAACAACCACAGCCCATGTGCTAAAGAGAGCGAAGCCGGACTCTTCCTCTCTCTCTCTCTCTCTCTCTCTCTCTCTCATCGTTGTCCCTCTCACGTATGTGGGTTCGAGCGAGACACTCGTACGTGACCATTTTCGTGTAAATTTACGGCCGGGTGTTATGGGATACTGTAAGAACGCCGGGGTGAACACCAAAGAGCCAAAAGGCACCTTCGTCATTGGCAAAATTGTTGAAGCCCTCTCGTTCTCGACTCTCTTGTCGTCGTTGAAGTATCGAAGAGATTCTCTTCCAATGGGTCCATCCATGTATGTATATATATATATGTATATGGAACCCTACTACTGATATCCAAATGGTCCCGTGACCTTAAGGGTCATCTCACAGTTGTACATACTCGTCGTTTCGTACACGAGCCCATATATATATATATATACTTGTATGACTGTGTATATGTGTGCAAGAATACGCGACTGAATGCTCGAAACGTTAAATTATCGCGTCGCTCCAAAGATCGAGAAAAGAAACGAGAATGTTGAAGAAAAAGAAGAAGGACAGGCGATAAATCAAGCGGGGCATATTAATCGCAAAGGCAGAGAAGAACCTTATTCTCAAAAGGATTGAAGTGTTTGTGTATGTGTGTGTGTGTGTGTGTGTGTGTGTGCGGCTGGATTGCGCATTTATCTGCAGCTCAGCTTCGGTGCAATTGCCTCCATATATCTATATATATATATATATATATCTATATATATACCAGAATCATTGTGCTCGAAATTTAAACTTGGGATACTGATCCAAGCTGCATACTCGGGGCAAGAGATGAGCAGCGACTGACGAAAGTAATAATCGATCGGGAAGGTGCACGACCCTGTCATCCCAATATAATATAAAATCGGCTGGCAAACGAGTATTAATATATACCACTCGCTCAAACTCGATACTAGTAAACCATATGCTAGGATGAGGCTGAAGTGAGAAAAGGTAATAAGTGATGCATCCTCCTGTTGTTGAGACGCAGGAAAATGATAAGTAGTAACTCCTTCTGCCAGTGTGATGAAGAAGAGGAAGAAGAAGAAGAAGAAGAAGGAAAAGAAGAAGGAGAAAAAGAAGCAGAATACGAAGAAGAAGAAGGTGCAACCTCCGGCGAGGAGGGGCCTAATGAACACCAATTGTTCATTGATGAATCGAATTCCTAATGAATTGTGTGTCTCATCGTACGCATGCACAAATGCACCCAAGCTAGCTCATGTGCTAATACGAAATAGCGATGAGAGGCACCTGAATCCTCGACGAGATATCAGTCTCTGTCATAAGACATGATACCTCTTTAGCTCATGCATGAAATGCTTAAAAGTCTCTTCGACAATTTCTCGGAGAAACTCTGTCAAGCAGAGATTATGTGCCAGCGATAAATTTGTAGCTTAGAAATTTGTCATTTGGTGATTCAAAAATACGTTTTGCAAAAAAATCGTAGCTCATCGTCATGATCAGCACGAAGCGTAACATTGACGTAAAGAACGCAAATAATTTTTAGAAAATCACATTTTGGGCAAAAATTAATTTAGCCAGAAAATGGCTGAAACGTAATTTCCTCATGATACTGTGACTCCATTTTCGTCCAATTTTCTTCGCAATCATGCAGGCTTTAAAATAGAACTTCGAATTAATCAACTATGATTTTTTTTTAACTTTCACTGACAGGTCTATCAGATCGATTCATCGCTTTTTAAGACGTCTTCAAAGCTACAATTAAAACTAAATCGATTAAAAGTCTAATCAGAAAAATAGACACTTGAATATTTAATATTTCTAGATTTTTTATAAAAATGATTAAAAATAAAATAAAAATATGTTCGAAGCTATTTCATCAAAAATTTCCCATATGACCCAATCCTCAAAAATTCCCGATGAAAACTTAAAAAAAAGAAAAGACATTTCTTGAAAAAAATCGTTTTGGAATCATCGGAAATCTCATCGGAATCGGAATGAGTAAAGTTTTTTTCAGTCGAAAAAAATCGAGTACATTCTAGAAGCAAAAGCCTTTTTCCGTAGAGCTCAATTGTCTCAAAGTTGCCAGCGATAGAAAGAGAAAGTGAGAAAAAGGGTGAAGAGAAACGAGAGTGAGAGGAACTGCTTGCCTCTGTTTCTGCAGATCCACCTTTTCATGCAATACTATATGCCATATCTCGAAATCATTTATCTCGAGAGACAATGCTCTTCGCTAGAAGGAGAAAAGAAGAAGCGAGAGCAAAATGCACAGTGTGAGATCGTGAGTAATATCAGAACTTTAGTAAAGTCTGGCTCTGTGTATATAGTGGGGCCTACACCTTTTCTGGGCCCTTGGCAATATAAAACGCGTTATTTCTACTTCTGTATATCTTTGCTTGTGAATCTCGTCGAATATCGCCTCTATTATATATATATATATAATATTATATATATTTACATATATATATATATATAGCGCCTTATATCCTATCTCCGGTCACAAACGTTCAACTGATCTTTCGGCCCGCTGGCTTCCAGAGTCGTGATTCTGGCGTTTTACACGTTGCACACGCACCGTAAGTTCATGTTGAGTTGGGGTAACAATGATTCATAGATATATCATTGAAAATACAAACACTCCTTTCACGCTTCGAATAATTCCCCATTGAGAAAATTAAGAACGTGTATAGAGACATATGCGTGTTGATTTTTTAATTTATTCGCCATTAAGAAACAAAGTCAAGTCCACAATGAAAACGTGAAATTGTACCTTACGCAAAGTGTATTTGTTTGAATTAAACAATATTTGTTTTGCACATTTGCAACATTTGAATAAAATGAGGTATCAAAAAATCAAAATCATGCCCGAAAAACATATATTTTGTGAGACAAAAGATTAAGTTGCAAATTGCACAATTGCCATGCTAATAAAATTCATTTAATGCAAATCAAAATCATTGAATAAAAATTATTATTGCCGGGGTATTGACCGAATTTTCATGTACTTTTTTCGTTGCCAATTGTATAAACTATATTTTTATTTCTACCATCAATATTAACTTGTCAAAATAAGAGGTTAAGGATACGAAAAGCTCATTTATGAAATCACTCGAGCATGCTTACGCTATATATATATATATATGTATATATATATATATATATATATATATATATATATATATATATACATATATATATATATATATATATATATATATATATACATATACATGCATGATTCTTATGATTTTACAATGGTGCGAACAATTCCAAGCGTGCTAAGAGCAAGCGAACGTGGGAGATCTTAGTTGAATCTCGGCCAACGAATACCCCAAGTCAGATTACGTATTATGACCCCCTATTGTATATACAAATACTTGTATCTGTACCAGTATAGGAAAGCCTTATTAATACCTCTCGTTGGGCTCACCAAGAGCTACTGTACAAAATATTCTCTCTTCTCTTTTACTCTCAATCGCTCGACTATTGTAAACTCACAATCAGTTTAGGTATGATTGCACGTCCCATTGCCCACGTCTGGAGAACCTCGTGGAATATTAATCTGGGCTATGATTTAAAAAATCAGCGAGTTCTCCCTTGGTCTCTGGCGATTCACAATTTTCTCACAGTTGGTTCGTTTTAAACGAAGAATCGATACGATCTCCTCGTATCACAATCTGCTCGTTTCTTCAATTCGCTCTATTTAAATTCTTCGATTAATTTTATCGTCTCTCGATTTCATTAGCATGAAAAATTCTTATTTACGGTTTCTAAGAAGAAGAAAAAAAGGGAAAAAAAAAACATCTGCGTGGTTATGGAAAAATCGTGTCCAACAATGGTGAAATTTTTCAATTTTTCCTCGCGGCAACAGTCGCAATGTGGTGACATACATCCGACGTTAAGGATGGTAACGTAGTAATCATGAGAACGAGTATTGCAGTATAATTGCTGATAATCACCGAACACGATCTTTCTCCTCCTTCTCGTCGTCTTTTTTAACCCTCGTTTTTCCTGACCAAAATCGTTTTCTCAACCGGACGCGAAGATATATCGCAACTGTGTATATAAAAAATACTATTATACATATATATACATCTATATAGTGTGTATGTGTAGAACGAGAGAGAAAAGTACACTCCTCTCAACCATATCCAGACTTTGCCTCACTTTATCTCGTTGTCTCTTTACATACACGCTGTCTTTTCTTTTCCATTTTATTTTTTACGGTCCTTCATCTTTATCGCTCTTGGCAGAGAGCTACGGTATATATATCGATTCCTCAGATATATGTATATATATATATATATATATAAATATATTTTTCACTGTCTCTCCTCAGTTGCTTCTGCAAATTAGTTCGATATAGGTACATATAAGGTGGATCTCCTCTGGACCATCCTTATTCTCTCTCTCACTCTCTCTCTCTCTCTCTCTGTTTCTGGCTCATCTTCCTCATCCCCAAGAGCTCCCGTGGCTCATCGTCCTCATGCCTCCTGCTTCTCTTGCTCTTTTTTTCTCATTCTGTTCTTCTCTTCTTTACCTCAATTTTTTTTTTTTTTTTTTTCATCTTCCTTTTTTCGACACTATATATACTTTAACTCTTTTCTCTCATCCCGCCTCTCATCTCCATCTTCCCCAAGTACATATATATATATATATATATATATATATATATATATATGGGTGCATGTAGTATGTATATGTTTTGTATATGCGCCGCGGCGAGAGAGATCCGATCGAAATTTCGAGGGAGTCGTTAAATCATCCGCCGGGGTGGTGGCGCAACGATGCACCGTTGTGGCCCAAGCGAAAGAGCTCGATCTGGTGGGCTCTGTGGGGTGAGGAGGAGCTTTTTTTCTGACTGGCTCCACGCGCGCAGCCTCAAATTCCCCTCAACCCCTCCATCATCCGTATTTTCTCTCTCGCTCTCCTCTCGCGCGATGTTAGACGCGGTGAAGCTGATCAGTTTGTTACGGTTTTTCATGCAAAAATGGTCAATTTCGTGGCCAAGAAAATTTACCGATTTAACGCCTCATATGCGGGACCAGCAGACTCGGCTCGCCGTTGTCATTAAGTCTGTACGCAGGCCGAATGGCACGCAGAGAGCCTAGTTAATCAACGTGGAAGACGCCAAGATATATATATATATATATATATATATACATATATGCATATATATACACATATATATACACACATATATATATGTTATATGTACCATAACGAACGAAGTTACTCCCACGGTTGCCGCCACGAACGCACAGGGTTGTTTCGTGTTATTAATTGGCCAGAGTTATAGATTACCGAGCTGGATCCACCCCGCGGACGTATTATCTGCATATGTGTGCAACGACTCGTATCGATTGGAGGAACTTGGGCAAAAAGATAAAGTAGCTCACACGTGCATAACGCGACTCAATCATGATATTTTTTAATCTCATTAAAAATCCTCTTATTTTTTTTCACCACCGATACATCGTGAATTCGCATGGAATCATCAATAAAAAAATTAAAAAAATCGGCGAATAATGAAAAACTAACAAATGATATGCTTCTGTGTCCGGTGACTGGGACATAAAATCAACAAAGATATTACATATAGATAATATTATCTGGTAATAGTTTTATATCTCTTGCTATCGCAACTTTTACCAAGAGAGTTTAGGCTCGTCCTTAAAATCCTTTAAACGCCTATATTGGGTAATCAGCATAGGAGGAAAATTTATAAGCATGAAAATATTCACTCGGTGTATCGCAGGTTCGATTTTTCTTCAACTACATCAATTTACTGAATAAAAAAAAAAATCAAATGGCTCCCTACGATTGGCAGAGCAACGTCAGAAATTTACTATAAAACATGCGTTCGTAAAAGTCGCATAAAATTTGCATTAAAAAAAAATCCGCAGGTGGCACGTGGTAAAGACAGTTTTTCCACAGGTTTCTCAATTATAAAAACTGCCTTGCTGCCAGGTGATACCAACAGAATTTACTTTCTTAAATGTTTCACCCGCCCATTTAGTATAATCAGCAACGTAAACGATATTTATAAACCAGAACATTTTCACCCTATTTTTCAGCAGGATCAATTTTTCCTCGATCTTTAACTACTCGCTTCGCTTACCGAGCGAATTATCGCTTGATTAAAAAATAATAATTTTAACGTGTTCCCTGCGATTGGCAGAACGGTGCCAGAAATGTGCAATAAATGTACGTTTGCGCTAATATATCGATGTATTTCAGCGATCCATAGATATTAATTTCTCTTATCAATTTTATGCAAATTATTGCGAAAATATTCATGATTGCAAAGTGGAAATCGAAAACGTCATATCCCCATTTCGGAGCACATATATATATATATATCTGATCCACGAGAGAGAGAGAGAGAGAGAGAGAGAGAGAGAGAGAGAGAGAGAGAGAGAGAGAGAAAGAGAGAAAGAGGGAGAGAGAGAGAGAGAGAAAGAGAGAGAAAGAAAGAGAGAGAGAGAGAGAGAGAGAGAGAGAAAGAGAAAGAGCGAGAGAGAAAGAAAGAAAGAGGGAGAGAGAGCTGTAAAATATCTATGCTATAAACGCTCGGCAATCCTTAAACTCACGCGTGCTTACTAATAACGGCCACTTTGCGAGTGTGAAATAATTACTACGAGGGACCTCCTGAGTAAGAGAGAGAGAGAGAGAGAGAGAGAGAGAGAGAGAGAGAGAGAGAGAGAGAGAGGACAAGTTGCGAGCAAACCAGTTTCGCGAGAGCGAGAAGTGCGAGAGCTGAGAGTGAACACTCTATGAGAGATTAGCATAAGTGATCGAAATGATCAATGAGCACGAGGCACCCGCGCGACGTGCTGGAACTCTATAGCTGCATACATGACTACATGTATGTTATACACATATATGTATATATATATATCTACATGTACCCACCAATCGTGAACTATCTCAGCGAGCTTGAACATAACATTCGTTCCTGCGTGTGCGATATCTCGCGAGATCGCTCCTGATATCACTAACATATCATGAAGAGTGAAGTAAAAAAATCCTTTTTGCAGTCTCTCGTCTCTCTCTCTCTCTATTTTTCTCTTTCTCGCTCTCTCTCACTTTTTGCTACAAACATAAATTTACTCGCGTCAAGTTTTATCGTTCTGCAGTCAACGCGTCCAGGACCTTCTAATAAATCTACTTTATCACGAAGACTTCGTACGGTAAAAGATTCATACTAAAATCTTACCGCAATCTGGAACGATATTTTAACATATTTTTGATTAGATTAAACTCGCTAATGTTTGTACAATTTTTTAAGCGAGAAATTTGGATAGTAATGAAAAAAAAAAAGATTATCTGTTATCTTTTCTCATATTTCAATTATCAGCAATGATGAATTATTATTTGTGACAATTTTGAGATTGTTCGATGATAAATGAGGTAAAGTTCGCTGCAACGTTTTCATAGAAACGTGAAATTAGCTTCGCGTTTTCTCTGCGAATCACGCGTCACGCGATCGTGATCAGGAACCAATTGAGACCGATCGATCGATCGATCGATCGATCCGCGCGCATTCGTCACGCATTATGGACGACTCGGTAAGGAAAGAAAGAAAGAGACAAAGAGAGGGAAATCCGCTATTCGACCGAACGTGATGAACCTTAGCTCGTAGATTATCCACTATTATCTAACGTATGGTGGTACTTGTTATACGAAAGAGGCAAAGGAGAAGGAATATGGGCGGTATAAGATTCGATAAACGTCGTGAGAGTCCGTACAGAGAAGTTTCGCTTGACCGAAGATACCTGTCGGCGAGATTCTTCATGGTGACGTACTGGAATCGCGAGCTCGCAACGATGGACATATTCGCGTCCACTAGAATGTCCATATATATGTACATATATATATATATATATATATATATATATATAATTGCATAGATCCGTACGTACATATATGAAGTAGGAAATGTTGAATCAGCACGAGCGTCCTCGGTCGAGGACGATCGCGCAGGAAAACGACACACGACCTCGCATCTTTTCTCTGAGACCCCCAACGTTTGTACCGTTTCTTGCGAGCTTAAGAAGACAAACAGAACGTGCTCTATCGTTAAAGCTCTCGCATTGCATAGCGGAATCTGTCTATCGGGACGAGAGCTGAATCAAGTTCTTAGCAATCCATCGATAACCTCGTGGAAAAAAAAAAACGATATGCAAGAAACGTAAAAATATATTGTAACCAAACCCTCTTCTCAGTGTAGACCACAAACATGTAAGAAATATATATATATATAGTAGAACAAATTTAGGGTTGCTGGGAGTAATTTGAAACGATTCGGAATAATACTTATATTATAATTGAGGTCGATCATTCGAACACTTTTCGTATACTTTGGCAGTGATTCTAGAATCTCAAGCTATATTTTTAGAAAATCAATCGATCTTAAAGAATAAAAATATAAATATTTGGTTAGTCGATAGTGACATTTTATAAAATTTGAGGGTAGTAGAAATAATTCGAAATACCAATAATTGTCGGAATAACATAAACTAGGTCGATCGTTTGAGCAGTTCTCGTACATTTTGGCAACCAGCCTACAATCTTCAGCTCTTAAATCAATCAATCTTTTTTTATTCGATCGTCACTGTGATTTGTAAAGGATAAAAATATCGATATTTAGTTATTTTTTTGTTATCATTTATCTGTCGATTTTCGTTCTCTTTCTATGGACGAAAGACATAAAATTATTATAAATAAATGCGTGCATTGAATAATTTTTCATACGAGTTTGGTTTATGGACACGAGAACCCTCGTCTGTGTCATTGAAAATGCCAGTGCTGATTTCATACATATTAATATCACCGAGGCTTAATCGACGTGTGGACCGACGTGTGTATGAACACTTTAACGAATGAGAGACTCAAACGAAATGGAATCACGCAAACTCGTCAATCCTCATTTACCGTATTGGCAACGCGTCAATTGGGGCATTGAGCATCAAGTGAGATCGAGGTGTCTCTCTATCGCGAGACTGACGAATTTTCCGTTTAACTGTCGAATCGCTTTCCAAAATTCAAGCCCGATCTACGCCTATTCAAATAATTAAAACTGATTTATAAAAAAAAAACACAAAAAACGAAAGATAAAAAATTAGGAAATAGTAGAAAATTATATGATCAATAAATATTGAATTTTAAATAATTTCAATTCCCTTCCGGTCGAGCCTTCCGGTTCGTTGGAGTGCTCTTCTCATTCCCTCAAAATATTTCATTGGAATATATAAAAATACATTATAAAAGTGGTTCGTGGCGCCTGACGCTCCAATTGTTTATTTGTGTATTGTATTCTTTTGATTATTGGGACATTTACGAAAACTCCGAAATTACATTTTATTCTTTGGTCAAATTATGTTTATACTCGATGTTATTATGTTTTTTTTTAAAGAATATTTCAACATTTTCTTGAATAAATTTGATTTTTTTGATGTTACAATCATAATTGACATTTAGTTAATATATTTTAAATAATTATGAAAAGAATTTTTTGCGTTATCATTTTTCAGAACAGACTGTGTTATTTTATAATGGAATAACGTTTATTAATTTGCGATTGAATGCAATGATGTTGGAATCACCGGAAAAGGCCCTGGCGAGTCTATTTTCAATTTATTATTCCGTGGTCTAAATTCGTTTAGATTCAAACTGTCTGATACATAGTTTGTGATCATGTGAAAAATGTCTGCGAAGGAAGAAATACTCGGTTGAGTGAATTTCTTTCCCAGTACCGGTACAAAAGACGTGTTTCGTGTTAAAAAAAATCCTTGTTCTTTTTAAACGAACCTCATAATTCAGGTGATTTAAATTCACTTAGTGGGCCATAAATTTACATCAGAATGAAATAATTTTGTGCCGGAAAATCAAATCGTTTCAGTGGCTCGATCCTGAGAACTCACTCAGTACTTCCAACGGGACAGACTAATTTTTTAGGGGAATATTAATAGGCACACTTCTCACATTATTAAAGTGATTTCCTTGAAATTTGAATCAAGTTTAGGAGCGAAATTTTTCGAACGTTACATTTATGTAAAAGTCTTAAAATTCTTTAATATCCTGTTCGTGTACCTGCGGAAGTGACCATCAGACTTGTATGTAAGTTATTTCGGGGTCATTGTCATGAAACTGGTTTGTTGATTATATGACATTATTAACCAAAGTCAAATCCCATCATCATTATCATCATCATCATCATCATTATTATTATCATTGTTGCGATTATTCCAATTGCACGTCGTCTTGTCCGAGCTTGACCGGCAATTTTAAAACTGTAGTGTGCTAAACTTTGTGAGAAAGTGTCAGTTCAAGTTGATAGAACGAGCTCTACGTACTGCTGGTGGCATATATATATATATATATGTGTATACGTAGAGCTCGTTCCATATATATATATATATATATAAAACACGAGAGTAAGCGAGGTGAAAAGCAGATTCCAGAGGTCTCGAAGAGGGCACATCTATAGAAAGAGACAGAGGGAAAAATCTCTTTTATTTCTATCTCCGGAGTCTCGAGGCTCTCCTTCTTCGTTGAGCCGCGAGAGGGCAAAACGAGAGGCCAACCGGTCGCTCGCGTTCTCACGCCCCATTACCGCTCATACACACACCGCGCACTCTCGCGACTCTGCCGGGCAACATATAGGTAGGAAGACGATTTTCAATCTTCTCCAACTTCCAAATACCTTGCACTTCCTTATGTGTTTTCGAGTATGAGTATTCGGTACAATTATAACATACATTTTATTTTATTTTTTATTTATTTATAAAGGGGAGAGAAAAAAATTATATCTTTTATTGGGCCAATCTTGACTGGATGAACACTGGGTAAAGGACCTTTTCGCGCTATGAATTTTTTTCTTTTATTGTCAACGAGGATATCTCCACATCCATTATTAAGTAATTGATAAATTCAATGGAAAATAATTACGAGATCCTATAAATGAAAAAATTATACAAATTTAGAAATTATCTAGATGATTATCGAAATTTACTTGCTCACTATAATATCAATTTAAGTATAAACATTTTATTGAAATCGAGCAAATGTTATTTCAGTTTAATAAATCTGGACCTGATATAATTGATCTTAAATGGTTCTTATTCTCGTTGTATCTGGCCCGCGTTTTTCGAATTCCTCAAATTTTTCCTTCTCCAAAAATATATTACGTTTTATGGTCGTGAGTCCTGGGGTAGTGGCCCAGAAAAGACCGAGGGACCGAAAGAGATGCACAAAACTCTTTTTTGAGACGCATTCCCTACTCGAGAGTCTTATCGCGCCCTCTCATGAAACTATCCGAAGAGACAGAGAGAAATACCGAGCTAGTTCATATATGCACCAGAAGAGGGCGCTGCACTCTCACAGAGTGAAGAAACGAGAGAGCAGGGAGCTGATCTCCCTTATCGTTCGCAATTAACAAACTCGGGGAGTCCGTTGGACCTGATGATACTTCTTGGGTGGCTGGGCGGCTTCCGAAGCCTCGATGCACTAATACATAGAATGTGTACAGGAAAAAGAGAAAGAGAGAGTTAAAAGTCCATCCAACGATTCAACTCGACATCGGTAGAAACTCTTCGCGTTCTTTCCTTCTTTTTCTCCCTTTTTATTTTTCATTCTTTCTTTTTTTTTTTTTTTTTGTTTTTTTACCATATGGTTTCCAGCGAGATATCAGAGAGAGAGGCGTGCCGCGAAGGGCTACCGTTCCGCGTGACTACACGAATTTCGTTCACCAGCCAGGTTCACTCTCGTGTGCATCAAAAGCTTTATGTGTGTAGTGCGCGCGAGAAGCGTTATCGAAAAAAATTCCACGGGGTTAGTCATCGATCTGTATAGATCTCGCTTCGTGTTATATATACATAGATTTTACACACATACACATTTTACATAGATTTTACAAGCATATATATATATATATATGTATGTGTGTAAAATCTATGTATAGCTGAGGACATTTTTTTGTGTACAAAAAAATTGGATAGAAAGAACGCCCATTGTTCGTTATCTATAATTTTAAAAAAATATTCGCTACCCTTTCAATCAATTAACGTTCTAAAAAGGAACTCTGCGACGAGACTTTTTTATTCTAGAATTTTGTGCTGCGTTAATTTTCGTTACACAAAAATCAATGTGTACACGTAGCCGTTTAAAATTTCAACAAATCAGATTAGCACAAAAATTAGTCTGGTGTAAATAAACGAATGAATATTATTCGATTGAGTGTAAAACATTCGATATAAGTTATCATATGTCATGAAAAATCAGTAGGCAAAAGGTAATTCGTCGATGATTAATGGGATGGTTAAGTGGAGTCAGTCATGCCCAGCGCTCATCACATGTAACTAAGTTACAAATTTATTGTAATAAAGGCGCTCTCTTGAGGACTTTGATATTTCTTCTTAGAATACTTGGACAGAATCTGGAGTACTGGAGTATCGTAGGGGCAAAAATTGTGCACGGATTCCAATCTATCGTCAATGCATCTCGATCCGTCCTTTCAGCAGATTCCCCCCTCTGTACCATTATATATGGGCTATTTCACCTCAACTCGACCATTAATTTCAGTCCAGTGAACAGAGTTAATTTTTTCAAGACTTTTTTCTGCTCCGCAATCCAGAGTGTTAAAAATTTTCAAAATATTTTGAGTGTAGTTTTGAATAGAATTTATTTGTTACATAATTAAAAATCCTATCGGAGAAAAATACCACATCAAATAAATCCCCTTAAAGGGTACTTTAATGTGGATTCACTGAAGAAATATCGTTATTGTATCACGATATTGTATTCCAAGCGAATCGTCAAAAAAATTATAAAGAATTGATTTTTCATAACTGATGCCATTTTTAAACATTTAGAAAAAAAAAATCACTAAATCCCTACACAGAAAAACCAACGTTTTAAGCCGTAACCAATCATGACAATCTGGTTTTTGAAGTTTTATGCTGTTAAAGTTCATAACGTTCGTCGTAAAAAAAGTTCAGATGACTTTCGTATCGATTGGAGTGTATTTATGTGTATATATATATATCTTCATTATACAGAGAAGTATAAAAAATATAGATAAACCGAAAGATTTAGCTCCGCACAAGGTTATTTGGAGGCAAATTTCGCAAGAATTGTTGAAATATAGCGAAAAAAATTACCTTCATATTAATGAGGCTTTAGGAGACTTTTATCCTGATATATTGCACTCCTTGGACCGCTAGTGAGAAAAATATATACACTGAAATATTTTAGCTTCGAGACACGTCACTGTTTCTGGCTATATTTGTAATGGACCGACAATAAATCTATTCAAATAAATTAATGTCATTCGAACGACACTTCGGGTAACTTTTTTTTTATCCTGCTATTTTAAATTCCTTGTACTCCGAGCTTAAAAAAAAAACAGACAACCACGATTAGCTATTGCTCAAAATAATATTTTTTTCACGTACGATTATTATTTATTTACAATAAACAAAATAAAAATGTCATATGTTTCGAAAATTCGATTTTTATATTTTCACGTCGAATAAAATAAATCCAGCAGCAGTGCTTAAAACAAATTGTTCACTACATCCAAGTGAAAGTAAATTTCAAGACGATAATTTTAATCCGCCAGCACTAATTTTATAATTCACAAAATATTAATAACTCTGCGAGTCCGCATAACTACCCTCGAAATTTCTATAATTATTCACAACTCCGAAACGCGAGGCATGAAAAATCTGTAAAAAATTGAGAATACTCTGCTGAGTCGGGTCAACAGGACAAAAAATAATCGGACGAATCAAAGAGGAAATCAGGACTCAGGATCCAGTCAAATTGAGATGAAATGCCCCATATGTATATAAATCGTTGTTTATAGTGTGCATACAGCTGCATATCTCTACTCCCTTAGTACACTGCACTCGGCTGTTCTTTACGTCGTTGAAACGTCATCCTCCCTTCCCTACGTACGTTTCTTGAGGTCCTCTTACGAGCCAAGCATACATTGCCAAGGTACTCTCCGATCTCCGTGTATATGTCGTCGTCCGCGAGAGACGAGAGACGTGAGCGCGTCTGTGCTCAGTTGAAGCATCAAGGCATAGCAAAATGCAAAAGCAAAAGAGTGAGAAAGCGAGTGAGAAAGCGAGAGAGGGAGAGAGAGGGAGAGAGAGAGAGAGAGAGAGAGATAGAGAGAAAGAGCCGGGGGTATACTCGTATGTAGAATGCCTTAAGTCGGGGCTAATGATACGCGATGATACGCGGCATCCGTCACTGTCCGATGTCTGGCTTGATTGCTGCTACTGTTCTCTATCCTTTATCTTTGCCGTTGTCCTGTGTGCCTCGACTCGATCAACGTGTGTGCTTGCATATATACAAATTTACATATATTTATTGTATATATATATATACACCGTGACGTGCATTATCCAACTTGTGTACACGTCAATATATATATATATATACGCATATACATATGTACACATTTATATATGTGTATCTACATGTAATGTCCGTTTACAGAGAAAGACGAATCTCTCCATGTCCCTGCGAGTCTCACGAGCAAAAACTTACCCACTCGCTATTCGACTCGGTACCATTTTTTACATTTTATTTTTTTTGCAGATAAACTTTAAATAATCGTGAATTAAAAAAAAAAAATCGGATCTGTAACGGCAGTTTCAGTATGAAAACAAAAAAAAAAGTTCAGTATTTTCCAATGAACGTTTTTACTGCAATTTTTGGTTGAATGTGAAATATTTATTTTATAATTCTTGCAATTACAAACGTGTGTAAGAATTATATTCATATGAGAATGTTCATGTATTGTTAAACTATTATCATTATGCAAAATCGTCGAGGAATTCGAACGCTATACGTAGAGCAAATGCCTTTATGTATTCTGCAATCGTTTGCTATTGGGTAGATAGGAATAAGATCGATGTACAACAAAACTCATGCCCATCTCATTTTGTGTACATATATATATATATATATATATGTGTGTGTATATTTGCATATACGTATATAGTTGAGAATACGATCAGAATGACCGAAGGCACATAGACGATTAGAGGGTTCACGATCGTACCTTATGGAGTGGTGTACTCTTTACTGTGCCAATCGATCAAGCGAATGGCCAAGAAAGCTCTCGCGACTTTGTGTTCGTTCGCTTCGACAGTCCAAACATCCCAAGCCGTTACGGACTTTGTTTCCCAAGACTTTTTCAGCGATTTACGCCCAGCAGGACTCTCTCGTATGCCTGTGTTCGTGGATTGGACCTGGCGAAGCTGCGAGAAAGCCACAATCTATCAATTGAGAGAAGAGTGAACGAAAGAGCTGTTTAAATGGACTGTGACTAAAGATCCATTGTGCGTAACCAAACTTGACGTAATATTGCAACCATTGAGATGATATTATTTGATTTTTCTTAATAATTATTAACCAATATTTTTTAATTAATTGTAGGACACAGTGCCGAGATATGAGAATCTTTGGTGCTCTATTTGTTATATATAATAATTTGTGTGTAACTTATCTTGAAATATTGCAACTATTGCGATAAAACTTTTTCCATTTCCACTCAATAATTATTATTCACCAATATTTCAAATTTTCCAATTTCACCGAAAAAAGACAACTTGAACATTATTGCAGTCCCAGTCCTCATTACCCTAATCATATCAGCTGTAAAAAAAATATATATATTCAAATTAGATTTTTTTTTACTCCGAAAAATGTTGCAGCATAAAAAAATAACGTATAAAATACGGATAAAAAAAATCTACAAAGAGTACAATGCGAAGTAACTCTCTGTGAATCCTCTCTGCCCATTTTTTTCCTCCCTTTCTTTCTCTGAATCCTTTTTGCGCGGCTCTTTTTCTCCTCTGTGTCCCACAACCGGTCTTCACCAAAAGTATGCAGTCTCCTTTTCCCTAACATTGAAACGAAAACATGCTACACACATACACACACACACACCCATTCATATATATAAATATATATATATATAAATATATATATATAAATATAAATATATATATATAAATATATATATATATATATATATATATATATATATATATATATATATTTACAAATATTTGCACACACAAAGCAAAACCAACAGCAGCTACTCTCATCTCTCGCAGAGCCCCTGGAAAAAATTGAATTTCACTGAAAAAAATATATATCTCATCTCTAAAGCTCGAATCTCCAGCACCATATCGGATATTCCATTGCATGCATCGAGTCTATTCCTTATATATAATACACTCGACACAATACGTTATATTCTTCATCGAAGAAATACTATATGTATATATATATATGTATATTTTCGTAATATCGTGTCGTCGATATATTCTTTTATCTCACGGTGAGATGCAGCAAGAAATATGTAATATTGTGCACGAGGGACCGCTGTGCCTCGTGTCACTGGGTCACCAGATATTTTCTCGAAGTAAATAAGTCACCAGAGTACATAATACATATCCATAGGGCGTATTTATATATTTTTCTATATCTATAGATATATGTATGTAAAATAAGAGATCGACGAACCTTCTATCTCCGGGATGAGGCTATCGTTGATGCACGGCCAAACTCTTATTGCTCTCCTCTTTTCCGTTCGTGCACTCTCTTTGCGCACAAAGAAATCCCCCCCTTGATCTTTTCTTCTCTGTCGCTCGATTTACTCAAACCCTTTCCCCATCTACTCTATATATATATACATATACATATATATATATATATACATACAACTTGCACGCTTTTACTCGTCTCGCTATATCCCGCTGCTACATATTTATTTCGTCGAACTTTTGCGCGATATCGCGTACGATCGTCGTCTTTGTCGTCTTCGTCGTCTGGGCTTTAAGGCCATATAGCGAGTTGCATTGCTGCTCCTCACGATGGGGTCGCGAGAGGGTGGCTTTTGGACTTTCTCCCTTTTCCCCCTTTTTATTTTTATTATTATTATTATTATTATTATATATTGTACTTTCGCAGTATCCACTGGACACAAAACGAACACTGAGAAGCAGCGCGAAAGGACTTGGAACTCGAAGGAACTTTTAGAGTCCGCAAGAGTGTGGAGGAAAAGTATAAAAGTTGAACCGACGAGACGGAAAAAAAAATATATATATATACAGCCTCAAATAGTTTTATGTGCATATATTGTTATATATCTGTAGATAGAGAAGTCTGTATATACACTGAAACAGCGAATAAGTTTATAATTGGCGGCTGACGAATTGACTCGAGTGAGATTTTGCCTCCCCACTCTTCCTAAATTTGTCGACCCGCGCATGCGTTATCGGGCTCCACTTTTTTCTCAGGAACATCGGAGCGTCAAAGAAGACTCAACAGGATTTTTTTTGTTCATAGACAGTAAATTTTTAACCTGAAGGATTGCATTTTTTTTTTTAAGTTCGGCTGTACCTTGTACCTTAAAAGTAAACCTTAAAAGTACAAAAATTTTCGTGAATATTCAAGACGGGAAAATTGCCATAATCGGAATAACTATTGAGTGAATGATAAAAATTGTATACTGTACGAAACTATTTTTATAGTAAAAAGTTCAAACTTTTTCACTTTAAAAAAGGAATTGCGGTAATTTGCGATCTTCATTGATAAGTTTTTTGTTTGTGAAAATAAAAAAGAAAATAATAAAAATTAAATGTTCTTGGCATAATTCCAGTGGGAAGAAATGATGACGGGTGTGGGTGGATCTCTTTCCGCTTCTGTGCTTTATATAGTTATCTCTCATTTTTCCCTTTTTTCACTCGGTGTATTCAGCACTAGTATTGGTGAGCTTATACACGTATGAATGTTTGTTGGATTGAATGTACGGGCGAAGGAAGCCAGTTCGGTGTACGTGCGCCCATGTGTGTCTGTGTCTGTGTCTGTGTCTGTGTCTGTGTCTGTGTCTGTGTGCACGATCGTGAAGAGATCCGCGGGTAGATTTAGCGGCTCTCGCTGACAAGACAATAGCTGTTCCCTCTTGCTGTGCCCGTGGACGTACACATTCCTTGAGCGAGCCCTCCCTCCACGTCCTTTGCTCTCTTGTCGTCCTGGGTCCTACGGGATGTACAGGTATAAGTGAGATTCGACCTGGACGAGGGACAAACTTTGTGCACTCACATGTGCTCACTTATATATTTAACATGGGAAGAAAGAGACACTCGACGTTGTCGTCGCAGGTTCGTCGTCGTTTCTCTTTTCGCGTTCAACGAGAGACGAGAGACGCGCGCGTCAGCTTTCAGCTTCCAACAGAAGCAGCGTAAGCTTGACTTGCTTTCTTGATATGTGCTTTCTACTCGCATCTTCGTCCTCATCCTCCTATTCCACTACTTCTTCTTCTTCTTCTTCGCATTTTCTTTTCTGTCGCTCTTTCTCTCTCTCTCTCTCTCTCTTTCGAGTCTGCGTTTATCGTTCTCTTTCCAGCAACAGGAGTGACACTTTCACACGGATCTTGGAAGAAAGATGGTCCAGGAGAGAAAAGACGAGAGTCCGATTGAGAAGGGGAAAAATGTTTCAGCATACACATATAAAGGGGTCCACGAATTTTTGGCAGAGACGATATAAAGATGGATTTAAAAAATAAAATGCAAATAAACTGTAAAAGCTAAATTTGAGAAGCCCTTTTTCTTCATTTTGCTATTCTACAAGGAACTTTCACAAATCAAACCGATTCGTTCTTTGGTAAAAAAACGTCCCACCTCGTCTGTAATGGTCCATAGATATTTGCACCGAGAGCAATTTCAATATTGACATTTTTTTCTATTGTGCTTATACACACAGACAAAAGTCTACTTGCACTTAATGATTCCCTAATGACAACAACTTTATTGTTTCTACAATTTTTTGTTTTCTTTATAAAAAAGTGAGCTCATTTTGGATATAAAAAAATTACATAAACTATACATTTATTGTTAAATCAACCGTTGAGTGACCAATCAAAATTGATAAATTAGGGACCACTTTAGAGCAATTAATTACGAACTTTTGGCAATAAATTAGTCGCATAAACTCTACAATTGTTGTAATTATTTGATAATGGTACTAATGCAATTTATCTCAATTCTCAAATAAATGTTTTTTCGTAAAAATGTTTTTTTCACTACCGTTTATAATATTGTAATGGAATATATTTTTTTTTAATGCAAGACTAACAAAGATGCGAGATTGGGAATATTTTTGCGTGATTATATGCCGTATATATACATATATGCGTAAATATATACCTACATACATATATATATATATAACGACGTGTAATATGCAAGCCGCGAAAAGAAAACGCTCGAGTGAGATAACGAACGATCTCGATTTATCATCCGGCGAAACGAATCGGCAGCGACGTTCGAAATAGAGTCGTGTTCTCGCGAGTTGCAAAACTCTTGCGCTCCACCATCAGCCAACAGTTAACAGCCAGCAGTAGCAGCAGCAGCAGCAGCAGCAGCAGCAATAACAGCAGCAGAGATCGTTTCTAATTAGCGAACTTCAGCCTGGACGAAATTAACATTTAACCGGACGGGTCCGTTGCTGCTGCTCCTCTCGTGGACACCCGCAGGACGGACAGACAGCTAACAAATGCTCGCACAGTATGTGTCTGTGTGTGTGTGTGTATGTGAGTTTGTGGACTTTCTCAGGTGCTGGTCCTGCTTCTGCTCTTCTGAGCGTGCCCCGCATGCTCGAGAACTGACGCACACCAACAGAATTGAGCGAGAGATCGAGAGAGCGAAAAATTCGCGAATTCAACTGCATTGAAGAGACGGTGAATCTTTGCGAAGCGCGAGAACATATACACACGAAAAACCTGCCGACGAAACTCCTTTAGTCGTTACAGCCAGGCATTGCCACTCCTGGTTAACGATACGAGACCATTTTGAAAATATAAAAATTTAAAAAAAATCACTTCATGACTCGTTCAATTCACACACCTTTGTTTTTCTCAATATTTACGAAATGGACAAAGATAAAATCTAGATCGAGGGATATCACTTGAGCAAAAATTTAAAGTGAAATTTAATGAGTTGATGAATTTTTTTCAAGTTTCATGAAACTAATTCGAGCCATATTACTTGACTGAAAAAATGAACCACATTGTTATCGAAATATTCTTCAAATATTATTATTATTATTATATTATTGCTGCTTTTATTGTTGTTATGGTATTATTATATTTAAAAATAAGAATTTCACAAATGACTTCTCAGCAAGCGAACGATTGATGCTTGAAATATTAACCGCTTTTTTTGTAATGCTAATTATATTACTCACACTGCAATTGACTCACACGTTACTCCGCAAAACAGGAGAATCCATCAGCTGTCTAGTCGATTTGACTATATTCATCTTTTTTTCTCTCCGTCACTCTTCTTTGTGATTATACAGACTCAATCTTTTCAGTGCTCTGAGTTCACCGAGAGTGGCTATTCAGCGTATGACTTTGATTTACTTTCTCCCTAATTACAAACGAAACGCGGTCGCTTATTGGCGCGTCAGTAGCCGAGAAGAATGATGACACTTCTCTCTCTCTCTCTCTCTCTCTTTCCTTCTCTCTCTTCATCCACTGTTCTATTCGTTTTCTCGCTTTCTTTTTTTACGTTTCTTTTTTGCTTCTTTCCTCCTCTTTTTTCTCATATACGATCATCTTCTCGCTTACGGACAATGCACTCGACTGATTCACGCGAGCCTCAAGAATGTCCATTATTTTTTCAAACTTTAATATACATATGTAGCCATCTTGGGCATCATTTATCATCCGTCAAGTATAACGTCAGTTTATAAACGTTAAGATCGAACGTGCTACTGGCCATAAACTATGAGACGAAACCTCCACAGTATATATATATGTATATATATACTATGATTATTCGTCCGTTTGATGAAGAAATATTTCGTGAGATTTCTGAGACACGATTGGCGTCTCTTCCATCTTGCTCATCAGTGCTTCGTGGTAGTGGCAATGAGAAGAAAAATAATTCGTAATAAAAAGAAGAAAAAAGTTATTGAACAAATTTGTACTCTTTCAATGAAATAAATAATAAGTTGGATTCAAAAATTTCGTTTCCTTGAGAAAGCGATTTTTTTTTCAATTTATTTACGCGAATATGCGATTTATAGTTTGTGCGAGCACGAAATAAAATTGCGTGTCAGGTTCAACAGTCGAATATTTGCTGATGTAAACGATTTTAACTTTACCGAATTAAGTTACAAAAATCCCGCAGTCTAAATTCTGAATAAAAATATTAAATCATAAATGTTAAATAAAAATTATTAAATCATTTAATTATTAACGTAAATGGCCTTTTTTTTTTATCGAAAACGTTAAAAAAAGAAAAAAGAATTCATCGAAAGCATTTATATGTATCGATATATCCCGTCAATCGCTGCTGTTACACATAATAAATGACTTGTAATCCACCTGTATATATACAGAATCGCCTCAATAATAAACCAAAGTATTATACCCAACTGTATATACATATATATATATATATATATATATACATATACATATACAAATACATATACATATACGTATAAATATACATATACATATACATATACATATACATATAAATATGTATAAATGTATATGGGAGTGTCGAACCTTTTGGTGGTTCGTTCTCGAGCAAAAAACGGTGATGAGTGCTCGATGAGAGAGGACAGATGAGAGTAGTTAAAAAGGAAGAGTCGAGATGATATGTTCGTGAGGGCGGAGAGAGATGAGGATAAAGTAGAAAGAGCGAGACGACAAGAAGAATCCAAGCATCAGCAAGTAATGGAATTCCTCGTATCGTAATCTCACCGTGACGCTGAAGTATATCGCATATCGATTGATTTATCTCGTTCGATTGGACCGCCAGAGAAAAGGAGAAAGAGAGAGAGAGAGAGAGAGACCTCGAAGAAAAGTTTTGAAGCAAAGCCATCTCGTTGTATGCACACATTTACATATCTGTGTGCGTATGTGCGTGTATGCGTGTGTGTGTGTGTGTGTGTGTGTGTATATACATATGATGATGACTGGTCCCCAAAACGATTTCGATCGTTGGCGATCTCCTCGCCATGGCTCGCGAAACATCAGCGCGTTTGGGTTTGCCATACGGTTGGCACAGAAGTCTGACCATCGTTTTCTTTCCATCCACCCCTCTCTCTCTCTCTCTCTCTCTCTCTCTCTCTCCCTCTCTCTCGCTCTCTCTCTCTCTATCGTTCTGTCTCTCTCGTTCTCTTTTGCTCAGGAGATGATTAAAAATGGCATAATGAAAGAAGACTCTGCGGGCGGATGACTACCGAGAAAGAGAGAGGTGTGCGTGAGCTCCAGGGAAGGAGAAACGGCGACGACGAACTGTGAAGCACAAGAAGAAGAGGGTAGAAGAAAGAAGAAGAAGAAGAAGAAGAAGAATAAGAATAAGAGGAGGAGGAAGAAGGAGAAGAGGAAGAAGAAAGAAGAAGAATAAGAGGAGGAAGAAGAAAAGAATAAGAAGAAGAAGAAGAAGAAGAAGAGTAAAGTAAGTGGGGAGGGAGAGCGAATAAGAGAATATATAAAAGTCTGACCATGCTCGAGTCTGGACCGCAAAGAGAAACAGCAGCCGAGCTAAAGTACCTCTTTCTCCTTATTCTCTCTCTTTTTCTTTCTCCTTCTCCTTCACTCTTTGAATGAACGAATGACGAACGAAAGAGCAAAGAGAGAGAGTGGAGTTTTGGTTTTTTCGAGCGATCAATCACTCACTCTAAGAAGTTTGGTATACGTCTCTCCGTATCACGAGAGCAACACGAAATCGAGTTTAGGGCTCTCTCGTTCTCTCTCTCTCTCTCTCTCTCTCTCTCTTTCTCACTTGCGGCTTTTTCGATGTATGACAAGGACAAACCGATCCGTGCACATTTAGCAAAGCGATAATGGAGAAGAGAAAGAAGAAAAAAGAGTTGGTAAATTCGGAACAATTCCATGTTGTTTTTGCAATTTTTCACTAACTGTCAGTGGTCGCTCGTTCTACAAAATTCATGCCATTGATATTATTTTTGATATTAATTGCCTTGATTTTTCATATCGTTTCAAATGTCCAGCCAATGGGACGTTTTCCTTATACGCAGATGAGCTAAAAAGGTATAATATAAATGAAAAAAAAAACAAGACAGAGAGAAAGAGAGAGGGGGAAACGTTATAGGAGACCGCGAAGATTGATCTTAAAACGATGAACGGAATAATAACGAGAGAAATATCACAATCATCGACGCTAACTACTGTCTCATTAAACGATTAATTAACCGACGATATATTGCGTAGATAGTCAGCTCGCTGACCATTATATATATATATATATATATATATATATATATATATATATATATATATATATATATATATATATATATATATATTGGCCATTACCCCCTCGGTGAGTCTCTTTCCTATCTCCTGCTGCACAGTACCCTCGCTCTGTGTACACAAAATACACACACACACACACACACACACAACAAACATACATGCTAATAAAGGCCTCGCGAGATTTCTCCAACTCCTCAAGAGCAAACTTTATCCCAGGAAAGATCCTGCGCGAGCTCTCAAGAACGAACACACACACGGGCGTTCTCTGGGTGAGACGATCGTATATATAGAGAGACTTCGGTATTACTCAGGCGAGGAGGAATGACGCGCGTGAAGAATCAGGTGAAATTAAAAAATTTCAGCACGTCACGAATGGGGAAAGGGCGAAGTATGAGAGGGAGGCTTCTTTATCGTTTGCGCATGGACAGCCATATATAGGTACACACACACGCGTGGACACACATATAATCACTGGAGCTGGCAAAGCGCCTCGGCTATATAAACCGCGAGAGATGCTTCTTATCGGTCGATATTTCGCCACTCGCGGTTTTGGCCGATCCCTCAACGACCGTAAAAATAAAAAACTTCTGCACATTCTGCATGTATAAAACATATATATATGTATATCTGCACGTATAAAACATATATATATATATATATATATATGCATATGTGGGAAATATTCCACCCGGTTTCAAACAGTCAAAAGCCTGTCGAAAAATGATGTCTTTGTGACAATTTATCATTATGCAGAAAAAAATTATATTATTTTTTTAATGCGCCATTTTTCAGACATACCAGCTTTAAAATTCACCAAAGTTTTTTTTTCAAATTGCTGTATCTCGAAAATGATTGGATGCACTGAAAAATATTTTAGATACGAAAGTTGCAGTTTTGAATTAATTTTCGAATACAAAAAAAAATGTTGATTTTTTTCAATGGAAAAATGGTCCGTTCGTGCGAAAAATTAACGAAAATATTTTTTCTCAAACAATAGCTGACCTTTAATTTTTTTCCTAAAATTTACAAAATATAGTAGGATGAGAAGGTATTTTTTCGGAGATGCTTGAGTCCAGCTCCTCTTTAGAAGAAATATATTTCGTTTTACGCGGATATTTTAGTCGATAATTATTTCATTCGTGACGTTAAAATTGTTATACGAAATTGATACTGTTCGAGAACTCAGATTAAACATTTTCTTACAAATTTTTCTTACACATTTTAAGGAGGATGCTCACAACCCTGTCGATGCAGCCTGGAATGCCCCATATGTATCTCTGGAATATTTAATTTAACGATTATTGTGCAATAATTAAATGTAAGAGTGAAGTGAAGAATAAATGAGTGTGACATCGTTCGATCTGGTGCGATTGTCTCGAGATAATGAGGATCAGAAAAGTTTTAACTTTTTTTTTTAATTTCTCAACGTTGTGACGTTTTTGCAGCTCGTCATACAGAAAATATGTATGATAATAATTATTGTAATCGTCAACTCCTCTTTCATATTCCTTTTTCGCTTCTTTCTCTCGTTGTGCAAACGGAAAAAGTCGGTGAAATCTCTACTTTTTTGCTCTGCGTTATCTCCAGACTACCCCACGTAGGAGCGTGTAAACTCTTGCAAAATTCTTCTGGTAGAAAAAAATCGAGTGGTGGCCCTTCGTTTCGCAAAAGATAACACTTTTCGCGTGTGTTTACACGTGATACACTATATATACATGCATATATATATATATATATATATATATATATATATATATATATATATATACATATACATATATATATATGTATATATATTTATATATACATATATATATCTACTCATATGATCGCATATACATCCGGCACGATTGAAAAATAATCAAACATGAGAGAAATCTGTATACATATGGGGTATTCTCGAGGATATCATTGCTCCTCCATCTCGTTCAACTCCTCTCTGTCTCTCTATCTCTATCTCTTTTCAGCCTCCTCTCATTCTTTTTCACCACGCATTTATTCGTCTTTTTCTCTCGCTATAGTTTATGCTCCTCTACTACCATCCAATTGCACTTTATTTATCACAATTTATTGACGTTGATATATCGTTGCATAGACACACAGGATATATATATATATGTATATATATATATATATATATATTCGTATGTATGCACATGCGTCATCGCAATTTACATCAACGATATTTCAATGTAAATCATCTCACCGTACTATCGATATGATTTGGGAATGTTTTGCTGAAAAATAAAGAAAAATGGTTAACTGATATTGTATATATATATATATGCGTATATTTTTCGTGAGTTCATCTTTCGGATACATTTTTTGCAGTTTCTCCAAAAATCGTTATCGTACAAAAATACTTGCCAAAAGATAAAACTTTAGTTAAATTGTGTAAAAAAAATACAAACGCAATCGACTATGATTGGTCATCGCAGCGTGTAGTGAGTTTTGTTGAACGAAGTCTTCGCTTCACCGTACATTTTTAGTTTTCTTTTCATTTTTTTCTCTCTCAACGCTGATTCTCTATCCCTTAAACCCATAATGCTCTTACGATTTAAGCATTCGCGTCGACGATATCTTAAGCTCTCTCTCTCTCTCTCTCTCTCTCTCTCTCTCTTCATCGTCTTCCAGTATTATTATAAATTTTCGGTTCAACCCGGGGGTTGAAATCCCACAACCGATGCCTCGAGAGGAGAGGAAGAGAAGAGCACGAATTTTATCACCACTCCAGAGTCCCGGACTGACCTATAAAAACGATCGACGAAAAAACATCGTTAAATTTTTTCGCCAAAAGACGCTTACGAAAGAGAGAAAAAGCGAGAGAGATTGAAAAGTGAAATAAAAAACATGACTTGGAGGATAATTTAGATATGAGGATTCTTCGAGTCAGGTATGTCATATAAAAGCCGAATTTTCCAAATGCTTTTGGGAAGAAAAAGAAGAAAAAAAAAATGAAGAAGAAAAAAAATACGATTCTTTTCATGAGAGAGAGAGAGAGAGAGCCTATATAAGAATTAGAGATTGGTGGTTTTGCTCTCGCACCGAGTAAAAGCTGCAGATAAGCCACATTTATGCTTTTTTCTGGCTTTGCGTGTGTGAATTTTGTGCACTACGAGATAAAGAGACTTAAAAAAAAAATGATTGGTGTAACTTCGATCGTTGAAAAAATTAGAGCTCGAGCTACATAGTGCCTAATCATTAAATCATTCCTCGGAACAATGAAATTCTTTTCATATTTTTCGGCGAAAAAAAAAAATTAACAATTCGCTCTTTCCCTCTCTCCTTCACACACCTCTTTCTCTACATTTCTCTTCTGATCTTCATCTTCTTGAACTCTCATCGCAAGGCCCGAAAATTCCCTACAATTTACTTTCCCCAAGGCGCATTTTCGACCGGTTATATATATATATATATATATATATATATATATATATATATATATATAATATAAATGGGATAGAGCTCTTCGAAGATCAACGAACCGGCTAAGAGGAGAGCAACGTCACGAAAAGAGAGGGAAAAAAAGAGCGAAAAAGAAAGGAAAGAAAATACGAAACGACGAGGCGGCATTGGATCCGCCTACAAAAATATGAGGTCGATAGGATCAGTGATAGCGAGGGAATGGGTCTCAGCTTCGAGCTGTATATAGTGCATATACCTGTAAAATATCATAACATATATATATATATATATATATATATATATATATATACACATATATATATATACACATATATATATGTTGTGTGTGTGTGAGGGTGTGTTTGTGCAATGTATAAAATGCACAAGGAACTGTAATACATGTATGTAGCTGTTATAGGGCCTGTTTTTTGTACACGTGTTATTTCTTAAAAATTAAAACTCCGAATTTTCACAAAACGAATGAATTGAAGTCTAATTATTTTCGTTGCGCTTTCACATGAGAACTTTAGAATTCCGGCAAAAAACCACCTAGTTCTTAATCAGAGATTTCTGATCGAGGGTGGCAAATGAATTTCCATATTCTTTTCAGAAACCGAAAAATATCGAAAAATATGGTGAATTTCAAGTAGATATTTTAATCTTTCCACGGCTTGGCTATTTTGGGCCGATCAGTAGAGTTTTAGTGACTCATCGAGTAGACTTAAAAGATGCTGTTTGGTTCATCTCGATATTTTTATTTTTGTGTTTACGGCAGCATTTTAAAAATTTGGCAAAAATCGATGATCTAACTTTACAAATCTATAAAAATTTCTTAAATTAAAGCTGACAATTAGTCAGGTCGAGTCAATTGGCGATCGTAATATTGAAGTTCAAATGATTATTAAAAAAATGAGCCCAAAGTGTTACAACTCGATTGAGAAGCAAATATTTTTATTTAATGACCAAACTCCAGAAAGATTTTTTTTTTAACGGTTTCCTCACGACCCGATTTCGATTGATTTTACTCACTGATCACAAATTCTCCAGTCCTTTAGTCCGAGACTTAAAATATTACTGCCTAAAATTTTAAAAAAATGTGTTTTTTTACCCAAATGGAATATAAATAAAATTTCTTTTCGTATAAGTTAATATTAATTCTTTGTGCACGCTGGAAGGATCTTTAAACTACGAGAGAAAATAAGACGACGAATGTTTATAAGCTACTTTTGTGTAAATCTTCAAGTATAATCCAATGAGACCTGGCAATTATCATAATAATTAGTGTTCACCGAAGCAGCTCGGCTATGTTTGGTCACTGTAACGTTTGTTGCTTGGCTGATGGCTATGGTTAATTCTCTCGCGGAACCATCGTGGAATTCATTGCAACCGAACAGACGACGCTGCACAACACACTTGTGGCAAAACCGTCTGTGAGAGAGGCTTCCATTTCCTAGCCAGAGGCCTATCTCCAATGGAGAAAATTCATCGAGTCCCACGAGCCACCCTCGCTACATTCTTGTTACCACACATATCCACGTGTACAAACAAACACACACGAGGATATTAAACTTGCACATACACACACATATATATGTACACATATGTATAGAGTCGAGACAGAGTGAGATTATTATCTATGCCAACGGAAACTTGACTCGATCTCGGCGTTCCTTTCAATGCAAACGGCAATGAATAATAGTAGAATGAAAGAAGTAACAATTTTCATAGTACTTTCTGAAATTGGCTAGTCATACCTTCGTATTTGTAAACTAGTATAGGTTTTATATACTATTATATATTTATATAGAATAATAAAATTAATACAAGTATCCCAGTGATGATCTTTTCATATTTTTCATTCTGTAGATTTTTGTCTACTTCATTTTTTTTTTCTCATTTCTTGACAAAATGAGGAAAATTATTTTCGATACAATTGTTCCGAAATAAATAAAATGGCCTAAAAAGATCAGAAATTACAAGTACAAAAAATCGTTACTCAATGTGCGTCTCTGTCTTTTATATAATTAATTTATCATTTGTGAAAGACTTGAATGATTTGATGGAACTTTCTACACTATAAAGTTTTAAAGAATTTTGCTATTAAATTTAGCAGCGATCGACAAAGAGATTCTAATTTTATAAAATTTTTACATTTTCAACAAATGATTTGAATCTTCGAATTTTGTCGGCAAATTATGTGTGACTGGAATAATCGTAAGATAGTCAGCTACAACTTGAAAAATCAAGCTAAAACCTAATGAAGTTCTAATAAATTAACTTTCAAGGATCGTTGGTTTTGGAAAAAAAAAAAAAAAAAAAAAAATCGTGAAACAATCTCCTAATTTTCATATAAAAGATTATAGAATTTTCGAATTATCAAGCTCAACGTGGAAAAAAATATATATAAATGAGAATTTTTCAGATTGATCCCTCATTACGTGGCCTCGTACTGCCAAAGGAAGCCAAAGAATGAAGTATAAAACGCTTTCTCCTTGTATAGCTTTGATGACCAGGGGAAATATTATGGAAGCAATTTGCAAATTTCGTATTTGCAGGGTTTCTTACATTTTTTTAAAATTGCTCCATTGACAAAAAAAATCATCGCACATGTTATTAATTTTAATAATTTATCTTCAAATTTATTTATTTCGATCAAATTTTAATGTTTTACTCCAGAGTTCGATTACTTGCACTCGCTATCGCGGAAACGGAACAATATCTCTGCACTGGATGAGTCTACGAAAAAAAAAAAAAAACAAAAACGAAAAAAAAAATTGAAAAAAAATGTGGCAGACATGTACGTAGACTCATACATTATAAGTACGAGCTGGCAAGAGAGACTGTGTGTCGGCCATACGCAGCTCGCGGCATCGTCTTATTCACCAGGCGCACGCTATTGATTAGGATGACTCGAGTTTTTGAGATAAGCCTTTCTCGTGAACGACGATGTGTATATATACACATGTATATAATACGTATGTACCTCAATACACTACATATCCCCTCTCGGAGGTCGGTGAAGCCCCTGGGACTCCATAAAGCGCTTCTCTTGCCAGTTGAGAAAGCCGCGCATCATCCTCTCCCTCTCTCTCTCTCTCTCTCTCTCTCTCTCTCTCTCTCTCTCTCTCTCTCTCTCTCTCTCTCTCTCTCTCCCCCTCTCTCTCTCTCTCTCTCCTCTCTTTTTCTCTCTCTCTCTCTCTCTCTCTCTCTCTCTCTCTCTCTCTCTCTCTCTCCCTCTCTCTCTTACTCTTGTTTCACTTGGTCTTTCGCTTGGCTCCTCTCTTGATTGAGTTCCAATGGGTGTGGTCATACTTCAAACGCCTCCGCATAATAATTATTAGGTGAAACGTGTTTCTCACGTAGAGCAGAATATTTTTCCATACAGAAAAAGTATGAAGATAATAGGAATTTTTACAATTTTGTATATGGCACATATCATGTATTGAACATGAAAAAAAAAGATCCACATAGACGACCAGAGGCTGCTTGACATATTTTTTTTCGTTCAATGGCAATTTTACAAAGAGGATCAAATCGTTTCTTCGAGCGAAATATTCGTAATATACAAAAAAATTTGTTGGATTTGAGAAACGAATGTATGATTATCTGGTAATTTTTTTCGGTGTGCAGGGGAGAAGGTACTGGAGTAATTTTTTAATCTTAAGTTTTTCATATGGGAATTTTTCTTTTTTTTTTTTTTTTTCATTTTCAATGTGAGTCTTTCCTCGTAGATCGAAGGATATTCTCACGACGTGGCGGTCTCGTTTACTTATCGTATTTTTTTCCGCCCCCTCTATATTTATTTTTCATTTTCTTTTTTTTTTTCGTTTTTGCGTCCCCTCTGCTTATCGCGATCTCTCTTCCTCTCTCTCTCTCTCTCTCGTTCTCTCTCTCTTTCTCTTACTTTGCCCAATATATATAAGCGGACGAGTGCGAAGCTCCGACGTGAAAGACTGTTCGGCTGCGAGAGGTAATCACGAAGGTATCGGGAGTATCTATAATATATATATGTATATAGTATACCGAAGAGTTTCTGGAAGCCTTGAAGCCCTCTTGGACGAGATCTTTTTCTCTCTCTTTCTCTCGTTCGAGCCGCAAAAGCTACGAAAAGGAAAAGGCAAGATATGGTCCCGATGGCTTCGAAATATGAGGCAGGTGATGGTAGATTTTCGGTGCTCTTGTACAACCTCCTACGGCTTTTCTCTCACTCCACTTTTTTCCCATACAATAATCATCATAATTTAAAAATAAAAAAAATAAAAAATTATATTTATTTTTATGTAATTTCGTTCTGCTGCATTTTTTTAAAACATTGTCGACTCTTCTGCCGAATTTTACATTGCACACGTACCTCGTACTAATAATAATAATAATAATAATAATAATAACAATTTTCTGTGTATGTTAGCTTCTATGAGTATGAATTCCCGAGAGCCATAAAAAAAGGGATGAGAAATAGTCAAGAAATTTGGATCCACAGAGAGAAGCCAGTAGTTACAGGAACGATCGAGCAGACTAAAGATAGATCGCGAGAATGTTTGCATGCACCGTTATACAACTCACGCCAAGTATTCTCGTCGTCCTCCTCCTTACCGTTAATCCTGGACGGTAATTTTGCTATTACCTTATCTCTCAGGTAACCATCTCACGATACAAACGGAATTGAATAAAAATTTAATCTATAATTTGATTCAAATTTATCTCGTATTTCACGGATATTTACGTATTTCATTTTATCTCCTATTTCACGAATATTTTTCTTCTCACCCTATTTTACACCCTGGCCGTATATCTCTTTCCAGGAAGGTCAAAATTCAACGATACATATGTCGTGACAGGATAGTTAGAACATCAAAAAAAAAACAATGGACCAAAGACAAGGTAAAAAAAAAAAAAAAAATCTCGATTATGCTTCGCGCTCCGGCACCTTCGATCACGTACGCGGAAGATCCGTTTTCAAGTAAAAATTTCTTGACGTAAAGTAACGTGAAACGAAGAGAGGACAGTGCTTGGTACACAGAGATCGCACGAGGACAACGTCGATGGAGTAGGCAAAAAAAATGGACGAGACGACCGAAAAAAGGGCTGGGAGGGAAAAGGACTAAAGAGAGAGCCAGGCAGAAGAGAATTAACTAACGACACGTCGATCCCGCAAGAGACGTCAAGCGTCGGGACGATTGGTCATCGGAGAAGCAACCAAGTGTGGCTGCTTTATAATATCGCCTGAAGACTCTTTTACGATCTGTGATTTTTTTTTTTTTCCTCATTTCTCATTCTCTAGTCACCTGACGCTTCCTCTTTCGGTTCGGTTGTCGCATTAACCCAGCGAGATCTAGTCCAGGTCTCTCGCATCATAAACAGCTCGTCGTCGGGTCCAGATACTTTGTAGAGACTCGTAAGATGTTTATATATACATTTATATTACATATATACATATATTATTATTATTATTATTATTATATATATAGACGATGCAAAAAGTGCGAGAAGACAACACAATGAAACAAAATTCATCAGAAACAAAAATTCCATAAAATTTTCCCAAAAATGGTAAATTATTTTTCAATTTTTAGTGGAATTATAGATTAATGATATGATATAATGATTGATGATATATATATATATATCACGACCGCATCAAAATAATCGCTGTCACATACAAGAAAGGGTCAAATAATATACCGGATGTTTAGTTTTAACTGCATTACCGTGTACAAGAAAGGGTCAAATAATATACCGGGTGTCCCATTTCAACCCTTTAAAATTAAGTTATACCGTGTATAAAATAAATAAGAGAAAAGGGATGAAATTATCTCGGCCTCGATCCTCCCAAGATGAAAAATTCTCCCACTCCATTTTCATCCGATCTCTTATCAATCAAATATATATCATGAGATATTTGCTCGCTTATGTCATATAGACTTCTTCGTATTTCTTCATCAGGCTGTTTTCCATTCTCAGAAGAAAAAAATGGCCATAACACTCGCAGCTTACTCGATCATCTTTCTCGCCTCAGCTATATATTTTCGCCTCTCTGGCATCTCTTTTTCTATACATATACAATCTACATACTCATAACACACACACACACACACGCACACACATGCAAACATCTTCTTTTCTTCACTTCCCATTCCTCTCCCTCTCTATTCATCGGAGGGCTCAGGCTCTCTTCTCGGCTATTCCCGCAGGTAACACGATAGCTCAAAGATCGGTGCGGTGGTGCGCGCAGACTGCTGCCGTCGTTCCTCTTCCTCCTCCTCGTCCTCCTCCTCGTCCTCCTCCTGCTGCTGCTGCTGTTCCATGCTGCTGCAGAGAACTCCGCGTGTCGAGGACCACGCCACCTTTACTCCTTCATCTCGATACCGCGCGCGAGAGAGTGCAAGAGACGAGATTGAAAAATAAGAAGGATGAAAAAAATTGAGAAAAAAAAAAACTAAGAACGAAGGTAGAGGAAAAAAAATTTTCGTCAACGAAGGAGAAAAGGGTTAGCAGAGAGTGAAGTAGGACGCGTGAGAAAAACAATAATTCGAGAGTAAAATACGCGAACCTTCGCATATACATATATATATATATATATATATCATATTATATGCGAAGGTTCGCGTATTTTATCATATATTCTTACATACATACATGTATAAATCATACCTACGTACACCTCAATCTCGAATGCAATCCTCTCCTTTCTCGATTCTCATCCATCCTCTCGCTTTCGCCCATCTTCTATATATGTATATATATAAAATATACGAACGCAGAAAACTGCATGGCAAGCCATTTCACATAGTATTGTTTAACTTTCAAACGAGCACAGATAGTAAATGTACGTATAAATGATCTGAGTGAATTTTAATGCATCGCAAAAATAACGTACATTATCATTGGTTTACCATGTGATGGCTACAAGTTGAGCAGAAAAAAAGCTAAAATCTTAGGTATCCATAGACTTAAAGCAACAAAAAAAAACGAATTATAAAATTTTCAAATTTGAAAACATCAACGAAGCAATGGTAAAAATGAATTCTCACATCTCCCCTTTCAGCCAAAATTATTACCCTCTCATGAAAGACTATAAACGTTGATGAACAATCCAGTAATGACACTTTAAAATTCTCAGAAACAACAATTTTTAGAAATTTCAACAAAGCAGTAAGTACATCGTGATAAAAAACCAGAAGAATTTCCAATATTTTATAAAAGGTACAAGAATATTCATGAGCAACTAATTTTTTTTTCAAGTGCAATTTCCAACCACCATAATATACATATATATTAGCGATCGACGTCGCGGGTTCTCTGCACTGGCAATTCTGCCAGCGCAGCGTTCATATATATATATATATATATATATATATATAATATAGAATATAGAATATACATATACATACTATATAGCGTTGTGCATTAACACTATATACATATATACGTGAACGCTACGGTTTAATGGTTGTCAACATCGGTTAGCGTGATATTTCCTCTCGTGTGGGCATTGGCCATTGATGTCAGCACTCACACACACGCGAGCTGGTCTCGAGATTCTCCTCTCGACCCCTCGATGTACATTACTTATACATGTGGTGCATCTGTATTTTTAAAGGAGCGCACACACATGCACATATATATATATATATATATATATAATTATATGTATATATATGTATATAACAATTTGGCGACGTTGAATTTATCGCGTAATAACTCCTACCGTACTTACGTACGTCCAAGCACAAAAAACTACTTGGTATCCTCGTTGATTTTGTCGTCTGCCAGCGGCCTCTCGCGGAGATTTGAAGCAAAAGAAGGGTCTTGGGTGAGAAAGAAATGCTGCTTTACTGGTTAAGATTGAAAGAGAGAGAAAATATCGTCTATGGACAATAAACAAAATTTGTATGTGTGTTTTGTTAATGTGTGTGGAGGAGTAGAGAGAGGAGGGCTCTTTGTCGAACGTGTGTAGAAGAGAACGAAGCGGGTTTGCTTCATGTCTTTGTTAGCGAGGCGAGAAATTCTGCTTGTCCTCTACAATTACCCTGAGCGGCTCTCGTCTCTCGCTTTTGCTTGCACTCACTATATACACACACATATACACATATATATATATATATACATATGTATATAAAAGTACTTTATAATATATATTATATACGTGGTGTTTGTGATCGAAACACACAGTGAGCCTCTCGCACGAGGCCATCAGAACACGAACGAGTGGTTGAGTGAGAAGTGCCTCGTGCGCACCCCCGACCATATATACATATATACGTGTGTATATGCATACATATGAATGTATGCGAACAAATAGGTATGCGACGTATATATTAGTTGTACTACCGTGAACACATTGAGTATAGAAAGATCGCGAGAGGCCAATGAAAGAAAAAGAGAGGCGACAAGCAGAGCAAACCATCTCATTTAGCCCTAGGGCTGATGCTGGATCTGAGGTGTGAACCCTGTGAACTGGCTATATAATATTGTATATTGTATTGTACGCTCTATATGTCCTCGACAATCACTCGACAATCAGGCACGACCAGACTTTACGAAAGCTTCGGCTCTCATACGTGCGCGAGCGATCGTTTTTTTTCCATTTCTCGTTCGCGCTCTCTCTCTCTCTCTCTCTCTCTCTCTCTCTCTCTCTCTCTCTCTCTCTCTCTCTCTCTCTCTCTCTCTCTCTCTCTCTCTCTCTCTCTCTCTCTCTCTCTCTCTCTCTCTCCCTCTGACACACACACACACACACATATTCACACGAAGCTCGCAAAAGTTCGAGTTGAAGTGCGAACTATACGTGCGAAATGGATGAGTGGCTTATACTGTTTGGTACGAAGGAATATTTCCTATTGTATATATATAGCCTGGTAGTAATTAGAGCGTCTCCACATGCGGCCACCTCGTCCCACTACTTGGAAAATCGAATCGGCTGTCAGGAGAGACCTCGCAATAAATGATCTACACAGTTTCGTTTAATGTGCCGAAATATTGAGATTTTTATAAGTTATGTATTATGATTTGTTGAACAAAAAATATACAACATTAAAATAAGATTATACGAAATTCATGATAATTGATTATATTACGAAAGTATAATTGCGGTGAAATTTAATGAATAAATAAAGGATCGAAAATTCAATATCGTAATAAGTATCGAGGCTCGAATCTCTTGAACGATAAGTTTGAATAAAAACCAAATTTGATATCTGATAGGGTGGGAATTTTTAACTTTTTTTTTTGTACTTCATCCACTGGGTGAGGGGGAAGAGATCCAGCCGGAATAGAGTCAGATTTTACTACATCTTGGGACTTGGTAGGTCTCAGGAACGAGAAGTCTCGTAACTTTTAACACGAAACCAGCGTGGCGTGTGCATACGTTAAACCTCCTGCAAACGCTCCCCGTTCTCTCTCCCTCTCAGCGAAGCAGTGGCGGTGACTTCTGCAGCCCCCCACTCCGCCCGCCGATCGCCAGTTTCTTTAATCTTAATCAAAAGACGTATGGACGTGACCGGGGCAACGTAACATTCGAACATGAGTACGCCATTAGCAAACAAGATCACCTTCTCTTCTCGCTGGGATCTCTGCAGGATTCAAACGAGAGAGACTAGAATTTCCCCCTCCTCAAACTCTCTTTCATTCTCTCCCAATGAACCAAGGATTATTTTTCAATCTTTCTCTCTCTCTTCAACAAACCACTCTCGGCCAAAAAAATATTCTCTTTTGCCTCTGATGTACCCACGTGACCCCTATACAGAGTACGACTTGAATTCCCGATTAAAAGGACTCTGATAAATTTGCGATAAAACGAGATATCTCGCAATGTTTTGACCGAGCGAGGGGTCAGCGAGAAATGTTTATGTTTGAACGTGCACCTGTGGATTCTACAGTCTCGGTACAGTTTGGTTAGGATGTCTGTTCATTGCGAAACTCGTGTCGTTCCATGATGAAATGAGACTTGGAAATTCAATAAAGATGTTTGGTCAGCGAGTTGTGAGGAAGTATAACGTTTGCAGTCCATTGTCAATTGGATCAAATGACTTTCCAAGTAGAAATGGAGACAAAGATCTGTTCTGAGCTATAATTTCTCGGTCATGGGTCGAGCCAGTCCAGTCAGCCAGCCAGGTTAATTTTATTGAATTTTTTTAGAACGTTTCTCCGGAGACCAAATAGCAATTCGCTGATAAAAGTATACGGTGGGCCTATCACAAATGTAGGCAGTCAAAAAAATATATTTACAGCCATCGACATAGCCGGAAATAACGAGGATCGTTACGTTTTTCACGCAGCCAACATCCAGATCGTAGAAAATTTGAGTTACGATCATCAACTACTCTAGCCGTTCGGGCTGAAATTCTAAGACATTCCATGAATTGGGAGATCATTCCGACTTAGGTGCCCACAAAATAGCGTCCTTTTTCATAATTAATATGATAGTGTTCGATATTTCCGCGGTCTAAAATGGGGGACACGTCGTCCAATTTCTACCAAGATTGCTGATCTTCAATGGAGGGTCATTTGCGTAATGACTTTTGCATTCGCGATCCGAAAAGTTCGAATAAGCTTTGGAGGCAAAAGAGCTGTTGAAAAAAAAATGAGTTAACCGAGCGCTTCCCATATGTTGTCGTTTAACGACGTTAATTTTGATTCGTTGAAGACTCCTGAAGAACTGCATCTTTTGCAATTCAACGATGTATAGCTCATTTTACTGGTTCCCTCTTTGGATAAACGTTCGTGCAAGAACCGAGCAAAGTGACAGGCACATCGTCGTTTTGATGCAGCCCAAGCATCGACCATATATAACGACCGGTCACCAGGCTGTGGTCGGGGCTGGTCAGCCATCACTATACTCACGTATCAAGCAAAATCCGCGTGTCTGCGATTTCGTGTAGGTGTCAGAAATCTTGGCGTCAGAAACCTCGTCGTCCTGCTGCTCCTTTCTGGCAACTTTCATACTCCCTTGTGCGCCAGTAGATCGGCACAAACTCCTCTCGTATATACATATATAACCTTCTGCGCCAAAGTCATTCACGCAAATTGCTTGAGCGGAACATTAATGAGAGACCCATACCTCCTTTTCCTCATCTCTGTAATATGCCAATGTGTATATATATATATATATATATATATATGTGTGTGTGTGTGTGTGTGTGTGTGTGTATACTTATATGCGATTGTGTACACATGTGTGTTTATAATTTTGCCGGGTGTCCGGTAAATCCGATGAACCGGTAAATCCTCGATGATGACGTTTACAAAAATTGCTACAACATCCATAATAATCATTAACATTACCGAATACATCGACAGATCGTACAGCCATGACGAAAAAGAGTCAGTAGCATTTTATCGAGAAGAATACTTTTAAAAATTACAATAGAGCTTATTTTAAATCAACAGTTGAATAAAAGAATTCCAATGTGATTTAACCAAATATAATCAAGATGAAAACGAACATGTCATATTTTTATATTTTTTTATAGAGTGTGTAATATCCGAACGACCGAGTCACCTGCTACTAAATGTTATATAATGCAAATAAATCAATTTGTTCGCGATGTAAATGAGGACAAACGAATGTCGCATTAATGTCTCTCGTTAATTTCGTTTCTCAATGTCGCACACGACAGGAGCACGATTTAATTACCATCTTTATCCGTATTCTGTCCCTATTTTCATGGACATATTTTATGGGTTATGTGTATATATATAGTATGGTATATAGTTAATATATCTATAGTATCAATATACAGAGATTGTAACGGTGAGGAAGCTGCTGGGCTTTGCGCATCCACACTGATTCGCAGTGTACACGATCGGCGCTCACGATAAAGGCCGCAGAGAGATGAAAGATAAAATCGGCATATATGTGTGTGTGTTGTATATATATATATATATATATATATATATATATCTCGAGTGATATCGATCGATGCCCGAGAGATCTTGGTGGCGGACACGTATCGAGACGACATCGGTGCGACACCCTGTCTCTCGCGGCATATAGTATCTCCACAATTTCTACGTCGATACATCGCGACATATACGACAACACAACAAGCGCAAACACACACACACAGACGGCCTACTTCAGACTTTGTGGTGAGCGTAGAGTTATCCGGTAATTAGCGAAGAACTCGCGCGACTCTCAGAAGCTGCCAACTGCGAGTGTGCCACGATGGGTGAGCACATCGAACACGAAACAGGCGAGTTTCTTCTAACTGGAGTTTGCGCTCATGGTCGTTATATATAGCTGAGCTGTGTGTATTATATCGTGATCGGAGAGGTATAGATCGCTATCATTTTCTACGGGATAGATGAAGAATTAAAGATCTCTTGCAAAAAGTTGGTACATCATGGCTGTCGTCATTTTAACACTTATCTTTCGTTCGAAGCGAGAAGTCGTCAATTTTTGTAAACTGACATTTCTTATTATTTTAAGAACTGTGAATTTATTTTCCTGTGGCGAAGAAAAGGCTTGATAGCCAAAGAATTATGTCGATATTTCTGTGACGCAAGACTGTACTCCGACCAGCCGACAGAATATAGAATGTCACTGTCATGAATTTTCCAAAGGCTTGATGCCTTTGGAAAATTTCGCTACATCACCCGGTCATCGGTGCTGTCATCGTCATGCACCTCGTCATCGTCCATCAAGCTCGTAAATCCTCGACGAATAAAGAAGAAGGAATCACGATAATCTGTACAGCAACTATAGAACAAGTGGATGTACCACGGAGCAAGAACTTATCGAGCGAAGGGACCAAAACAATTCTCGTTACCCATCGAACTTCTCGTTTCTTATTGTGGGAAGCTCCTTCGCTCTAGATTTTTTCAACCCCCTCGTGACGCTTCATGTTGGCGACTGCTTGTGCCAAAGGGGCTTTCCATTTGTCGAGAGATAGAAAGAAAAAGAGAAAGAGAGAGCACAAAAAGTACTGGACAACAAGAGCCTTACTCTTCTATCGGTTACTCTGGTTTTTCAATAGTATTCGAGGGACCCCACGGATAAATCTTGAGCTTATGGCTTGTCATACAACGAAGACCCCAGAGCTGGAACGCACCACGTGTAACAATCATAACGAGATACCTTGTTAATGGCTTAGGCGCACGGACGCGGCATCTTCGCGGACCGAGAACGACCCTCTAGTACACTGACGCTACCACGAGAGGGCGCCCGCGCTCGAGTGTAGAAGGGAGCGCGAGAACGGATCTACCGAAAGACTTGGGGCTCGTTCGGTCCGTATATCCTCGCCGGTCTCTTGTCATCCCGTTGTATGATGTAAGTATATAGCGGAAAGCCCGAAGCATTGTGAAGTGTCGGCGAGGACAGAGGAGGAGGCCGAAGAAGGGCGCGAGTCCGCTTGTCCGTCCCCGGTGCAAGAGAATCCTGAAATATTCAAGGAGTCGCCGGTCCAGTGGCCTCGGGATCTCTCTTGTCCCCCGTAAGAAGAATCGCATATATACGTACATATATATATATATATGTATATAGTCACGAGGACTCCAGTCGACAAGCGCTTAAGGCCAGCCGCGAGGGTCCGACAAATCTGATAAGGACTTTTTGATCCTTATCCTTATGCTAGCGGAAACATGGAGAACTGGGGGATGTTGAGGAAACTGTTAAAGCTCTTTCTCTCTCTCTCTCTCTCTCTCTCTATCTCCCTCTCGCTCTTTCTATCTCTATCGTTCCTTACCCTCATGATCCAAAGTGTCCAGACGCCCCCGTACTTCTGGTTGCGGCTTCTATCATTCTCTATACACATACACGCCCTCTCGTCTATTCCATATTCTCTTCACTGTACTGGCTTCAAAAAAAAGCTTCAAGCTGCTACACTGCGTATTGTAGCGAGTATCTGACCCTCTTCTTGTTCTCCTTCTTATCCTCGGGCATGCTTCATAATGTATTCATCGAAGCTTAGGTCCATATGATACGGACTCGTGCGGTCAAACTGACCGAATTTTACGGCATCCATGGGAGGGACAATAAAGCTACTGGTCATCTATCGTCAGTTTTATAACGATTTTTAGTATATGATTTCTATATGAAATTTGTAACTTTACAAATCATTTCATAGCTTTATAGATAAGCAGAGCAATTAGTGGCAATTTATTGCCAGAGGATTTTTTTTCCTTCCCCCTCTCTCTCTCTCTCTCCTTTCGTCCTCTTCGTGCAATTCGTTTTCACTTAATTTACGCAAAGCGCGTTTGTACTCACATGTATGTACATATCCTGTGGCGCAAAAAAGAAAGAACGAGGGTCAGAAATAAAGCCTCGCATACAGCAATAAGAGAGAAGGGTTGGCGAATCTGATAAGACGTTTTTACCGTTGAGATCCGAGAGGTGTAGACACACCGCACCAGTGAGCTAAAGAAGTGCATTTGCCATGAATTCGAGAAAGGGAAGCAGAAAAAATGTTTGGTGATTCATTTAGCTTCAACATCACGGCTAATCGTCAACGCACTAACTCACTTTTCTCTCGTCTTGACACATTATATATATTTCTCTACATAACGAGATAAAATAATAGTCTAACCACATAATACGACCAAGTTATCGTTTAACTTTGATTCGTGCAACAATACCTGTATTTCTATTTATCGATATAAAAATATTACGTCCCTCTAGCCTGTGTCCTATCTCATACGTCACTTCAGACATACGTACGTACATATGACCGATTCACATAAACGAAATGGTATCGTTAGCTGGGTCATATATTTTTCATCTCGTCTGGACAGGCCAGACTCGTTGAACGAGAAACGAAGGCAACGTGACGGAAGGAGAGAGACAGAGAGAGAGATATAACCCGAGAAAACTTGTCGTTGTCGTGGGAAGAGTACGTTTCTCCTTCTCTCCTCTCTCTCTCTCTCCTCGTCGAGAGCTCGTGAGTTATGGCCGGACAACGTTTCAGGTATAATATCGGGAGTGATCTCTCGTTGTCTTTGGCGTGTCAACTGCGGCGTGACAAATGTCCCGAGTCCTCATATCCTATATATAGTATCTTTATGTTCCTGTGTGTCCTCTTCTATATTCCCTGACACTAAGAGGAAGAGAGAGACAGAGAGATAACGAAAAAAAAAAAACGAGACCTACAGATCCTTGAGTTTTGAACCCATCACCATAAGCGCCGTTCATGTCCCACCAATGATGACTACTCGCCTCTCGTTTTCTTGTAATTCCACCACTATTACATCTAGTAATACCATATATATGACACACATATATATATATACATATATTCATAGTACCAGGTTATCTATTCGTGTATAGCAGGTAGCAAGATGTTATATATAGATATACGTATACAAGTGTAAATATATATATATATATATATATATGTCCATTTGCTTCTGAAGGAGGTTGACCAGGTGGGGTTAATCCTAAATGAGCGTAACTCCCTTATCCCTGCAGGATTATCTACCGAGACCCATCCTCGCGGCTCAACTAGGAGATAACGGGGTTTATATAGCAGCTGGGTTAAGCCCATCCGTTCGTCAATACGACTGATACTTGCGGACGTACTGCGATTATACGACCGATCTGACCACGACTAGAGCCACTTTGCTCATCGTCTACCAAGCAGGACGAGGCCAGCATTTCGAGCAACGAGACATCTTCAACTTATACCCAATCAGTTTTGTTGTGCAGTCACCAACTTTGTGATGATATTTCAATAGGGTTACATTCCTCGAGACTCATCTACGTAAAAATTTCATGACGCTGAACTGGTAATGGTGACATTGTATTTATCACGGTTGTAAAAGAGATGGCGGAAGAGAGAGAGAGAGAGAGAGAGAGAGAGAGAGTAGGAAGAGTTTTGACGAGCGGTTGAAAGCTTTACAAGCCAGTACCGATGGCTTATCGACAATAGAACTACGGTCAAGACTCCTCGCACACAATGGTAATAAGTCAAGCGAAGAAAGCAGAGAGAAAAGGAAGACACTAGTGATAATAGTCCGTTGGACATTTCACCGAGAGATAGAGAATGAGGAGGAAAAAGATTAAAGGGGAAAGAAAGTATGGAAACTCGGCATGGGTCTCAGAATGAGATAAAATGTTTTTTTGATGGGGACTGTAAAAGTCATCGGTATGGTTGGCAGTATCGAATGGATATAAGACGCTTCCATACACATGCTTAGTATTTCTAGTAATGCGAGCAATAGTTGAGACTCGGTAAAACGTTTTTCGTGCTCAACCGGCTATTCCGGATCATCCCTATGTACTTTTAAGATACACCGTGTACCCTATAGATGTATATATATATAAAAGGTGATGCCTGCACTTTCTGACTTTACGATGACACGTAATCCCGAATGATCGTTTATACCCGGAATCTTCTCACCAGCCAGTCGAACTATACATTTATACATCACCAGTGATACGAGATATAATGACAGGTGACGACTTTTTTATGCGACCAAAAAAGATTCCGCAAATGTCGAGAACGAGAGACAAAAAGTTGAAAAATAAAATAAAATGACTCACCGATTTTTCGAAAATTCTTCGGCCACGATAATTCGAGAGACACTTAAAAAAACGACATTCTCAATATCAGGATCAAAAATATGTCTCAACTTCGTCATGACCCACAAACCCTAAGAGAAATGTTTCATCATGGCGACAAAAAAAAAAAAAGTCCCGAAAAGTATGGAGCACACAATATTAATCCACCTATTCATGTTTGTATATAATGGCGCATCATTACTGCCTTCTGCAAAATATTCATGTGTATATGTATAAGGATTATTACATACTACGGAGTGTGAAATCCCACACTCTGATCTCGAGACGCGAGTCCTCGAAGGACGAAAAAAAAAAATTGAAACGCGAGTGCGAAACAGAATGAAGATATATATATATATATATGATGAGAGGAAGAGGTGAGTGAAAGAGCGAATGGGGAAAAACCAAGGGGGTGTAAAAAAAGTAGAGGGAAAAAATAAATAAATAAAAAACTATGGGGTTTGGGGGTGCGACAGTGACGTCACGCGGTACTCGACGCAATCATAGTCTCTCCTCTACTTTTTTTTTTCTTCGCTCCCCCTCTCGCTCACTTTTACTTCATCTCCCTCGAAAAACCCTCAAACCTTTCTTTACTCTGTTATTCCCACAGGCGTAGTCTTGACACCCTGATTATATATATATATATATATACGTACATATAGCCCCGCAGGCGTTTTTTTGAATGCAGTCAGGGCACTATGCACTTTTTCCTCTCTGTCTTTCTCACCCTCTCTCTCTCTCTCTCTCTCTACATGCATCAAGAAACACACAGAGCGAAATCGGCAGAGTTCGTTCTTTAGCATATCCTGGAGAACACAAGTTGCCCATGCATATGCACATAGGTATAATTGTATATATATATATGTATATATGTACACCGTACAGACGTTTTTTTTTCTCCCTTCTCGTCCGGCGCAAGAACGAACCAAAAGGGAACGATCGAAATAAAAGATTCGCGCGCAACCCTCTCGTATGAAATTCATACGCACTTCGCACCTACTGCCTCCCCATGTATAGAGTATTCCATATATATATATATATATATATATATATATATGTATATATGTGCATAATGGTGTTGAAGAGACGAGCGAGAGGCGTCAAAAGTTCGTTTCACCCCTCCTGGAAGGGACGAATATTAACTGCACAGAACACGAAAGAGATGAACATCCCTCTCTGATACGTGGCATTATTTTTTCGTCAAACTCCTATCTCAACTCATAATCGAAGATCTTGCGAGCCCTTCTGTGTGTCAATCATTCCTTGAGATTTACAGGAACAATAATTTTTTTCGTACTCAAGGGGTTGATGTGGTAGAGAGGGAAGCAAAATGGCTTTCTACAGTTTTTAACCGAAATTCCAACCCTTAAGGCGACTATCTAGTTCAGTGAAATGATTCGTCGAGTTTTCACGATGTATATTAATGAATGTCGATGTTTTCAGTGTATTAATGATAGCTCTGAGAATAATTTTAAGCTTGTAATCGCATTAGATCAGCCAATTATTTATACATATATTTAATTAATTGCTTCTTTGGATGCTTATTTTAATCTGCCCTGCCATTTCGGTTTTAATGTTTGAACAATTAATTCTTCTTCTGCCAATAAATGACCTTTAAAACAGCTTTGAATTTAACATAGAAAAATTATTTTTTTTACGAAAAAGGGAACGATGAAATGACGAGAGTTATACCCCACTTTTCCGATACTAAAAACATCCATCTCACTTTCGGCTTCCCTGTAATATAAAATTAAGTGTCACCCTTTTAGTTAATATTTAATTAATGTTTGCAGGTGTCGGTTAACAGATTCATAAATATTTTCTAACGCATGTATAGGAACCCTTTAAAATCCACTGCAAAATGCATACTAGAAAAAGTTTGCTGGAAATTTATGAAATATCATTTTAATAGTAAAAAAAAATAGCCAGTCTTCTGATTAAATCATTGTCGACATTCAATTTTAAATTCGACCGTACCCAATGGCACTTGAGACTTTTCAAGTTTAAAGTAAAAACCGTGTAGACTGCACCTCCTGTCAAAAAATCACCGGGTCATAAAGCTCAAATAGGTCATAAGACAAACTTCTCTTAACTACCCCATCGAAATTTTTTCTCCAACTTTCTGCAGGTCAAGCGAGATAAAAAAATCGTTCGCCATTATAGAAACGGCAGTTTTAAGCAGTAAAGAATATTTGTATTTGAAAATTTTTCGAAATGAATTACAGTCGTAGCCTTGGGGGCATTGTCCGAAAATATCCTAAAGGATTTTTCATAATATTTGAGAAACACCATAAACAACAATACGACGCTCTGTGTGTGTGTGTGTGTGTGTATATGGTGGATGGTAATTTCTACAGAGCTGCTCGTTATTTATTGTAATTTATGCTAAGCCTATGAGTGCAGAGGCTACTATTACCGAGAGAATATGAGGAAGATGGTAGCTGCATGTATATAGGGAAGATCTTGGTGGGCTCGTACACGAAAAGGGCCAAGAGGAAAAGGCGTCGTTTGCTGGCTCTGCTGACCGACATAAACTGCCTGCATATACATATATATATATATGATATACGAAAAATTTTAAGTGCGCAGGTAGGGCAGTGAGACTCTACGACACAGCCATCAAGCTATAACAGTCTCGTCGGCAATGGCTCCCAAATCCTTATAATCCTCTTGACGAGCCTACGCGGACGCAAAGGGTCCAAAAACCTTTACAGTTTTCTCTCTCCTGTATTTTTTCTCTGAAAATATCTACAAGCCGTCACAACGTGGAGAATATATTTCCGGTTCGAGGACAATCCAATAGCTTCGATTTATTTCTCTAAGAAAAGGGAGAGAGAGAGAGAGAGAAAAAGAGAGACAGGAGCGAGTTTAGAAGTTTGAATCGTAAACGCGTTAAAACGATTCACGCGCGCCAGGAGAGGTGGCAATAAACTCGTTAAAGTCTCGCTCAGAACAAAATTAGTCTTTCGTTTTCACCTATACACGGAAGGAACGAAACATTTTTATTTTATTTTACTTATAAGACGATTTTACTGTACGTTATATTTATTTTTTATTTTTCCTCTCGTGCTTTTGTCGTAACGCGATGTAATTTTCATTGCGCCGAAAATCGAGCGAACTTTCTTCGCAAATTTTCATCCTAATTTAGCGCCATGTACGAATAAAAAATTATTTAAAAAAATTTCGTGAGCTGTTCATGAATAAATTTTTAATGATTTTTTTTTTAATAATTGAGATTAATGTAGAATTACATTCACATTTCGATTGTATTCGAATTATATTCAACTCTGTTCTCGAGATAAGAGACCAAGGAAGTATTGAATTTGCCATAGAGATCGATCGGAAAATTTGAAACGGAGTCAGAGAGGAATCGAGGCAGTTGTAAACGTCCTATGGTTATATTTTTTTATATAATTCGCTGCAACGTAGCCGGAAATCGAAGGATTGAATAAGTATCTAGTGCGATGCCACAACGCTGTATAAAATTATGACTGTCTGGTATCCCTCTCGCACAGCGTACAATGGACGTTAGTAGCGAAGAACCGGATGAAAAAAAATAATAAAATAAGAAAAAGCCCATAAAACTGAAGCAGAGAGGGAGAGAGAGTGGAGAGAAGAGTAAAACAGCATCAGTAGTGAGACTCTCGGCAAACCGACGCATTTCACGGTCGAACAAATTGCATCAGGTATACACGAGGTCCAATCTATACAGTTTATACAGTATAAAGCTGGCTACTGTGGATACTACTCGGGCAATATTCCATCGAGAGAGGTGAGAACAATGCCCGATCGTTCACGGGATGCTGCGAAAATACCAGAAATATTCCGTCCAGAATATTCAAGATTCTATTTTGAGCTCATTTTTCTCCGCTTACATCTCTCGAATTTATATACATATATATATATATATATATATATATATATATATATATATATATATATATATATATATATATATATATATATATATATATTTACGGACTTTACTTTATGGCCACAACGTTTTGTTTTATATTATTGTGCTCATGAATGGCAAATCTTTTTGTATCTTTAAAATTATACAAATTTTTTTCGCCCCCTACTATTTCACATTTCAATCGAAACCTTCTTCTTTTTGCATGTAAGTAGTGAAATTGAACTATCAAACTCTGCGAAAGATTTCTGAATTAATGTAAAATTTCATTGTATATAATTATCCAAAAAAATCCGAAATTTTTGAACGAGTGAAAATGTGTTGAAAAAATAATGTCAAAGAAGTTATAATTGCTTAGAAATAAGTAAAAATTATTATTTCATCCTCGTTAAATTCATTTGTGACATGCAATTTTTATTTATTTTTGGTGACGTTTTTTACAAATTGAGTTAAAATTTTGTTTTTTATAAAACTTGAAATTCAAAACAATATAATTAAACTTAAAAAAACAAAGCTTCAAGCTGCAATCTCAAATAAATATTTTCAAACTTTCAAACGTTTTCTGTTCCCTCATCC